>CM053611.1:109557054-109578517 GCA_028646535.1 Procyon lotor
CACAAAAAATGTGGAAAGACATTCCATGTTCCTGGATCGGAAGAATAAACTTTGCTAAAATGTCTATACTGCCCAGAGTAATCTATACTTTCAATGCCATCCCGATCAAAATTCCACTGGATTTTTTTAAAGGCCTGGAACAAACAATCCTAAAATTTGTATGGAACCAGAAAAGACCCCAAATTGCTAAGCAAATGCTGAAAAAGAAAAACCAAGCTGGGGGCATCACATTGCTTGATTTCAAGCTTTACTACAAAGCGGTGATCACCAAGACAGCATGGTACTGGCACAAAAACAGACACATATACCAGTGGAACAGAATAGAGAGCACAGATATGGACCCGCAACTCTATGGTCAAATAATCTTCTACAAAACAGGAAAAAATATCCAGTGGAAAAAAGACAGTCTCTTCAATAAATGTGCTGGGAAAATTGGACAGCTCTATGTAGAAGAATGAAACTTGACCATTCTCTTACACCACACATGAAGATAAACTCGAAATGGATAAAAGACCTCAATGTGAGGCAGGAATCTATCAAAATCCTTGAGGAGAATATAGGCAGTAACCTCTTCAACATCAACCACAGCACCTTCTTTCAGGGCATGTCACCAAAGGCAAAGGAAACAAAAGTGAAATTGAACTTTTGGGACTTCATCAAGATAAAAAGCACAGCGAAGGAAACAATCAACAAAACAAACAGGCAACCCACAGAATGGGAGAAGATATTTGCAAATGACACTATAGACAAAGGTCTGATTTATAAGATCTATAATGAACTCCTCAAACTCAACACCCACAAAACCAATAATCACATTAAAAAATGGGCCAAAGACATGAACAGACATTTCTCCAAAGAAGACATACAAATGGCTAAAAGACACATGAAAAAATGTGCATCATCTTTAGCCATCAGGGAGATTCAAATCAAAACTACACTGAGATACCACCTTACACCAGTTAGAATGGCCAAAATCAGGACAATCAACAACAAATGTTGGCGAGGGTGTGGAGAAAGGGGCACCCCATTACACTGTTGGTGGGATTGCAAGCAGGTACAACCACTTTGGAAAACAGTGTGGAGATTCCTCAAGAAGTTGAAAATAGAGCTACCCTATGACCTGGCCATTGCACTATTGGGTATTTACCCCACAGAAGCAGATGCATTACAAAGAAGGGCCATATGTACCCCAATGTTCATAGCAGCAATGGCCACAATTTCCAAACTGTGGAGAGAACCAAGATGCCCTTCAACAGAGGAATAGATAAAGAAGATATGGTACATATATACAATGGAATATTATGCCTCCGTTAGAAAGGACGAATATCCAACTTTTGTATCAACATGGATAGGACTGGAAGAGATTATGCGGAGTGAAATCAGTCAAGCAGAGAGAGCCAATTACCTTATGGTCTCACTTACGTGCTGAGCATAAAGAAAAACATGGAGGGCATTGTGAGAAGGAAGGGAAAGGTGAATGGGGGGAAATCAGAGGGGGAGATGAACCATGAGAGACTGTGGACTCTGAGCAACAAACTGAGGGTTTAGGAGGGGTGTGGGTCGGGCTGCGTGATCCTGGTGGTGGGTATTGAGGAGGGCACGTATTGCAGGGAGCACTGGGTTTAGTGCATGAACAATAAGTCTTGTAACACTGAAAAAATAAAATAAACATTTTTGGGAGGAAAAAAAATAAACTCCATGTGTGTTTGGCAAAGGAAAATTTGTTTGGGTTTTTATGTTCCCCATGGATATATGACCTGGGCACTGCACTGACTTCAGCCACCTAGTGCCTTCAGAGGAAGCATACTATAATGGGCTCAGAGAATGGAAACTCTACCTCAATGCTCAACCAGGAGTGAGGTCAGGACACGCAGAGGGATGGAGTTGGCAACCCCAGACCTTAAAAAAATATATATATATAGAAACACACAATATTCCAAAATTGAATCAGAATGAAATAGAAAATTTGAAAAGTCTGATTACTAGTAAAGAAATTGAGTCATAAAAAAAACAAAATAAGGCAAAACAAAACTCCTAATAAATGAAAGTCTAGGACTAGATAGTCACAAGTTCATTTTACCAAATATTTAAAGAAGAGTTAATACCTACTCTTCTCCCACTATTCCAAATAATTGAAGAAGGAACACTTCTGAATTCATTCTATGAGGTTAACATTATCCTGACACCAAAACCAGACAAAGACACTACAAGAAAAAGAAAATCATGAGCCAATACATCTGATGAATTTAGAGGCAAAACTCCTCAACAAAATATTAGCAACCCAAAATCAGTAGTACATTTTAGAAATGTATTCACCATGATCAAGTAAGATTTATCCCAAGCACTCAAGTGTGATTCAATATTTGCAAATCAATCAATGTGATACACCATATCAATTAAACAAAGGATAAAAATAGTATGATCATCCCAACAGATGCAGAAAAATCATTTGACAAATACAACATCTGTTCATGATAAAAATTCTCAACAAAGTGGGGTTAAAGGAAACATGCCTCAATATAGTAAAGGCCCTATATGGCAAACTCAGAACCAATATTAAACCTGATGCTGAAAAACTTAAAGCTTTCCCTCTAAGAAAGAAACAAGACAAGGATTTCTACTCTGACACTTTTATTCAGTATAGTACTGGAAGTCCTAGCCACAAAAATCAGACAAGAAAATAAATAGAAAGCATCCAAATTGGTAAGAAGAAGTAAAATTTACTATTTGCAGATGATATGATCTTATGTATAGAAAACCCTAAGTATTCCACCAAAAACTTTCAGAACTGATAAATGAATTTAGTATTAGTATACATAATGAATACACAAAAACCTGTTGTGTTCCTATACACTAATAACAAAGTGGCAGAATTCCATTTACAATTATACCAATGAAAAAATTAAATATCTAGGAATAAATTTAACGAAGAAGATGGAAGATCTGTATTCTGAAAACCAAGAGACATTGATAAAAGAAATTGAAGATGACAAAACAGTATACCATACTTGTAGATTGGAAAAATTAATATAGTTAAAATGTTCATACTACCCAAGACAATCTACAGGATCCCATGCAATCTTTGTCATAATGCCAATCGCATTTTTCACAGAAGTGGAATAAATAATCCTGAAATTTATATGAAACCACAATTGCTTGAATACTCAAGCAATCTTAAGAAAGAAGAACAAAACCGGAGGTATCACAATCCCAGATTTCAAGATATACTACAAATCTCTAGTAAACAGAACACTATGGTTGTGGCACAAAAATAGTGGTACAAAATAGCATATTATCAATGGAACAGGCTAGAGAGCTCAGAAATAAACCCTATCTAGATGTCAATTAATCTGTGACAAAGGAAGAGAGAATATACAATGAGGGAAAAGACAGTGTCTTTGATGAATGGTTTTGGGAAACCTGGACAGCTACATGCAAAAGAATGAAGCTGAATTACTTTCTTATACAATACATAAAAAGAATCTCAAAATAGATTAAAGACCTAAATGTGATACATGAAAACATAAAACTCCTTAAAGAACACATACACAGTAATCTCTTATGTATCAGTCTTAGCGACATATTTATAGACACATCTTCTTATGCAAAGGAAACAAAAGCAAAAATATGCTATCGAGAGTACACCAAAATAAAAGTAATTTTTGCACAGCAAAGGAAGCAATCAACAAAACAAAAAAGGCAACCTAATGAATAAGGAGAAGGTATTTGTAAATGATAAATTTCATAAGGGGTTAATATAAAAAAAATACAATAAATTTATGTAATTCAATACCAAAATGAAACAATCCAATTAAAAATGAGCAGAGAACCTGAAAGACATTTTTTTCCAAAGAAGTCATCCAGATGGCCAACAGAATCACAAAAAGATGCTCAATATCATAATCATTAATGTGGGAAATGCTAACTTAAATCACAATGAGGTATCACCTCACACCAGTCAGAATGGCTAACATTAAAAAGACAAGAAATCACAATTTTTGTTGAAAATGTGGAGAGTAGGGAATCCTCATGCACTGTTGGTGGACATGCAAATTGGTGTAGCACTATGAAAAATAGCAAAACACCTGAAACTAATGTAACACCATATGTTAACTAACTGGAATTTAAATTAAAAAAAGATAGATGATAGATTAGATAGATGGATAGATAATGGATAGATAACAGATAACATTGTAGATCTGAAATTAATATAACATTATATATCATTTGTACTTCAATAATTTAGAAAAGAAAATCCAATGATCAAACTCATTGATGGAACAGGATCATTCTCTTTGTAGATAAATATAAGAAAAGAATTTCAACTATTGCTTTTTTATTCAAAATTGTTCTCACATTCCTAGTCTATATGAGACAAGATGAGTTAATGAATCTTACATATTGAAAAGAAAATTTTAAAACTTATGTGCAATGTGTGTGTGTGTGCAATAACTGACAATTTTAAAAAATATGTGGAAAAAAGTTTTAATTAATAATATGTTGAATGATATTTGCTCATATGAATATTATGAACCTTAGTTCATAATATTAGTTAGTCATATATCAATACTTACAATTCAAGACTAGACTCTAAATAACAATCAGTTTTAACTTTTGTATTATACATTGACCCTTACTCTCTGGAATACTTTACATGTTTGAAAGACAAATGAAAAATTTTATAGTAATAGACTTTATATTTCTTGAGTCATAATATAGTTGTTGCAATTTGTCTCATTAAAAAATAGAAGTATTTCCAACAGATAATAGAAATATAATATTAGTATTTACAATAATCTTGAATGTCTTCTAAATGCAGATGTAAAATATTGAGATGAAAAATCACATGAATTAGGATAAAAATGGGATTGCAATACTTGATTTTCCATTTACTACTTTTGGGAAGTTGGATTAATCATGTCATCTCTCCAGGTTGCACTCCTCTTATCTGTCAAATGGGTGGATTGTGTAAGATCAGAGATGTGCATTTTTTTAAAAATAGAAATATTATTTTATTCAAAATTAATATATGTATATAAATATATACAACATAATTGTATATACAAGCAGAATTACTTTCCTGTAAATAGTGCTTTGAATGTCTCCAACTCTACCTTTTGCTGCAGCTCCCACCTATTCTGAAACAATTCCACATCACCTATTTTTTTTATCATAAGAGTAGATAAATTAAAATGTATAAATACAAAAGAAAAGAGAAACAGAACAGGAGGAAAAATTAGAATATGTTAACAAAATGTAGAAATCTAGAAAGTGGATGGTAGATGATAATTGAGTCAGAATTAGAGAAAACAGTGCAAGAAAAAAAAAGATATAAGCCTTCTCTGAAGGAATGCACTGCCTTCTAATCCCTAAATTCTTCCCACAAATATTTTGAAAAAAAAAAATGAGTGCAAATGGTCAATGAAAAGCAAGAAAAATAAAAAGTAAGGTGCACTGAGAAAGGATCAATAAAAACAAAGAACCACAAAGATCAATGCACAAAGATTTCAGATATTGGAATAATCAATACAAACAGAAACAGCTGTGGTCCTTATATTTACAGAAATAAAAGACAAGTATGAAAACACTTGCCAAAAATCAAAAACAGGTAAACCAGAAAATAAAATTAAAAGCACAAACATGTATCAAAAACAGAGTAACAATAATTTAAAACTCCATATAGAAACTTTATAGCCAACTTGAAAGAAATAGAGAATTTACGCATTAGAAGATAGACTAGAAGAACTTAGAATGCCAAAAAGAGACAAGGATAAGGAGTAGAAATAGAAAAAAATAAAAAAGTAACAGAATAAGCTAGAATGGAAAGAAAGAGTGAGAAAATCTAACATAAAATAAATTAAAATCCAGTAAGTAAAAAAGAAGTGTATTCTCAGAGGCAATATCTGAAGCAATAATGACCAGAATTTTCCAGGAGTGATAAAATAACAATCTATAAATTCAAGTTGAATAAATCTGAATTATAATTTTTTTTTTAAAGATTTTATTTATTTGACAGAGAGAAACACAGCGAGAGAGGGAACACAAGCAGAGGGAATGGTAGCGGGAGAAGCAGGCTTCCCGCAGAGCGGAGAGCCCGATGCGGGGCTCGATCCCAGAACGCCGGGATCTGACCTGGGCCAAAGGCAGACGCTTAACGCCTGAGCCACCCAGGCGCCCCTGAATTATAATTTTTTTTAAATTTCACAACTGACCACATTATGGTAAAGTTGCAAAATATCAAATATACAGAAAAAAATCTCAAAACAGACAATGAGAGTATACAGCTGACTTAATATGAACAATGGAATATAGAACACACACAGTGGAAAAATATCTTCAATAGACTGAAGAAAATGTTTGCCATACTTAAATTTTATACTCTATAAATATATTTCAAGAATAATGAGAAAATAAAAAAAATTCTCAAATGAAAATATGTCAAACTGAAATGTTTCTTCACAGCAAGGAAAAAAATTTTTTTTTTTATTTTTTTTTTTATTTTTTTTTTTAAAGATTTTATTTATTTGACAGAGAGAAACACAGCGAGAGAGGGAACACAAGCAGAGGGAACGGTAGCGGGAGAAGCAGGCTTCCCGCAGAGCAGAGAGCCCGATGCGGGGCTCGATCCCAGGACCCTGGGATCATGACCTGGGCCGAAGGCAGACGCTTAACGACTGAGCCACCCAGGCGCCCCCACAGCAAGGAAAAAATTAACAAAGTGAGAAATATATATTTGACAAGATATATGCAAAATAAATATCTGACAGGGGATTAATTTCCAAAATATAAAAGGAACTCATAAAATTCAATATCAAAACAAATAATAATAATAATAATAATCTAATTAAAAACTGGGCAGAGGAATTGAATACAAATTTCTCCAAAGAAAACATATAAATGACCAACAGGTGTATCAAAATGTACTTGAAGTCACTAATTCTTGGGGAAATGCAAATCAAAACCATAATGACCCTGCAATTGCACTACCGGGTATTTACCCCAAAGATACAGATGTAGTGAAAAGAAGGGCCATATGTATCCCAATGTTCATAGTAGCAATGTCCACAATAGCCAAACTATGGGAAGAACCTAGATGTCCATCGACAGATGAATGGATAAAGAAGATGTGATATATATACAATGGAATACTATGTAGCCGTAAAAAAACCTGAAATCTTGCTATTTGCAAAGACGTGGATGGAACTAGAGGGTATTATGCTAAGAAAATAAGTCAATCAGAGAAAGGTAATTATCATATGATCTCTCTGATATGAGGAATTTGAGAGGCAGGAAGAGGGGTCATGGGGGGCATGAAGGGAAAAAATGGAACAAGATGGGATAGGGAGAGAGACAAACCATAAGAGACTCTTAATCTCAGGAAACAAACTGAGGATTGCTGGGGAGGGAGGGATAGGGTGGCTGGGTTATGGACATTGGGAAAGGTATGTGCTATGATGAGTGCTATGAATTGTGTAAGACTGATGATTCACAGACCTGTACCCCTGAAGCAAATAATACATTATATGTTAATAAATAAAAGAATAATAGACTAGAAAATGTTTTCCCTGAGGTAAGAACTTTAGATTTCTCAAAACTAGTTTTGGGGTTTTTTGGTCATTTCTCTAGATATTGTGAACTAGGTCTCTCATTCTTTTGAGTTAAGTAGGTATTATAAACTCTATTATGTAATAAATATATTCCTTGTATAATGATGATACATGAGATAATCATTTGTTACATTTCAGTGCTATGTTAAGAAATTTTTAAAAAAACCTTATTTCAGAAATTTATAGTAATGACATTACAGTATGAAAATACTTAAAATAAGTCTCATTTTATCAAGATTTTTCTTCAAAAACATCAAAAATGTAGAAATAAGACCTTATTTCCCAGATTTAATTACAAATGAGATATGTAGAATTGATGCGGCAGACCCATTTTATTTAATATAAATGTGCTGAAGATTATTTAAAACGTGTTGACTCTACTTTTCTTGAAGTTTCTAATAAAATGCAGTGAGGAAGAGCATTGAAGAAGATAGTTTTGAGATAAAGTAAAATTTTAAGGTAAGAGATATAATTAAGAATCATTTCAATTAAATTTAATTTGCAGAATGGCTTACTGTTCCATAAAAAAAAGGAAAAGAAAAAAACATGAAATACTGTAGAATACTGTGCTGTATTGACATAACTCTCTGTGGACAAGGATTCAATCAGTTAACTTTTTTTTTTTTTTCTTTTTAAAACCTCATAACTTTTAACGTGATCATGACATTTTTGCTCCCCCCTCTGTTAGGTGTGAACTCTACTAAAAGTTTATAAAGGTGTTTAGGGAGAAAAAGAATACAATCTTTGCCAACCTGACTTAGAATTTATAGAGGAGAATTTGTATAACTTAAGTCAATAAAGTCCCCAAAAGAAGTAACTGGAACATCTGGAATCAGTAATCTCATAAGACAAGTTCCGTCTCTTAAACTTCTTTTATCTTGTGCTTCCTGGCAGGTTATCCAGCCAATAACTCTAAGAAGTTATATTTGGTTTGAGGATTAAAGTATTTGTGGAGAGCAGTTGTAAACATCAGTTTAGGCTAAGCAGGAGATAAACTATATTGAGTATTTAGAAGTTGGAAGTTGGAAATAAACTTATTTTATGTGTATTTTTTCAAATACAAAATAAACAGAACCATCACAAGAAATAAGAGCATTTTTAAAAATCAGTGTTTATTTTTTTTTAAAGATTTTATTTATTTATTTGACAGAGAGATCACAAGTAGGCAGAGAGGCAGACAGTGGGGGGGGGGCGGGCGCGGGGAAGCAGGCTCCCCGCTGAGCAGAGAGCCCAAAGGGGGACTCAATCCCAGGACCCTGAGATCATGACCTGAGCTGAAGGCAGAGGCTTTAACCCATTGAACCGCCTGGGCACCCCTAAAAATCAGTGTTTAAATGAAACAAACATCTGTAGAAACAGACTGGACATGAAAAATCAAGATCATGTATTAATTTGATTTTTCTCAATGAAGATTCAGTTGTAATACAAAAAAGCATTTTACCAAATCTCAAAGTACATTAATATTGAGTTAAGGATTCAAATAAGGAAATTGTGAACAAACAAACCAAACAAAATGAGTCCTTTACTTTCTTTTTTAAACACGGTATTATTGTCTATCCAAGTATTCAAGCCAGAAACTTGAATCATCCTTGATGCATTTCCTTATCATGAATTTTTCTAAATATAATAAATACTAATGAGGAGTAGTTCTTTTTGTATTATGTTTTGCTTTGATTTGGGTTTTTGAATTAGTAGATTGTAAAGTAGAGAAGGGCAGAGTCTCTGTTTTTGTTTGTTTGTTTGTTATTGTTTTTCTATGCCTTGTGCATGTAATAATAGCTGGTACAATTACAAAAAACTGTTGAACAATAAACTCAAAATGGATGAAAGACCTCAAAGTGAGATAGGAATCCATCAAAATCCTAGAGGAAAACCTAGACAGTAACCTCTTTGACATCAGCCATAGCAACCTCTTTCAAGGCACATCTCCAAAGGCAAAGGAAACAAAAGTGAAAATGAACTTTTGGGACTTCATCAAGATAAAAAGCTTCTGCTTAGCAAAGGAAATAGTGAACAAAACAAAGAGGCAACCCACAGAATGGGAGAAGATTTTTGCAAATGACACTACAGACAAAGGGCTGATATCTAAGATCTATAAAGAACTCCTCAAACTCAACACCCAAAAAATGAGTAATCAAGTCAACAAATGGTCAGAAGACACGAAAAGACACTTCTCCAAAAAAGACATACAAATGGCTAACAGGCATGAAAAAATGTTCATCATCATTAGCCATCAGGGAAATTAAAATCAAAACCACATTGATATACCACCTTACACCAGTTAGAAGGCAAAGATTAACAAGGCAAGAAACAACAAATGTTGGAGAAGATGTGGAAAAAGGGCAACCTTCTTACGCTGTTGGTGGGAATGCAAGTTGGTGCAGCCATTTTGGAAAACAGTGTGGAGATTCCTCAAAAAATTAAAAATAGAGCTACCCTATGATCCTGCAATTGAACTACTGGATATTTACCCCAAAGATACAGATGTAATGAAAAGAAGAGCCATATGTACTCCAACGTTCATAGTAGCAATGTCCACAATAGCCAAACTGTGGAAGCAGCCTAGATGCCCTTCAACAGATGAATGGATAAAGAAAATATGGTCCATGTATACATATATCCTTTCCATCAGAAAGGATGAATAGCCAACTTCTGCATCAACATGGATGGGACTGGAGGAGATTATGCTGAGTGAAATAAGTCAAGCAGAAAAAGTCAATTATTGTATGGTTTCATTTACTTATCAAACATAAGGAATAACACAGATGGCATTAGGAGAAGGAAAGGAAAAGTGAAGGGGGGGAATTGGAGAGGCAAATGAACCACTTAGAGGGGCAGGGGGTGGGGAATGGGTGACTCTGGTTGTGGGTTGTAAAGAGGGCATATATTGCATGGAGCACTGCCTGTTATACCTAAACAATGAATCTTGGGACACTGCATCAAAAACCAGTGATTTATTTTATGGCGATTAACATAACACAATAAAAAATAAAACTATCGACATCAAAAAAAGTTGTTGAAAATTTGCTTAAAAATAATTTTTGAAATGTTTACAAAAAAAGTTTACAGATTATAATGTCAGGGACATTGTCAAGAGGAGAAACAATGAAATCAGTCTATATCAAGATATGAGAGAAGTGCATAAAATTTGTCACTTTGGGTGAATTATTTAACCTTTCTAAAATCAAAGTTTTGTCACCTGCAAAATAGAAGTTACTAATAACATCAACATCACAAAATTAATGTACAAATTATTGGTGCTCAAATACACTCCTCTATCTACCCTCTTTCTATAATAGAGCCTCATTAAGGAAGAGAATGCTAGAATAATGGCATAACCAAAAGAAAGTAAGTTTTCTTGATGGCATGACTGAGGTAAAAAATAGTAGCAGAACCTCACTAGAACAATCAGAAATTGATTGAAATGGGGCAAAGGGTGGATGAAAAGTGCTCAAGATGTGTCAGAGTGTATACTCCAGACAAAAACCATTCTTTGAAAATAGTTATCTGAGGATGTAGACCCTTCCAGTGTAATACCTAAACAGATTCATCATTCAGTAGTAAATCAAAGACTGAGGATAGCATCAAGTCTATAGCCCGAAGGGACTGTCACTAAAATCTATAAAAGGATTAAAATCCCATTACTAACATACTGGACAGTCAACCCAATATGAGCATTACCACTGGAAACTGGGATCTCTAGAGATATGATAGAAAGAAACAAAGTAGAAAGAGCAAAGGAAAAGGAACACATATACTTGTAAAATAATAAAATATCACTCTTTCTAGATGTCCTGATAAACCCTGGAATCACATCTTTAAATGAACATAATAAAATTATTTTCACTCTAATCACAATGCCTACTTTATTAGCAATTACAATTTAAATGCTTATTCCAAGAGCAGAGGAGATGGTTTATTCATTAGCTACTTTGGATATTTACTTATTAAGAAGTCTCTAAAAGGGATTCTATTCCAAGGGACTTGTCTTGAATAATTGGATAGTCAGAAGAATATAAATTCTCTAGAGCTTTTATTTAACTTATAAATTCATCAGTTTGGCCAAAGTAATGTAACATAAATTTTGATTAATTAATATCGATACTGTTTTATGAAAATTAGGATTAATTATGATCCAAGTGTGCAGTCACTATGTTTATTTTTTAAACCTTAGGTATTGAACTTTACTTTTTAAATATTAAATGTGTTTATTTTTTAAAGGCTTTTATTTCAATTCCAATTAGTTAACAGGAAGTCGCTATGGCTAATGTCAACTAGGAGACTGCTTATGTTTTCTTCAAGGATTTAGATTGCTTCCTGTCTCACATTTAGGTCCCCTACATTTTGAATTTAATTCTTGTATATGATGGTAAGAGGGTGGTTCAGTTTCATTCTTTTGCATGTTGTTATTCAATTTTCCCAACACCACTTGTTGAAATGAGTGTCTTTTTACCATTGAATATTCTTTCCTGCTTTGTCAAAGAACAACCGATCATATAGTTGTGGGTTCATTTATGGGTTTTCTACTCTGTTCCATTGACCTGTGTGTGTATTTTTGTGCCAGTACCCTACTATTTTCATTATTAAAGCTTTGTATTATAACTTTAAGTCTGGAACTGTGATCCTTCTGGCTTTGCTATTCTTCAAGATTGCTTTGGTTATTCAGGGTCTTTTCTGTTTGTTCTAGCTCTGTTAGAAATGATGGTGTTATTTTGATAGGGATTGTGTTAAATGTGTAAATTTCCTTGGATAGTGTAAACATTTTAACAATATTTGTTCTTCCAATCCATGAGGATGCAATATTTTTTCCATTTCTTTATGTCATCATCAATTTTTTGCATCAGTGTTATATAGTTTTCAGAGTACAGATCTTTTCCCTGTTTGGTTAGGTTTATTCCTAGGTATCTTACTATTTTGAGTGCAGTTGTAAATTAATTTTTTTTAATTTCTCTTCTCTTTCATTATTGGTGTATAGAAATGCAACAGATTTCCATATATTGATTTTGTATCCTGCAATTTTATTGAATTTGTGTATCAGTTCTATTAGGTTTTTGGTGGAATGTTTCAAGTTTTCTATATATACTACCATGTAATCTGCAAATAGTGAAAGTTTTATTGCTTCCTTACCAATTTGGATGTTTTTTGTTCCTTTTGGTTGTCTAATTGCTGTAGCCAGGATTTCCAATATTATGTTGAAGAAAAGTGGTGGGAGTGGACATCCTTGTCTTTTTCCTGGTCTCTCAGTTTTTTCCCACTGATGTTAGCTATGAGGTTTTTTTGTTTATGGTCTTATGTGTGTTGAGGTATGTTCCCTCTAAACCTACTTTGTTGAGGGTTTTTTATTAAGAATGGATGTTGTAATTTATCAAATGTTTTTTCTGAATCTATTGAAAAGATAATATGGTTCTTATCTTTTCTTTTGTTAATGTGATGCCTCATGTTGATTGATTTAAGAATACTGAACCACTTTGCAAGAATAAAATATATTAGGTCTTGGTGAATGATCTTTTTAATGTATTGTTGAATTTGGTTTGCTAGTATTTTATTGAGACTTTTTGCAACCATGTTCATCAGGGATTTTGGCTTTTAGCTCTTTCTCTCTTCCTCTCTCTCTCTCCTTTTTTGAGTAGTCTCTAGGCCTAGTCTGGAGCCCATCACAGGGCTTAAACTCATGACCCTGAACTCAAGACATGATCTGAAATAAATAGTTGGATGCTTAACTAACTGAGCCACCCAGGAGCCCCTGTAGTTCTCTTTTTTAGTGGAGTCTTTACCTGGTTTTGGTATCAAGGTAAAGATAGCTCCAGAGAATAAATTTAAAAGTTTTTATTTGTTTTCTAATGTTTTGAATAATTGGAGGAGAATAAGTATTACTTCTCTTTAAAAGTTTGGTAGAATTCACCTGTGAAGCCCTCTGTCCCTGGACTTTTGTTTGTTGGAATTTATTTGTTTATGTTCAAATCCATAAAACCTGGTTGTCACTTATATTTATGTAATAAAGGCACTTACAGAGATTTAGTCTGTTTTAATTGCTTTTTTTAAAAAAAGATTTATTTATTTATTTATTTGTCAGAGAGAGAGAGAGAGAGAGCACAAGCAGGCAGAATGGCAGGCTGAAGCAGAGGAAGAAGCAGGCTCCCTGCCGAGGAAGGAGCCCAATGTGGGACTCGATCCCAGAACCCTGAGATCATGATCTGAGCCAAAGGCAGCCACTTAACCAACTGAGCCACCCAGGCATCCCTTAATTGCTTTTTATTTCTACTTATAGTCAAGGGAGTTAAGTGGGAATATCATCAGCATAGTCTTCAATAAGTTTAGAAATGTTTTGGTTTTAGATCCCCAAAGTATTTTAAGAGATATTCAGAGGTGGAATATCTGTCAGAAACTTGAAGAAAATGATATGGCAGTTTTACAAGTTTGAAATAAATTTTACTTTTTCTATTTTAGTATGGTTCAATAGTTTTAGAAAATATATAGTTTAGGATTTTCATCAAATTTTTGCATTGTGGGGGAACCTCTATGGCTCAATTGATTAAATGACTGCCTTCAGCTCAGGTCATGATCACAGGATCCTGAGATCAAGTCCTACATTGGGCTTCCTGCTTAGTGGGGAGCATGCTTCTCCTTTCCCCTCTGCTGCTCCCCTTGTTTGTGCTCTCTATCAAATAAATAAATGAAATCTTTAAAAATTTTTTTGCATAGTAGAAATTCATTAAGAAAATTGTTACAAGAGAGCTGGGGGCAAGATGGCAGAGAATTAGGAGATCCTGTTGCAATCTGTTTCCAAAAGTGAGCTGGAGATCTACCAGAACACATTGAACACCCATGAAATCAGCCTCAGGAGCAAGATTTTTCACTTCTGGATCTCTATGGGAGCAGAAGACAGCAGCAGAGAGGTAAAGCAAAGTGGGAACACTCAAACCAAATGGGAGAATAAACAAAAGGGGGAGGGAGCCACCAGAAGCAGTGCAAGAACATTAATACCCCAAAGGAAAGTGCCAGGTGGTGGGGGAAGCAGCAATAACTTAGAGTCTGGTTAAAAACACTTAAAAAGAGCAAAAGGTTCTGAGGAACAACTAGTGGAAGGGGGTGGTCGCCAGCACGGGCCTGGGCCCACGCTCCCAGGAAGGTCACCACTTGCCTCAAAGAGAGACTGTTGGGGAGTCCAGGCCATGGCTCCTGAACCTGCAGCTTTCTGCTCCTTAATCCATTTTGCAGCTGGGGCACACGTGATCCTGCCAGCACCTTAGAGAGTCTGCTGTGGTCCAGGAGCCGGCAGCTTTTCTCTGTGTACAGTGCTCTCTGGACTGTGGATCCCCGACTGCAAGACATTCATGGCCTGTGGCAGGGCCTGTGCACTCCCAATCGGCCCCAGAGAGGACGTGGACAGCCTAAGGAGCGGACACAGGTGGCCTAATCTCCAGCAGGAATCTGATCACACCCTGTGAGGGCCTGGAGCCCAGAGAGCAGGGGAGCTTTCGCGGATTCCCTGAACTGCTGAATGCACACCACTTATAAAAGGCTGTGCCATGAGCAGAATTTTGTGGAGGGGAGCCTGTGTTCTGGACAACCCAGAGGGGAGCAGACTGAGGCTTTTCTGTGACTTGGAGGACTGGGTACATACAGGCATTTTCCTCACTTAGACTCTCCGGAAAGGAGAAAAAGCTACAAAAGGCCAAAAGCCTTTCAGAGAGTGAAAGACTGAGAACCGGTTTCCACAGAGCAGAGCCCCTTGATTGGGGGGCAGGGTGACTCAACCCAAGCAAGATTGACTGGAAAACAACGCGGCAGGCCCCTCCCCCAAAGACAATTAAAAAAAGCAAAAGGACTATAACCACAGGTTCCCCATAAAATTTTAAATCCCCAATATCAGGAAAAATCAATATATTAAGCACCTGATAATACCTTCAAACCTGTATATTTCATAGATACAAGTTTCATTCTTTCTTATTATCTATTATTTTTTAATTCACTCATTTCCACATTTCTTGGGTTTTTTTTGTGTTGTTCTTTTTAAACTACCTAACATTGCAACTGGAGGCTTAATACAACAATAAACCCAGGAAGACCTGAAATAATCTTCCTCGCTGACAAGGAGTTATAAACACCCTCCCATCTTATTCTTCTGTCAGTATTTCTGTGTATTTGCTTTTGTTCTGGTATTATATAAATCTTATTCATGGGGTTCATTCTGACTAGGTTCTTATATTTCTTGTCATTTACTTTGGTCAGTCTATATGTTGGTGTACATACCTTATAAATCTTATTTTGGGGGCCCATTCTGGCTGGGATTTCTGCTTTTTCTCTTTCTCTCTATCTTTTTTTATCCTCATTTTTTCTTTTTGGTGGTGAATCCCAATTGCTCCAAAACCTTCCAGAGTGCACACTGCCAGGATCGTGGGTGAAATATCCAACTATACATCCTCTCATCCACCTCTCATCAAAATGACTAGGAGGAGGAACACCCAACAGAGGAAAAATCCAGAAACTAATTATTATAAGTGTTTATTGACATCATGTTGCCTGTGTAGTCCTTGTTTCTATATTGTAAATTTCTGTTCTAAGTCACTCATAGTCTCTTTCTACTTTTATAGAACCCCCTTTAATATTTCTTGGAGCGCTGGCTTAGTGGTCACATACTCTTGATCCTTGTTGGTCTTTGAAGCTCTTTATCTCTCCATCCATTTTGAATATCAGCCTCGCTGGATTTAGTATTCTTGGCTGCATGTTATTCTCATTTAGTGCCCTGAATATATCATGCCAGCCCTTTCTGGCTTGCCAAGTTTCTGTGCACAGTTCTGGAGTGTTTGTTAATTGTTATTTAGGTGACTCTGGAAAACTAAAAATTAATGAGCTTCATAATAATTTGATTATGTATCCTTGCTATTAGGAGTTACAAATTTTCTTTTTAAGAAATGTTTAAAAACCATGAAGAAAATGAAAAGGCAACCTATATAATTAGAGAAAATATTTGCAAAACACACACACACACACATATATATAATAAGTGGTTAATAACCAAAATATGTAAAGAACTCATACAACTAAATAGAAAATAAAAAAAAAACAAAAAGAAATATTTAAAAAATGGGCAGAACATTCTTTACATATTTTTTCTTTTCCAAAGAAGACATATAAATGAACAACTGGTAAATACAGATGTGCTCCACATATCTAATTATCATGGAAGTGCAAATCAAAACCACAATGAGATGTAACCTACCACCTGTTCGAATGGCTTATAATATAAAAATGACAAGAAAGTAATAAATGTTGCCAAGGCTGTGCACTGTTGGTGGAAAATGTAATTTGTGCAACTATTAGGGAAAATATTACAGAGGTTCTTCAAAAAATTTAAAATAGAACTACCATATGATCTAATCACTTTTGAATATTTATATGATGGAAACAAATCACTAACAAGAAAAGATATTATCACCCCCATATTTATTGCAACATTATTTACAATAGCCAACACATGGAAACAACTAGTGTTCAATAATTGATAAATGGATAAATAAAATGTGATATATATCAATTAATATAATTTTATATGATGTATAAAATATATATAGTTAATAAAGTATATAATGTATACATACATAATATATATACACATATATTTTACAAGTTTATGTATATACACATATATATTGTACATATAATACATATATAAACCTATAATGTATTATTTGCTTCAGGGGTACAGGTCTGTGGTTCATCAGTCTTACACAATTCACAACACTCACCATAGCACATACCCTCCCCAATATTCATCCCACAGCCACTGCATCCCTCTCACACCCCTCAACCCCAGAAACCCTCAGTTTGCTTCCTGAAATTAAGAGTATCATGATTTGTCTCCCTCTCTAGGTTCATCTTGTTTCATTTTTTCCTTCTTTCCCTATGATGCCCTGTCTTATTTCCCAAATTCCTTATATCAGTGAGAGCATATGAAAATTATCTTTCTCTGACTGACTTATTTCGCTTAGCATAATACCCTCTAGTTCCATCCACGTCATTGTAAAGGGCAATATTTTGAGTTTTTTTAATGGCTGCATAGTATTCCATTGTACATATATAAGACATCTTTATCCATTCATCTGTTGTTGGAAATCTAGGCTCTTTCCATAGTTTGGCTACTGTGGACATTGCTACTATAAACATTCTAGTGCACATGACCCTTCGGATCACTAGATTTGTATCTTTAGGTTAAATACTCAGTAGTGCGATTGCTGGGTCATAGGGTAGCTCTATTTTCAACTTTTTGAGGAACCTCCATACTATTTTCCAGAGTGGTTGCACCAGCTTGCATTCCCACCAACAATGTAGGAGAGTTCACTTTCTCTGCATCCTCACCAACACCTGTTGTTTCCTGACTTGTTAATTTTAGCCATTCTGACTGGTGTGAGGTGGTATTTTACTGTGGTTTTGATTTGTATTTCCCTGATGGGGAATCTGTCTGTTGGCCATTTGGATGTCTTCTTTGCAGAAATATCTGTTCCTGTATTCTGCCCATTTCTTGTTTGGATTATTTGTTCTGTGGGTGTAGAGTTTGATAAGTTCTTTATAGATTTTAGACACTAGTCTTTTATCTGATATGTTATTTGCAAATACCTTTTCCCATTCTGTTGGTTGTCTTTTGGCTTTGTTGACTGTTTCCTTTGCTGTGCAAAGCATTTGATCTTGATGAAGTCCCAATAGTTCATTTTTGCCTTTGCTTCTCTTGCCTTTGGCGATGTTTCTAGGAAGAAGTTACTGCAGCTGATGTCAAAAAGGTTGCTGCTTGTACTCTCCTCAAAGATTTTGATGGATTCTTGTCTCACAATTAGGTCTTTCATCCATTTTGAGTCTATTTTTGTGTGTGGTGTAAGGAAATGATCCAGTTTCATTCTTCTGCATGTGGCCGTCCAATTTTCCCAGCACCATTTGTTGAAGAAGCTGTCTCTTTTCCATTAGACTTTCTTTCCTGCCTTGTCAAAGATTAGTTGACCATAGACTTGAGGGTACATTTCTGGGTTCTCTATTCTGTTCCACTGATCTATATGTCTGGTTTTGTGCCAGTACCATACTGTCTTGATGATTACAGCTTTGCAATAGAGCCTGAAGTCTGGTATTGTGATGCCACCAATTCTGGTTTTCTTTTTCAACAGTCCTCTGACAATTCAGGATCTTTTCTGATTCCATATAAATTTTAGGACTATTTGTTCCATTTCTTTGAAAAACTTTGATGATATTTTTATGGGGATTGCATTAAATGTGTAGATTGTTCTAGGTAGCATAGGTATTTTCACATTTGTTCTCCCAATCCATGAGCATGGAACGTTTTTCCATTTCTTTGTGCTTTCCTCAATTTCTTTCATGAGTACTTTATAGTTTTCTGAGTACAGATTCTTTGCTTCTCTTTGGTTGGGTTTATTCCTATGTATCTTATTGTTTTGGGTGCAATTGCAAATGGGATCAATTCCTTAATTTGTCTTTCTTCAGTCTTGCTGTTGGTTTATAGAAATGCAACTTATATCCGTGCATTGATTTTCTATCCTGACACTTTACTGAATTCCTGTATGAATTCTAGCAGTTTTGGAGTGGAGTCTTGGGTTTTCCACATAAAGTATCATATCTTCTGCAAAGAGTGAGAGTTTGACTTCTTCTTTGCCAATTTAGATGTCAATTTTATTTCTTTTTGTTGTCTGATTGCTGAGGCTAGGACTTCGTACTCTGTTGAATAGCAGTGGTGATAGTGGACAGCCCTGCCATGTTCCCGACCTTAGGTGAAAAGCTCTCATTTTTTCCTCATTGAAAAAGATATTCACTGTGAGTTTTTCATAGATGGCCTTGATGATGTTGAGGAATGTACCCTCTATGCCTACGCTGTGAAGAGTTTTGATTAGGAAGGGATGCTGTACTTTGTCAAATGCTTTTTCAGCATCAGTTGAGAGTATCATATGGTTCTTGTTCTTTCTTTTATTAATGTATTGAATCACATGGATTGATTTGCGGATGTTGAACCAACCTTGCATCCCAGGAATAAATCCCACTTGATCGTGATGAATAATCCTTTTAATGTACTGTTGGATCCTATTGGCTAGTATTTTGGTGAGAATTTTTACATCTGTGTTCATCAAGGATATTGGTCTGTAATTCTCCTTTTTGATGGGGTCTTTGTCTAGTTTTGGGATCAAGGTGATGCTGGTCTCATCAAATGAGTTTGGAAATTTCCTTTCCATTTCTATTCTTTTGGAACAGTGTCAGGAAAATAGGTATTAATTACTTTTTTTTTTTTTTTTACTTTCTCTGAGTTGGGGTGTTGTATAGGTGCTGTCTTTTATCACTGGGTGTTATGTGTGGTAGGAAGGGGAGATGGTGAGTGCTTAAATAAACCTCAATGACAAAAAAAAAAGTCTCCTAAGTACACCAGATTTATTATCTCTTGATATGACGGCCTGGGAGACTTGGTTTCCAACTAATGGGTAACCTCATTCTTTAAGACTTCTCTTGAGTGTCATATCCATTCTTTAAATGTTTGAAGGAATTCCCCTGGGAAGCTGTCTGGCCCTGGGCTATGGTTTATTTGGAGATTTTTGATGACTGTTTCAATCTCCTTACTGTTTCTGGGTCCATTCAGATTTTCTATTTCTTCGTCATTCTGTTTTGGTAGTTTATAGTTCTCTAGGAATGCATCCATTTCTTCCAGATTGTCAAATTTGCTGATGTATAGTTGCGCATAATATGTTCTTATAATTGTCTGTATTTCGTGATCTCTCCTCTTTCATTCATGATTTTATTAATTTTAATCTTTTCTCTTTTCTTTTTGATAAATCTAGCCGGGGTTTTTCAATCTTGTTATTTTTTTTTAAGAACCAGCTCCTAATTTCGTTGATCTGTTCTATTGTTCTTTTGGTTTCTCTTTCATTGATTTCTGCTCTAATCTTTATGATTTCTCTTCTACTGCTGGATTTAGGCTTTCTTTGCTGTTATTTCTCCAGCTCCTTTAGGTATAGGGTTAGGTTGTGTATTTGAGACCTTGTTTCTTGAGAAAGCCTTGTATTGCTATGTACTTTCTTTTTTTGGTCCTTTCCAAAGGACCATTGCTATATACTTTTCCCTTTGGTCCTTTCCAAAGGACCGCCATTGCTGCATCCCAAAACAGTTGTGTTTTCATTTTCATTTGTTTCCATGAATTTTTAAAATTTCTTTAATTTCCTGGTTGACTCATTCATTCTTTAGTAAGATGCTCTTTAGCCTCCATGTATTTGAGTTCTTTCCAACTTTCCTCTTGTGATTGAGTTCTAATTTCAGAGCATTGTGGTCTGAAAATATTCAGGGAATAATCACACTTTTGATACTGGCTGAGCCCTGATTTGTGACTCATGATGTGATCGTGTATTCTGTTGCTTTGGGATGAATTGTTCTGAATATATCTGTGCTATCCATCTGGTCCAGTGTGTCATTTAAAGCCTTTATTTCCTTGTTGATCTTTTGCTTAGATGATCTGTCTATTTCAGTGAGGGGGTATTAACATCCCCTACAATTATCATATTATTGTCAACGTGTTTCTTTTTTTTTTTATTAATTGGTTTATATAATTGGTTGCTCCCATTTTAGGAGCATAGATATTTAAAGTTGTTAGATCTTCTTATACAAACTCTTTATGTATGATATAGTGTTCTTCCTCATCTCTTATTACAGTCTTTGGCTTAAAATCTAATTTATTTGATACAAGGATTACCACCTCAGCTTTCTTTTAATGTCCATTAGCATTGTAAATTATTCCCCCCCTTACTTTAAATCTGGAGGTATCTGTGGGTCTAAAATGAGGCTTTATAGACAGTAAACAGGGTCTATTTTTTTTTTTT
>CM053611.1:109579017-109599017 GCA_028646535.1 Procyon lotor
GATATAGTGTTCTTCCTCATCTCTTATTACAGTCTTTGGCTTAAAATCTAATTTATTTGATACAAGGATTACCACCTCAGCTTTCTTTTAATGTCCATTAGCATTGTAAATTATTCCCCCCCTTACTTTAAATCTGGAGGTATCTGTGGGTCTAAAATGAGGCTTTATAGACAGTAAACAGGGTCTATTTTTTTTTTTTATCCATTCTGATACCTTATGTCTTTTGATTGGGGTGTTTAGCCATTTTACATTCAGGGTAACTTTTGAAAGATATAAATTCAGTGCCATTGTATTGCCTGTAATTTGACTGTTACTGTATATTGTCTCTCTTCCTTTCTAGTCTGTTACTTTTAAGCTCTCTCTTTACTTAGAGGACCACTTTCAATATTTCCTGTAAGGCTGATTTGGTGTCTGTAAGTTCTTTTAGTTTTTATTTGTCTTGGAAGCTTTTTTTATCTCTTATTCTATTTTCAATGACAATCTAGCTGGATATAGTATTCTTGGATGCCTATTTTTCTCATTTAGTGCTCTGAATATATCATGTCAATTCTTTCTGGCCTGCCAGCTCTCTGTGGATAGGTCTGCTGCCAATCTAATATTTCTACCATTGTAGTTTATAGACCTCTTGTCCCAAGTTGCTCTCAGGATTTTCTCTTTGCCTCTGAGACTTGTAAGTTTTACTATTTGATGACGGGGTGTGGAGCAATTTTTATTGATTTTGAGTGGGATTCCCTGTGTTTGGATTTTGATGCTTGTTTCCTTCCCCAAATTAAGGAAGTTCTCAGGTATAATTTGCTTCAGTATACCTCTGCACTTTCTTTCTTTCTTCTTCTTCTGGGATCCCAGTTATTCTAATATTGTTTTGTCTTATGGTATCACTTATCTCTCTAATTCTCCCTTCGTGATTCAGTAGCTGTTTGGCTCTCTTTTTTCTCAACTTCTTTATTCTCTATCATTTGGTCTTCTATATCTCTAATTCTCTCTTCTGCCTCATTTATCCTAGCATTAAGAGCCTCCCCCTTTTATTGCACCTTATTAATAGCTTTTTTAAAATTTCAAATTGGTTAGATTTTAGTTCTTTTATTTCTCCAGAAAGGGATTCCTAGAATCTTCTATGCTTTTTTCAAGTCCAGCTAGCATCTTTATAATCATCATTCTTACCTCTAGTTCTGATATCTTACTAGTGTCCATACTGAAAAGTCCCTAGCAGTCGGTACTGCCTCCTGTTCTTTTTTTTTGAGGTGAGTTTTTCTGCCTTGTCACTTTGTCCAGAGAAGAATAGATAAATGAGAGAGCAAAATGCTAAAAGGGTAACAATGACCCCAGAAAAATATACACTAACCAAATCAGAAGAGATTCTAAACTGGGAGGAGAAGAAAGGGAAAAAAATATATGTAATATAATATATAAATATATATAATATACAATATAAATAAATATATATGTTATGTATATATATATTTAAGCTGATAAATAGAACAATTTGAACGTAGGCACACACTTGATTTTAGGTGTATTTTGGTCTGTTAGAAGGAACTGACTCCCCAAATTTTAAAGAATGAAAAAAATATATATATGTAAATATGATGAAGGGATAGATTATGACCATAGAGATGAAAATTTCAAAAGATTTTAAAAAGAGAATGGATAAGAAGTTGGTAGACAAAAGCAAAAAAAAAAAAAAGGAGAGAATGTGATCTCTCCTGACTGGACACTATAACAAAGCCATATGCTAGATTAAGGGTATATTTTGGTTGTTAGAAGAAACTGTATCCCAAAATTTTAAAGAAAGAAAAACTTACATGTATACAAAAAATAAGGTTAAATATAATGAAGGGATAGAATATGAGTATAAAAAATTAAAAAAGATTTTAAAAACGTGTTGATAAGATAAAATAGTTAAAATAGGTTTATTGACTGTTTGCTGTGCAGAAGCTTTTTATCTTGATGACATCCCCAAAGTTCATTTTCACTTTGTGAAACAAAAGTTTGTTTCCTTTGCCTTTGGAGATATATCCTGGAAGAATTTGCTGTGGCCAATGTCGAAGAGATTACTACCTCTGTTCTTCTCTAAGATTTTGGTAGATTACTGCCTGACATTGAGGTCTTTTATCTATTTCAAGTTTATCTTTGTGTATGGTGTAAGAGAATGATCAACCCACAGAATGGGACAAGATATTCGCAAATGACACTACACACAAAGGTCTGAAATCTAAGATCTATAAAGAACTCCTCAAGCCCAACACTCAAAAACCAGATAATCACGTCAAAAAAATGGGAGAAGTTCCAAGAAAGGGAGGACCTTAGTTTGTTGTATAGGAGCTGGAGGACCAGGCAGGACCAGTTTGGGGCCAGGCCCAGGCAGGACCAGTTTGGGGCCAGGCAAGGAGGGGACTGTGGTGTATAAGTGGCAGGCATTCCAGGCATCTTGATTTGAGGTGTCTTGGCCTTTGTTGTCCAGGTGAAGGTCTATTCTGAGGAAGGGACATCAATGACCTTCACTGCTAACTTGGAGGACAGAGTGAAGAAAATCAGTGAACACATCTGGGCTGATCAAGATTCCTGTGCAGAACCAGGTCCTTTTGCTGGGCTCCAAGACGCTAAAGCCCCAGAAGAAGCTGTCATCCTATGGCATTGACAAATAGACAACCATCCACCTCACTCTGAAGGTGGCAAAGCCCAGTGATGAGGAGCTTCCCTTGTTTCTGGTGCAGCCATGTGATGAGGGGCAGAGGCATCTCCTCTAGGTGTGAAGGTCCAGCTCAGTGGCTCAGGTGAAACTTGATAGAGACCAAGACTGCCATCATGCCTGAGCAACACATTGTGACTTGCAATGGCAAGAGGATGGAAGATGGGAAGACCATGGCGGATTATGGCAATTTACTCTTATTGACAGCCTACTGCATTGCAGGATGAACCTGCTGTTAGCTCTTACTCCACCCACATCCTTTGATGATTTCCCCAAATTAACAAGAAAGAAAAATTTGGAAAGTTAGGGGAGAAATGGGAAGGAAGACTGCAGAAAACTTTCTAACTCCATGATTTTTTGATCTAATACAATTGATTAAGTGGCTGAATTGTGTATCTTACTGAAAATAAGAAATAATATTTTAAGGCACAGTAGAGACAACATCAAAGCCAGCTTGCAATTTAATCCTTTCCTAACTCCCTCTGATTTTGAGACAAATTCCCATTTCTTCTTCTGTCCAACAGGACAGTAAGTTTCACATTGGGATCCATGTTCTCTAATTTCTGTGTTTCCACCAATATATCTCATCTGTAATATCACTAAATACGTTGAATCAAATTGAATTACTGCTTATGGAGAACAGTGAAATGATTTATATTGAAGTGTGTTAATTCCTCTGATATGATGACAATCCAATTAATAAAGAATTTAGAAATTCAACTAAAAAAAATGGGCAGAAGATATGAATAGACACTTCTCCAAAGAAGACATACAAATGGCTAACAGACACATGAAAAAATGTGCATCATCTTTAGCCATCAGGGAGATTCAAATCAAAACCACACTGAGATACCACTTTACACCAGTTAGAATGGCCAAAATCAACAGGACAGTAAACAACAAATGTTGGAAAGGATGTGGAGAAAGGGGAACCCTCTTACCCTCTTGGTGGGATTGCAAGCTGGTACAGCCACTTTGGAAAACAGTGTGGAGATTGCTCAAGAAACTAAAAATACAGCTACCCTATGACCCTGCCATTGCACTGCTGGGTATTTACCCCAAAGAAGCAGATGCATTACAAAGAAGGGCCACATGTACCCCAATATTCATAGCAGCAATGGCCACAATCACCAAACTGTGGAAAGAACCAAGATGACCTTCAACAGATGAATGCATAAAGAAGATATGGTCCATATATACAATGGAATATTATGCCTCCATCAGAAAAGATGAATACCCAACTTTTGTGTCAACATGGACTGACGGGGCTGGAAAACATAATGCTGAGTCAAATAAGTCAAGCAGAGAGAGTCAGTTATCATATGGTTTCACTTAAGTGAGGAGCATAAGGAAAAACATGGAGGACATTGAGAGAAGGAAAGGAAGGGTGAATTAGGGGAAATCAGAGGGGGCGATGAACCATGAGATAATGTGAACTCTGAGAAACAAATGAGGGTTTTGAAAGAGGGGTACATGGGGGGTATAGCTGAGCCTGGTGGTGGGTATTTAGGAGGGCACACATTGCATGGAGCACTGGGTGTGGTGCATAAACAATGAATCTTGGAACACTGAAAAAATAAAATTAAATTAAAAATAGGAAAAAATTTTAAAAATAGAAAAAAATAAAGAAAATTTAAAAAATTTAACTTTGAAAGACTGAAGAATCATGGGGAATAAGCCATAAAGTCAATACGCTGTATTTCCCTAGCACTGGTGTTTTGCAGTTCTCATCATTCAGTAAACTTGGACTTGGCTGGATGTGCTTGCTGATCTTCTGGGGGAGGGGCCTCTTGCAGTGATTTTCAAATTACTTTGCCTGAGGCGGAATTGCACCACCTTTGCCAGGGGCCAGGCTAACTAATCTGCTCAGGTTTGCTCTCAGTAGTTTTTGTTCCCTGAAATCTTTCATACACCTTTGGAGGATGAGAATGAAAATGGTGGCCTCCCAATCTCCAACCCCACAGGAGTCAATAGTTCAAGGACACCAATCCTCAGTCAGTCCTCAAAGACCAACAATCAGTCATTCCTTTCTCCCTGGTCTCTAGCTACACTCCATGCTCACCAAGCCTGTGATTTAGGATTCCTATCTCTGACATTGGTCCCATTTGGAATCTTCAAAACCAGAAGTTTCCTGCCATGCACTCCCATGCTATTCCTCCTGGTGGAGGAAGGGCTTTCTCCATGAATCTGCCACTTGTGGGGTCCCCTCTTGAAGAGTAGTGGCCCGACTTTGTCTCAGATCATGGTTTATGGCATCCCGAGCTGAGACCCACTCCTCAGCTTCACCTTTGCAGCCAGCTTCCCTGCTCCGATACCTGGAAGCTCTGCCACACTCACGCACCCTCAGTCTTTCTGTGGGCTTGAGGGTCCTGAGACCATATACTCTCAGCGAGGATTCCACCCCCTGTTTATCCACTGGGACAACGTCCCTCCACAGAGCAGACTTCTAAAATTTCTGATTTTGTGCTCTGCTGCTTTCTCACTTGCCAAGAGCCAGCTGATGGAGGCCCCCTCTCCCCGTTGTTTATCTTTCTGTATATCATCTCAGACTCATTTCTCCACACTTCCAAAAAGTGGTCACTTTTCTGTTCACAGAATTGCTGCTATTCTTCTCTTAGATCTCCTCTTGAGTTTGTAGGTGTTCAGAATGGTTTGATAACTATCTAACTGAATTCCTGGGGCCAAATGAAATTTAAGTCTCCTACTCCTCCACCATCTTGCTCTTCCCCCTACAATTTATATATTATGTATATAATTTATGTAATGTATATAATTTATATACTCAGGAATAAAAACGAAGGAACTCTTGCCTTTTGCAACAACATGGGTGTACTTTGATGGCATTATACTATGTGAAATAAGCCAGGCAGAGAAAGACAAATACTATCTGATCTAACTTATGCGTAGAACCTAAAAAAAAAAAAATGAACTCATAGATACAGAGTACAAATTGGTGGTTGCCAGAGGAAGAGGGTAGGAAGTAAGTGAAATGGGTAAAAGGAATTAAGAGTCACGAACTTCCAGTTGTAAAATAAATAAGTAATGTGTAGGTAATATACTGCACAGTGACTACAGCTGTTGAAAAAGTGGGTCTTTAAAGTTCTCATTTTTAAAAAAACAAAACAAAACAAAAAATTTGTGGTGATGGATGTTAACTGAACACTGTGGTAATTGTTTAACAACAGATATATATATCAAGTCATTACATTGTACATATATAATTAATACAATATTATACTGTTAATTATATCTTTTTTTAAAGAAAAAATATTTTTTTATGAAAAATATATTTTAAAAAGAAAGGAAGGAAAATCCTTGGGAAAAGAGTGAGATGAGAGATGTGGAAGGATGACATCCAGAATAGATGAGTTGGTACCAACAAAGACTTGTGGGGTTCAGGGAGAGAGAAGAGGTCACATTGAGAAGGTAGACTATAGAGTTGTCAACAAGGCTGAAGATAAAATGTAGGAAGAGACACAAGGAACTCACATCTTTTTTTTTTAATATTTTATTTATTTATTTGGCAGAAAGAGAGAGAGCAAGAGAGGGAACATAAGCAAGGAAAGTGGCAGAAGGGGAAGCAGACCTCCTACTGAGGGGGGACCCCAATTCAGGGCTTGATCCCAGGACCATGGGATCAAGAACTGAGCCGAACAAAGCTGGAAGGCAGGGTCTTGATGACTGAGCCACCCAGGTGCCCCAAGGAGCTCACATTCTTACTTAAGGAAGCTAGACTTTTTCAAAAGGCCACATAAGAAAAGTAATGGTTTCTTCTAGCCAGCCAGCCCTTTTTAAATATGAAAAATATCTGAAAAGCCATAAGAACAACCATATAGTCCTTTCCTCACTTATAACACATAATTTTTTTAAAGATTTTATTTATTAGACAGAGAGAGATCACAAGTAGGCAGAGAGGCAGGCAGAGAGAGAGGGGGAAGCAGGCTCCCCGCTGAGCAGAGAGCCCAATGTGGGGCTCGATCCCAGGACCCTGAGATCATGACCTGAGCTGAAGGCAGAGGCTTTAACACACTGAGCCACCCAGGCACCCCAACACATAATTTTTGAGAGGGGAAAATTGATTCCAAATATGTGATACAATGGACCAGCTGTACAAATTCTAGCTATAGTTACTTAAAAGAAAATGCTATGTTTGTTGCTATCTTTGTAGTCACATTTTAGTATAAATATGTGGACAAAGATTGTAATATAATACACAAAAGTAAAAATAGATATATCTTTTGTTATGATTTATTTTCTTATAATTTTACATAACTATATCATATCTAAAAGATGGTCAATTTTTACTGACATATAGGAATTAAGAGTAAGAAAAAACACTAAATGAGACATTACAATAACTTGAAATGTTTTTACAGCTGCCAATATCATACCATTTCTTCACAAAATTCCTTTTATTTATGTGCTAAGCAATAACCCTAGTAACAATTAGGGAAGTATGTTTCTTTGAGCTGGATAATTAAATGCCAAGAAAACTCACCACTCACTATGTAATTCACTCAAAGTCTTGTTGTTTGAAGGAGTCACTGTTCATACATAGGATGGATTGAATTCCTAACAATATCTGGCATGAGCAGTGGACTTGGCCCTCACTATAATAACATTACATTCATGGTCAGAATGACAGCTAAATGGATGGATGGAGCTTGTCTCTAACAGGCAGATTCATGACTGCAACATAATGAATGAGAGTGTTATAACCTCTGGTCACATACACCCTGGCCTGTTGCTCCTGTAAGCTGTATCAGGGGATATAGAATAAATTCCTGTTGTCAGATCTAATGGTGAAAGATTCTAGCTTCTGACTTACTGGGAGAACAAAGTAAAATTTCCATTCCAATAATTTGGATCAAAACACTTCCTGATCATCCTGGTCAATTTGTTGTGTCACTTAATTAAACCCAAAGCACTGCAAATTGTGTAAGTGAGCAAAACAAAGAAAGAATGTTTCTTCAACCTTGAAAACCAATCCTTAAGACAAATATATTATTAAATTAGTTAAATTCTAGAACAAGCATTACAGGAGGTTTTCTCTAGGACTTTTTCATGGGTTAAATAGGGACTAAAGTAAATGGCAAACAAAATCACATTTAAGAGTCGAAAGAGAAAATGAAATGCAAGAGAAAAATTCATACAAAATAAAAAGCAGAATTCCCATCACACATTCTCTCTCTCTCTCTCTCTTTCTCTCTCTCTGTTACACACACACACACACACACACACACACACACACCCCTAATATCTGGCAAAGGGATTAGCAAAATAGCTGTATTATTTTTATTTTTCCCTGAACTTGAAAAGTTAGATATATACGTTTTCTGAGTTGAAGGTCTTTGGGTATTGACAGGAAATACTGTTTCTTGATTTTTTAGTTAGAAAATGTGGTTCTTTTTCCAGTACATTCCTTTCCTTTTCTACAATAAATACAAGCTTTATCAAAGCCTAGAATGAACGAAAGAACTACGATGATGTGGCATTTGTTGATAGCTACTTATCATACTTACGTGTGTCCAAAATTAACATTTGTTTACAATAATGAAATATCCTTGCCACTTACATACTGTTATGGTTTAGCCTACCTTATTTTTACAAACTTCCAGAGAGAGAATTATAACTGAGCTCACATTTGTGAATGGTTGTAGGTGTTTGCTGTTAATCTGCACTGAGTGAAGTGCAGATTCACTGAATGAATAGTTAATTCTCTCAGCCTTGAAAACTTGATGATCTGCCTAAAGAGAGTAGATGTTGCCTGATAAAATGTATTTATTAAGGAGATGTGCATAAACTCTGTGGGGAGGTAGATAGCACACATTCAAGGAGACTAACAGATTAGGATACATGGCTCTGCAGCAGAAATCAGTGTGCACTCTGTATTTTAAAGCACTGAAACTATATTTTGGGCATTTTTTCAGATTAATATGCAAGAGTTTCATTATTTGGAATCATTCAGGAAACATTATACAAATCACTAGCAGTTGAAAAATGAACATGAGAGTTTTAGTATCTTCAAATTGCTCTATAACACACGCCGCGGAAAAATGCTACAGCTAAACACAAAACAGGGAAGAAGGAACTTCCGTTGATTCTGTTCCAAGAGTTAAAATTACTCAATAGGTAGATTCAGTAAAGTGCATATGAAAAGTAATGGCTATTTAAGTGTAGAAACAGCAGAATTATATCTGTATTTTTGCTTCAATTAGGAAACCCAGAATATCTTAAAACTTTTTAAGGCATTTAATCCCTGATGACATTTGAGGGAGCTTTTACATCTAATGGCAAAAAAGGAATTACACATAATGAGTTTTTTTTTTTTTTTGAGATTTTATTTATTTATTTCACAGGGAGAGAGATCACAAGTAAGCAGAGAGGCAGGCAGAGAGAGAGGAGGAAACCAGGCTCCCCGCTGAGCAGAGAGCCTGATGCGGGGCTCAATCCCAGGATCCTGAAATCATGACCTGAGCAGAAGGCAGAGGCTTTAACCCACTGGGCCACTCAGGCGCCCCCACATACTGTTTATTAATATCTTCTGAAAAGAGGAGAGGGACAAGATGGCGGAGAAGTAGGAGATCCTGTTGCAACCTGTCCCCAAGAGTGTGCTGGATATCTATCAGAACACTCTCAACACCCATGAAATCAGCCTGAGGAGCAATATTTTTCACTTCTGGATTTCTATAGGAGCAGAAGACAGCAGTGGAGAGAGGCTTAATACAACAATAAACCCATGAAGACCTGAAATAAACATCCTCACCCTGACCCTCCCATCAGATCCTTCTGTCAGTGTTTCTATACATTTGCTTTTATTCTGGTATTATATAAATCTTATTCTTGGGGTTCATTTTGACTAAGTTCTTTTATTTCGTGTCATTTACTTTGGTCAGTCTATATGTTTGTTCGTGTTGGTGTACATACCTTTTAAATCTTATTTTGGGGCCCATTCTGGCTGGGATTTCTGCTTTTTCTCTTTCTCTCTATCTTTTTTTATCCTCATTCTTTCTTTTTGGTGGTGAATCTCAGCTGCTCCAAAACCTTCCAGAGTGCACACTGCTGGGATCATGGGTGAAATATCCAACTATACATCCTCTCATCCACCTCTCATCAAAATGACTAGGAGGAGGAACATCCAACAGAGGAAAAACCCAGAGACTGCGCTCTCTCTCTCAGAACTATTAGACATGGACATCAACAGTATGTCAGAAAGGGAATTCAGGGTGACAATTATCCAGGCAATGGCTAGGATGGAGAAAAACATTAAGGACGATATAGAATCTATAAAGGCAGAAATGAGAACAAGTATAGCAGATGTAAAAAATGCTATCAGTGAGATCTAATCCAATCTAACTAGACTAACATCTAGAGTTACAGAGACAGAGAATAGAATTAGTGATCTAGAGGATAAAATGGTAGAGAAGAAAGGTCAGGAGGAGAACTGGAGCAAACAAACTGCTCAGGAAGCATGAGAAGAGACTTAGGGAAATAAATGATGCCATGAAACGCTCCAACGTCAGAATTATTGGAATCCCACAGGGGGTAGAGAAAGACAGAAGACTAGAAGATATAGCTGACCAAATTCTGAATGAAAATTTCCCAAATATGGGGAATGGAACAAGCGTTCATGTCCTAGAGGCAGAAAGGTCACCTGCCAAGATCAACGAGTCTAGAAATACAGCAAGACACATAATTGCAAAATTTGCAAATTATAATTTTAGACAAGAGGTCCTGAGGGCAGCTAGGGGGAAGAGATTCCTTACATACGGAGGAAGACCCATCAGAATAACGTCAGACCTGTCCAGAGAAACCTGGCAAGCCAGAAAGGGCTGGCATGATATATTCAGATCACTAAATGAGAAGAACATGCAGCCAAGAATACTTCGTCCAGCAAGGCTGACATTCAAAATGGATGGAGAGATAAAGGACTTCCAAGACCGGGAAGGATTAAAAGAGTATGTGACAACTAAACCAGCACTCCAAGAAATATTAAAGGGGGTTCTATAAAAGTAGAAAGAGCCCATGAATGACTTAGAATAGAAATTTACAATCTATAGAAACAAGGACTACACAGGCAACATGAAGTCAATAAACACTTATCTTTCAATAATTACTCTCAACATGAATGGTAAATGCTCCCATAAAATGGCACAGAGTTGTAGAATGAATGGAATGACAGGACCTGTCCATATGCCCTCTACAACAGAAACATTTGGAACCATATACAATCTTTCATGCCAATGGACCTCAAAAGAAAGCTGGGGTAGTAATTCTCATATCAGATAAATTAGATTTTAAGCTAAAGACTGTAGTCAGAGATACAGAAGGACACTACATCATTCTTAAAGGGTCTATCCTCCAAGAAGATCTAACAGTTGTAAACATTTATGCCCACAATAGAGGAGAAGCCAACTACATAAGCCAACTGTTAATCAAAATAAAGAGTCATATTGATATGAATACATTAATAGTCAGAGATCATAACATGCTACTCTCATTAACAGACAGATCATCTAAACAGAAAATCAGTAAAGAAACAAGAGCTTTGAGTGACACATTGGACCAGATGGACCTCATAGATATATACAGAACATTCCACCCTAAAACAACAGAATACAAATTCTTATTGAGTGCACATGGAAGTTTCTCCAGAATAAACCACATACTGGGTCACAAATCAGGACTCAACTGATATTCCCTTCATTTTCACAGAACACAATGCTTTGAAACTGGAACTCAACCACAAGAAAACGTTTGGAAGGAATTCAAACACTTGGAGGCTAAAGACCACCCTGCTCAAGAATGCTAGGATCAACCAGGAAATCGAAGATGAACTTAAAGAATTCATGGAGACCAGTGAGAATGAAGACACATCGATCCAAACCTATGTGACACGGTAAAGGTGGTCCGAAGGGGGAAATACATAGCCATCTAAGCCTCACTAAAAAAAATTGAAAAATCTTGAATACACCAGCTGTCTTTAAACCTTAAGGAACTGGAAAATCAACAACAAATTAAGCCCACCCAATGCACAAGAAGGGAAATTATCAAGATTAGAGCAGAGATCAATAGGTTAGAAACTAGAGAAACAGTAGAAAGCATCAATGAATCCAGAAGTTGGTTTTTTGAAAGAATCAATATGATCAATAAACTAAGATAAGTCTTCCAAGACTGAAACAGGAAGAAACTGACAACCTACATAGACCAATATCTAGCAATGAGATTGAAGCAGTGATCAAAACTCTCCCCCAAAACAAGAGTCCAGGACCAGAAGGATTCCCTGGGGAACTCTACCAAACTTTCAAGGAAGAAATAATACCTATTCTCCTGAAACTGTTTCCAAAAATTGAAACAGAAGGAAAACTTCCAGACTCTTTCTATGAAGCCAGCATTACCCTGATCCCCAAACCTGGCAAAGACCCCATCAAAAAGGAGAATTTCAGATCAATATCCCTGATGAATATGGATGCCAAGATCCTCAACAAGATCCTAGCTAATAGGATCCAACAGCACATTAAAAAGGTTATTCATCATGATCAAGTGGGATTTATCCCTGGGATGCAAGGGTGGTTGAACATTCTCAAATCAATCAATGTGATAGAACAAATCAATAAGACACAAAAAGGTGGAAAAGCATTCCATGCTCATGGATCAGAAGAATAAACATTGTTAAAATGTCTACACTGCCCAAAGCAATCTATATTTTCAATGCCATCCCAATCAAAATTCCACAAGTTTTTTCAAAGGGCTGGAGCAAACTATCCTAAAATTTGTATGTAACTAGAAAGGACCACAAATTACTAAGGAAATGTTGAAAAGGAAAAAACAAAGCTGGGGACATCACATTGCCTGATATCAAGCTTTACTACAAAGCCGAGATCACCAAGACAGCATGGTCCTGGCAGAAAAACAGACACATAGACCAGTGAAACAGAATAGAGGACCCAGATATGGACCCACCACTCTAAGGTCAAATCATCTTTGACAAAACAGGAAAAAATATGCAGTGCAAAAAAGACAGTCTCTTCAAAAAATGGTGCTAGGAAAATCTGACCACTCTATTTAGAAGAATGAAACTAGACCATTCTCTTACACCATACATGAAGATAAACTCGAAATGGATAAAAGACCTCAATGTAGGGCAGCAATCTATCAAAACCCTAGAGAAGAACATATGCAGTATCCTCTTTGATATCGGCCACAGCAACTTCTTTTGGGATATGTCTCCAAAAGCATTGGAAACAAAAGTGAAAATGAACTTTTGGGACTTCATCAAGATAAAACCTTCCGCACAGCAAAGGAAACAGTCAACAAAACAAGCAGGCAACTCACAGAATGGGAGAAGATATTCCCAAATGTCACTATAGACAAAAGTCTGATATCTAAGATATATAAACAACTCCTGCAACTCAACACTCACAAAACCGATAATCATATCAAAAAATGGGCAGAAGACATGAACCGACACTTCTCCAAAGAAGACATACAAATGGTTAACAGTCAGATGAAAAAATATGCATCATCTTTAGCCACCAGGGAGATTCAAATCAAAACCACACTGAGATACCATCTTACCCTAGTTAGAATGGCCAAAATCAACAAGACATTAAACAACAAATGTTGGAGAGGATGTGGGGAAAGGAAAATGCTCTTATCTTTGTGGTGAGAGTGCAAGTTGGTGCAGCCACTTTGGAAAACAATGTGGTAATTCCTCAAAAAATTCAAAATAGAGCTACCCTATGATTCTGCAATTGCACTACTGGGTATTTACTGCAAAAAGCAGAAGAAGTCCAAGGAAGGACCACCTGTAACCCAATGTTCATAGCAGCAATGGCCACAATTGCCAAATGTGGAAAGAACCAAAACGCCCTTCAACAGATGAATGGATAAAGAAGATATGGTACATATACACAATGGAATATTATGCCTCCATCAGAAAAGATGTATACCCAACTTTTGTATCAACATGGACAGGACTGGAAGAGATTATGCGGAGTGAAATAAGTCAAGTGGAGAGAGTCAGTTATCTTATGGTCTCACTTACATGTGGACCATAAGGAAAAACATGGAGCACATTGTGAAAAGAAAGGGAAGGGTGAATGTGGGGAAATCAGAGGGGGTGATGAACCATGAGAGACTGTGGATTTTGAGGAACAAACTGAGGGTTTTGGAGGGGTGGAGGTTGGGGGTAGGAATTGAGGAGGGCACATGTTGCATGGAGCACTGGGTGTGGTGCATTAACAATTAATCTTGTAACACTGAAAAAATAAACATATTTGGGGAAAAATAATAAAAAAAGAAATCAATTTTTAAATATAATCTTAGTGGTTGAAACACCATCAACACTTCAACTGTGTTTCAAGGTTTTCAGAGGTGTGCATTCAATTACAAATACCGTAACATCAGTCTAAGTGCTCTGCATGAAAAAGAAAGTATTATTTCATATATACGTAAAATTATAAGATGAAGATATAAGGGTGATAGATAAGCGTCAGAAACCTTTACAAACTTTTGCTTTTAAATACAACTATATGTACATAATTTATACATGTGTACCAAGGAACAGTGATTTTGAGATCCATGAAAACCTTTAGTATTCTGAGAAGGTAAAGAGAATATCATGCTTTTTTACTTTCCAGCTAATTATACATATTAGCTCACCAAAAGATGAAAGATTATACCAATGTAGTTTTTATTCTATTATTCCATCTGGTCAATATTTTTAATAAATATTTCAAAACTTTATTTGTAAAATATCACTTATTTTAGAAACAATAAAACTATGAGTAACTATTAACATATTAAAATCTTAAAGTTAGTTACATTTAAAAAAAGAAAAACTCTATCAGGACCTTAATTAAAAGGCTTTTCCCCATAATACTTAGGAAAGAAAAGACCACTTGTAAGCACACTGATATGAGTTCACTCCTTGGTGAATCACAGATAGAAACTACACAAGGTGGAGTTGTCACCCAAAGGAAAATTTATTTGCAGCAAACAAGGAGATCACAGGGAATAATTTCCAAATCTGTGACTTCTCAATCAGGGGTAAATGAGCTCCTTTTATTTAGAGTTGGGATAAATATTTAGAAAGGGGAGCTTTGTATGTAGAGGTGGGCATAAGGTCATGCATACGTCTTAATGAAACATGGCTATACATATATTGTATGTTATGTAAATGAGGCTGGTACTACTCTTTGGGCAGAGATTTTAGTATTATAATTGCAGGTCACTTCATGGGTCATGACACAGTCCATCTACACAAATATGAGTTAGAAGTTAAGCTTAAACTGGTCTTGGTGGTCTGGGCCTCAATAGCTCTTTGTCCAGATAGTTGTTATTGCATGAGGAGATGCTATGACCCTCCAGTCTTTTGCCTGTGTTAAGAGATATGCTAGAAAGAAGAGCTTAAAGAAAATGTGGGACAAAGGATGGTATGTACAAGCAGGTGAGCAATAAAGGTCAGGTCTTGGGGGTCTAATTGGTGACAGCATCTTTATAGTTAAGTAGACTTTTAAAGATATGGTGCAGTGGCTTTTCTTTTATGTTGTGTTTTAAATCAGAGGTACCTCTTACTAGACATAGAATTGGCATCTATGTACAACTATTAACTAGGCCACATTCATTCAAAAAATTGTTTTTAATTTGGTATTTTGTAGTATACGTGGCCCCAAAGAATACATATGATATTAACTTTTCGTGCCAGTGAATCTAGAATCCTGAGAACAGAGATGAACAAAGACATGAAGAAGAAAAGTAACAAGTCTCTTCCAACTTTGATCGAAGTATATGTACTGGTTTCTTTCAATCTAAATATTTTTTATGTAAATATTAAAAACCAAATTTCAATAAACCTCTAGGTGCTTTGTTAGAAAGCACACACTATCAATTTATTGAAATACTACAATTGTATTATCTTTTTAAGTTTTGTTTTATTTTTTCAGTGTTACAAGATTTATTGTTCATGCACCACACCCAGTGCTCCATGCAATACATGCCCTCCTCAATACCCACCATCAGGCTCACTCAACCCCCCACCCTCTCCCCTCCAAAACCCTTAGTTTGTTTATCAGAGTCCACAGTCTCTCATGTTTCATCTCGCCCTCTTATTTCTCCAAATTCACCCTTCCTTTCCTATATTAATAGACTTGAATAATCTTTTTTATTATCTTTTAAAGATAATAATCTATATAATAAATCTATATTATATCTTTTAAAGATAATCTTTTAAATATTATTATCTTTTAAAGAGATAATTAGGGGCACCTAAGTGGCTCAGTCAGTTAAGTGTCCAAATCTTGATTTCAGTTCAGGTCATGATCTCAAAGTTATGAGACTGAGCCTTGTGTCCATGCCCTGAGTGGAGCCTGCCTAAGATTCTCCTTCTGCCTCTGCTTGCCCCCCACAAAAGTAAAAGAGATAATTATTTTAAAAAAGAAATTATTACAAATCTGTTTTTGAAGTATAAATTTGTCATTTGTTAAAAAAGTTATTCTAATACTTGTTAAAACAGTAACTTTATTCAAGACTATTAATATAGGTGTCAAGACTATCACAATAGGGGAAAGATAGGGAGATCAACAATCAAATACAATATCAATAAAATACAATAAGAACAAGTGGAAATTTATGGCCAAAGAGTACCTTGGCTGGGGTTGGGGTTGCGGGTAGGGTGGTGAATAAAAAATTACTAAGAAGAAATATTAAGGGTAGAGGGAATTCTTGTTAAACTGATCTAACAGCATACTCACTGAAGTTAGGCCAGGAACATATCACCTGGGAATGGTGATGGTTAAGAATTTAAGATGTCATGGATGATTAGATATCAAGTATGGGAGGACATTATTTAAAATGACTTAGCAAGATTCTTGTTATAACGAGACTATCCAAGGATAAACATAGAAGCCCAAGGTCTAGACCTAATTGAGAAAGCAAGGGGAGTCTGCATAAAATTTGGTCAAGGAGAGGGTCATCACATCTCACAGAAATAAAGTGATGATACATTCTATACATAGTACCTGCAATAGTGACAGGAAAACAAGAGAGATTCAGTAAGCCTTTGTTAAATGAATAAATAAATGTATGAAATATTTATGTAGATTTCATTCATTTTTATTTCTATTTAGTATTTTTAAATTTTATTTTGTAACATTATTTGATAATACACACTTAATAATGTAAACTACTGGATCTTTGGACTTATTGATGTTAAAGGAGGCACATATGGGAAAAATCTTGATTTGAATATCATAGCCCCATTCTTTTAAACCTCTTCTTCTTTTAAAGATCTAATATTCTAGAGATGAAAGACAAGTAAACACCATGTAAGTAAATAAATAGATAAATAGAACAAATGTGAAAAACTTTCAATGTATTTAAAGAAGGAAAATCTAGTGTGTGATAGAGGGGATCTCATTAAAAGGAAGGGTGCTAGGAGTCCCTTGGAAAAGTCAGCCATTCCAGGCAGAGTGGCAGCATGTACCAACGGCCAGTTTGAAGGACTGACCTGCCTTGCCTGACTTCTTGTGTGGCTCAGTCACAGTTAACAAGGGAGAATGTGTTAAATGTCAAGTAAAAGAGGAGAGAGATCTAGAAGAGATTATGAATCAGTGTACAAAAAGTTTTAATTTATAGAATTATAAGAGCAGAGGGATTAATTTAGTTCCCTAGGTCACAGCAATGTTTATGAGTCCACAGTCTCTCATGGTTTGTCTCCCCCTCTGGTTTCCCCCCTTCAATTTGCCTTTCCTTCTCCTAATGTCCTCTGTGTTATTCCTTGTGTTCCACAAGTAAGTGAAACTTGAATTCTCTGCTTGACTTATTTCACTCAGCATAATCTCCTCCTGTCCCATCCGTGTTGATGTGAAAGTTGGCTATTCATCATTTATTTCTGCTGAGTACTATTCCATTGTACGTATGGACCACATCCTCTGTATCCATTCATCTGTTGAAGGGCATCTCAGCTTCTTCCATAGTTTGGCTATTGTGGACTTTACTGCTATGAACATTGGGGTACATATGGCCCTCCTTTTCACTACATCTGTGTTTTTGGAGTAAATACTCAGTAGTGCAATTGCTGTGTAAAAGGGTAGCTCTATTTTTAATTTTAATTTTTAATCTCCACACTGTTTCCCTTTCCCCCACAAATATGTTTATTTTATTTTTTCAGTGTTACAAGATTAATTATTCATGCACCACACCCAGTGCTCCATGCAATACGTGCCCTCCTCAATGCCCACCACCAGGCTCCCTCAATCCCCCAACTCGACCCCTCCAAAACCCTCAGTCTGTTGCTTAGAGTCTACAGTCCCTCATGGTTCATCTCCCCCTCTGATTTCCCCTAATTCACACTTTCTTTCCTTCTCACAATGCCTTCCATGTTTTTCCTTATGCTCCACACGTAAGCGAGACCATAAGATAACTGACTCTCTCCACTTGACTTATTTCACTCTGTATATCTCTTCTGGTCTTGTCCATGTTGATACAAAAGTTGGGTATACATCTTTTCTGATGGAGGCATAATATTCCACTGTATATACAGACCATATCTTCATTATCCATTCATCCGTTGAAGGGCATTTTGGTTCTTTCCACAGTTTGGCAATTGTGGCCATTGCTGCTATGAACATTGGGTTACAGGTGGCCCTTCTTTGGACTGCATCTGCTTTTTTGGGGTAAATACACAGTAGTGCAATTGCAGGGTCATAGGGTAGCTCTATTTTTAATTTTTTGAGGAATCACCACACTGTTTTCCAAAGTGGCTGCACCAACATGCATTCTCACCACAAAGATAAGAGCATTTCCCTTTCTCCACATCCTCTCCAACAATTGTTGTTTCCTGCCTTGTTAATCTTTAGCATTCTAACTGGGGTAAGGTGGTATCTTAATGTGGTTTTGATTTGAGTCTCCCTGATGGCTAATGATAATGAAAGATGAATATTATGAGATGAAGATTTTTCATCTGTCCACTAGGCATTTGTCTGTTTTCTTTGGAGAACTCTCTGTTCATGTCCTCTGCTCATTTTTTGACGTGATTATCTGTTTGTAGGGTGTTGAGTTTGAGAAGTTCTTTACAGATCTTCGATATCAGCCCTTTGTCTGTAATGTCATTTGCAAATATCTTCTTCCATTCCGTGGGTTACCTCTTTGTTTTGTTGACTGTTTCCTTTGCTGTGCAGAAGCTTTTTATCTTGATGAAGTCCCAAAAGTTCATTTTTGCTTTTGTTTTCTTTGCCTTTGGAGACATGTCCTGAAAGAAGTTGCTGTGGCTGATGTCCAAGGGATTACTGCCTATGTTTTCCTCTCGGATTTTGATAGATTCCTGCCTCACATTGAGGTCTTTTATTCATTTCGAGTTTGTCTTTATGTATGGTGTAAAAGAATGGTCAAGTTTCATTCTTCTATACATAGCTATCCAATTTCCCAGCACCATTTATTGAAGAGACTGTCTTTTTTCCACAGGATTTTTTTTCTTACTTTGTCAAAGATTATTTGACCATAGAGTTGAGGGCCCATATCTGGGCTCTCTACTCTGTTCCATTGGTCTGTGTGTCTATTTTTGTGCCAGTATCATATTGTCTTGGTACAAATCTTGTAATAAAGCTTTGTAATAAAGTTTTGAATAAAGCTTGAAATCACGCAGCTTGATGCCCCCAGCTTTTTTTTTTTTTTTTTCCTCAACATTCCCTTAGTGATTCAGGGTCTTTTCTGGTTCCATACAAATTTTAGGATTGTTTGTTACAGCATTTTGAAAAAATGTTAATGGTATTTTGATCAGGATGGCATTGAAATTATAGATTGCTCTGGGCAACATAGACATTTTAACAATGTTTATTCTTCTGTTCCATGAGCATGGAAAGTTATTCCATCTTTTTGTGTCTTCAATTTTTTTCATGAGTGTTCTGTAGTTCCTTGAGTATAAATCTTTTACCTCTTTGGTTAGGTTTATTCCAAGGTATCTTATGGTCTTTGGTGCTATTGTAAATAGAATCAATTATCCAATTGCCCTTTCTACAGTTTCATTGTTAGTGTATAAGAAAGCAACTGATATCCGTGCATTGATTTTTGTATCCTGCCACACTACTGAATTGCTGTATGACTTCTAGTAGGGCAGGTGGAGTCTTTTGGGTTTTCCACATACCCATATCCATGATACTTCATGTCATCTGTGGAGAGAGAGAGTTTGACTTCTTTGCCAATTTAAATACCTTTTATTTCTTTTTGTTTTCTGATTGCTGTTGTTAGGACTTCTAGTACTATGTTGAACAACAGTGGCAAGGGTGGGCATCCTTTTGTGTTCTTGATCTCA
>CM053611.1:109601288-109614524 GCA_028646535.1 Procyon lotor
TCCATTACAAAGGACGAATATCCAACTTTTGTATCAACATGGATGGGACTGGAAGAGATTATGTGGAGTGAAATAAGTCAAGTAGAAAGAGCCAATTACCTTATGGTCTCACTTACATGCTGAGCATAAAGAAAAATATGGAGGACATTGTGAGAAGGAAGGGAAAGGTGAATGGGGGAAAATCAGAGGGGGAGATCAACCATGAGAGACTGTGGACTCTGAGCAACAAACTGAGGGTTTAGGGGGGGTTGGAGTGGGGGGTAGGGCGAGCCTGGTGGTGAGCATTGAGGAGGGCACTTATTGCATGGAGCACTGGGTGTGGTGCATGAACAATGAATCTTGTAACACTGAAAAAATAAAATAAGCATATTTGGGGAAAAATTGAAAAATCACAAATACATGAGCTCTCTTCATACATCAAAGAACTGGAAAATCAACAACAAATGAAGAAAACCCCACGCACAAGAAGGGAATTAATCAAGATCAGAGCAGAGATCAACAAGTTAGAAACTAGAGAAACAGTAGAACGCATCAACAAATCCAGAAGTTGGTTCTTTGAAAGAATCAATAAGATTGATAATCCACTAGCCAAACTCATCCAAATGGAAAGAAAGAGGACCTTAATTAATAAAATTATGAATGAAAGGGGGAGAGATCACGACTAATCCAAAGGAAATAGAAACAATCATCAGAAATTATTATCAACAGCTATATGCCAATAACTTAAACAACCTAAAAGAAACGGATGCAGATTGGAAACCCATAATCTTCCAGACTGAAACAGGAAGAATTTGACAACCTGGATAGACCAATATCTAGGAAGGAGATTGAAGCAGTGAGCAAAAACCTCCCAAAAAACAAGAATCCAGGTCTGGATGGATTCCCTGGGGAATTCTACCAAACATTCAAGGAAGAATTTCTTGAATTCAGGAGAATATTCTCCTGAAACTGTTTCAAAAAATTGAAACAGAAGGAAAACTTCCAGACTCTTTCTATGAAGCCAGCATTACTCTGATCCCCAAACCAGGCAAATACTCCATCAAACAGGAGAATTTCAGACCAATATCCCTGATGAATATGTATGCGAAGGTTCTCAACAAGATCCTAGCTAATAGGATCCAACAGCACATTAAAAAAATTATTCATCATGACCACGTGGTATTTATCACTGGGATGCAAGAGTGGTTCAATAATTGGAAATCAATCAGTGTGATAGAACAAATCAATAAGAGAAGAGAGAAGTACCACATGGTCCAATTGATGCAGAAGAAGCATTTGACAAAATTCAGCATCTGTTCCTGATTAAAGCTTTTGAAAGTATAGGGATAGAAGGAACATTCCTCTACATCATAAAATATATGAAAAGCATTCAGTAAATATCATTCTCAATTGGGAAAAGCTGACAGCCTTCCCTTTGAGATCAGGAACACGACAAGGATGCCCACTATCACCACTCTTGTTCAACATAGTACTAGAAGTCCTAGCGACAGCAATCAGACAACAAGAAGAAATAAAAAGTACTCAAATTGGCAATGAAGAAGTCAAACTCCCTCTCTTTGCAGACGACATGATACTTTATATGCAGAACCCAAAAGACTCCACCCCCAAACTACTAGAACTCATACAGCAATTCAATAATATGGCAGGATACAAAATCAATGCCCAGAAATCAGTTGCTTTTCTATACACTAACAATGAAAATATGGAAATGAGGAGGAAATTAGAGAATCAATTCCATTTACTGTAGCACCAAGAACCAAAAGATACCTGGGAATAAACCTAACCAAAGAGGTAAAGGATCTATACTCGAGGAACTACAGAACACTCATGAAAGAAACTGAAGAAGACACAAAAAGGTGGAAAAGCATTCCATGCTCATGGATCAGAATAAACATTGTTAAAATGTCTATACTGCCCAGAACAATCTATACTTTCAATGCCATCCCGATCAAAATTCCACTGGATTTTTTCAAAGGCCTGGAACAAACAATCCTAAAATTTGTATGGAACAAGAAAAGACCCCAAATTGCTAAGGAAATATTAAAAAACAAAAACAACCAAGCTGGGGGTATCACATTGCCTGATATCAAGCTTTCCTACAAAGCCGTGATCACCAAGACAGACCGCATGGTCCTGGCACAAAAACAGACATATAGACCAGTGGTACAGAATAGAGATCCCAGATATGGACCCGCAACTCTATGGTCAAATAATCTTTTACAAAACAGGAAAAAATATCCAGTGGAAAAAAGACAGTCTCTTCAATAAATGGTGCTGGGAAAATTGGACAGCTCTATGTAGAAGAATGAAACTAGACCATTCTCTTACACCATACACGAAGAGAAACTCAAAATGGATAAAAGACTTCAACGTGAGGAAGGAATCTATCAAAATCCTAGAGGAGAACATAGGCAGTAATCTCTTCGACATCAACCACAGCAACTTCTTTCAGGACATGTCTCCAAAGGCAAAGGAAACAAAGCGAAATTTAACTTTTGAGACTTCATCAAGATAAAAAGCTTCTGCACAGCAAAGGAAACAGTCAATTAAACAAACAGGCAATCCACAGAATGGGAGAAGATATTCGCAAATGACACTACAGACAAAGGTCTGATATCTAAGATCTATAAAGAACTCCTCAAACTCAACACTCACAAAACTGATAATCATATCAAAAAATGGGCAGAAGACTTGAACAGACACTTCTCCAAAGAAGACATACAAATGGCTAACAGTCAGATGAAAAAATATGCATCATCTTTAGCCACCAGGGAGATTCAAATCAAAACCACACTGAGATACCACCTTACCCCAGTTAGAATGGCCAAAATCAACAAGACAGGGATGCCTGGGTGGCTCAGTGGATTAAACCCTCTGCCTTCAGCTTAGGTCGTGAACCCAGGGTCCTGGGATCGAGCCCCACATCAGGCTCTCTGCTCAGCACAGAGCCTGCTTCCCTCTCTCTCTCTGTCTGTCTCTTGGCCTGCTTGTGATCTCTCTCTTTCTGTCAAATAAATAAATAAAATCTTTTAAAAAAAATCAACAAGACATTAAACAATAAATGTTGTAGAGGATGTGGAGAAAGGGGAACCCTCTTCCACTGTTGGTGGGAATGCACTTGGTGCAGCCACTTTGGAAACAACGTGGAGAGTCCTCAAGAAATTAAAAATAGAGCTAACCTATGACCGTGCAATTGCACTACTTGGTATTTATCCCAAAGAAGCAGATGCATTACAAAGAAGGGCCACATGTACCCCAATGTTCATAGCAGCAATGACCACAATCGCCAAACTGGATAGTACCAAGATGCCCTTCCACAGATGAATGGATAAAGAAGATATGGTCCATATATACAATGGAATATTATGCCTCCATCAGAATGGATTAATGCCCAACTTTTGTATCAACATCGATGGGACTGGAAAGGATTATGCAGAGTAAATAAGTCAAGCGGAGAGATTCAATTATCTTATGGTCTCGCATGTGGAGCATAAGGAAAACATGAAGGGCCTTGTGAGAAGGAAAGGAAGGGTGAATGGGGGATATTGGAGGGGGAGATGAACTATGAGAGACTGTGGACTCTGAGCAACAAACTGAGTGTTTTGGACAGGAGGGGATGGGGCATTTGGCGAGCCTCTTGATGCGTATTGAGGAAGGCATGTATTTCATGGACCACTAGTGTGGTGAATGAACAGTTAGTCTTGTAACATTAAAAAAATAAATGTATTTGGGAAAAAAAATAAAAAGCCAATTCAAACAAAATATATAGATTTTGGGACCCCTTGGTGGCTCAGTGGGTTAAAGCCTCTGCCTTTGTCTCAGGTCATGATCTCAGACTCCTGGGATCAAGTCCCACATTAGGCTCTCTGCTTGGCAGGAAGCCTGCTTCCTCCTCTCTCTCTGCCTGCCTCCTGCCTCCTATTGATTTCTCTCTGTCCAATAAATAAACAAATCTTTAAATATATATATAGATAGATAAATATAGATTTTAATTAAAATATACTGTATTGCTAAAAAATATTATCAACTGAGCTTTCAGCAAATAGTAATATATTTTCTGGGGGAGGATTTTCCTTTGATGTTGGTGCTTGCTGACTTATCAGGGTTTTAGTTGCTGAAGATTGGGGTGATGGCAATGAAGTTTGCTCCACCAATAGATTCTTCCCTTCACAAATGGTTTTTCTGTACCCTGTGATGTTGTTTGGTAGTATTTTATCCACAGATCTTCCTTCAAAATTGAAATCAATCCTTTCAAACCCTGCTTGTGCTTTTACATAAGTTCATGTAATATTATAAATCATTTGTTTGTCATTCAACAATCCTCACAATCCGTTCACCAGAAGTAGTTTCCATTTCAAGAAATCACTTTCTTTGAAGATGGCTGAGTAGGACCCTTAGCTTGCTTCATCCTGTATACAACTAGATAACACTGACATCAGCATACACAACCCAGAAAATGACCCTAAGACTGGCAAAACAGACTCCACAACTAAAGGTAGAGAAGATACCATATCCAAGAAGGTAGAGAGGGAATAAAAAGGATCATGACTGGAAGCACAGAGAAGAGCAAGAAATAGAATATCACACAGTGAAGCCTGCACAAGGAAAAGAGATACCCATAGCATTTGGTTTGAAAGCAAAAGTAACCAAATTTCTTAAGTTCTTATGACCAGCTAGACTTAAAGCCTGGAATTAAAAAAAAAAAATCAGCAGGCTTGGCTCTGAGAGATTGGTTCTGACTATTTTCCAGAGCCAACAAATTCTGGAAAGTTGGCTCAACAAACAGCCTGAAGAGATAAAGCATAGAAGAAGCAGTTTGAAAAAAGCCTCTGGCATCCAAAAGGGAGAGTTATTTACTCATCTCTGAAAGTGTCCCAGAGTCAGAGATCTCAGGGAGACACAACCCCACTGGAAAAAAGGAGCTGGCAGGCACCATTTATTTCCCCCACCCATAGCATAAACATACAACCAACTGCCAGAGATAGTAGAGCACCAACACTCAATACCCAAGTTGGCTACAACAAGCCCCATGGCCCCCCACTTCAGTGGATCTGCCCTTTCCAGTCATGTTTGCCTCAGTGTCAGCACTGTCACTCCCCTCCCCCAGAAGTCTGGTGCAAGTCTGTAAACATAATGTCTCTCCTTCCCCCACAAAATGTTTGCAAGCCTCAGTTTCCATGGAGGTAATAGTAAGTCTTATTTATAAGCATACCAGCTCACACCTTATTGAAACACATCCTACACTGGCCAGGTACCAAATACTCTCACACAAACAAAGGGAACCTCTGCAGAAAACTGGAGTTAAGGAAAAAGTGGCCCAGACACAACAGCAGGGAACACACAATACACACAGAAGACACTTCTTAAAGTGTCAGGACTGGGTCATGGGATGCTGTATAACAGGACATTTCAGGACCGCTTTTTCATAAGGCCACTGCCTACAAAAGCAGGAGACATAGTTGACTCCCTTAACACACAGAAACAGACACAGAAAGTTAGACAAAAAAAGAAGACAAAGGATAATGTTCCAAATAAAAGAAAAGGACAAAGCCACAGTTACACACTTAAGCAAAACAGAGATAAGTAATATAGCTAATAGAGAATTTAAAGATTTTATTTATTTATTTGACAGAGAGAGAGAGCACAAGCAGGCAGAGAGGCAGGCAGAGAGAGAGGGGGAAGCAGTCTCCCCGCCGAGCAGAGAGCCTGATGTGGGTCTCGATCCCAGGACCCTGAGATTATGACCTAAGCCAAAGGCAGAGGCTTTAACCCACTGAGCCACCCAAGCACCCCACTAATAGAGAATTTAAACTAAAGGTCATAAAGATACTCACTGGACTTGAGAAAAGAGGGGAGTACATTGGTAAGACCCTTAACAAAGAGATAAAAAAGAACCAATCAGAGATTAAGAACACAAAAAAAGAATTTCAAAATTCACGTGATGGAATAAATAGCAAGCTAGAGGAAACAGAGGAATAAATTAATGACCTGCAAGACCAAGGAAAACGAAAATAATCAAGGTAAGCAAGTGAAACAAACAAAAAAAAATTTGCAAAATAAGAATAGAATTAGAACATTTAATTACATCAATCGTAATAACATTCACATTATAAGGGGCCCAGAAGAAGAGAAAGAAAGGGGCACAGAAAAATAACTTGAAGAGATAATAGCCGAAAAATACCCCTAATCTGGAGACAGAAACAGATATCCAGATCCAGAAGGCAGAGATCCCCTTGCAAAATTCAACCAAAGGAGGTCCACACCAAAACACATAGCAATTAAAATGGCAAAAAATAGCAATAAGGCCAATAAATAAATAAAGTACCAAAAGAAAAGAAGACAGTTACAATCAAGGGACATACCATGAGGCTATAGCTGGATTTTTCAGCAGAAACTTTACAGGTCAGAAGAAAGTGACATGATATACTCAGTGTTGAAAGGGGGAAAACTTGTATCCAAGAATACTATGACCAGGAAGAATAGAAAGAAAGATAAAGTTTCTCAAACAAAACAAAAGGACTGACTTCATGACAACTAAACCTTCCCTAACAAGAAATATTAAAGGGACTCTGTGAGTGGAAAGGAAAGATCATAAGTGAGAATATAAAAAGTAGGACACAAAAAACCAGCAAAAATAACAATCTCTGTAAAATTCAGTCAAGGGATTCACAAAATAAAAAGATGTAAAATATGACACTATATACATAAAACTTGGGAGGGATGGTGAGATGAGTATAGAATGTGTTCATACTCAGGCAGCCATCAACTTAAAATGGAGGGGTTTTTAAAATTTAATTTTTTAATTTAATTTAATTTTTTTCAGTGTTCCAAGATTCATTGGTCATGCACCACACCCAGTGCTCCGTGCAATATGTGCCCTCCTCAATACCCATCGCCAGGCTAACCTACCCCCCAACCCCCAAAACCCTCAGTTTGTTTCTCAGAGTCCACAGTTTCTCATGTTTCATCTCCCCCTCCAATTTCTCCTAATTCACCCTTCCTTTCCTTCTCCCAATATCCTGCATATTTTTCCTTATACTCCACATGTAAGTGAAACCATATGATAATTGACTCTCTCTGCTTGACTTACCTCACTCAACATAATCTCTTCCAATGCCTCAGGAGACATGCCTAAACAAATTTGCCATGGCTACTGCCAAAGAAGTTGTTCTCTTTTAGGATTTTTATGGTTTCAGGTCTCACACTCAGGTCTTTTTTTTTTTTTTTTACATTCAGGTCTTTAATTCACTTTGATTTTATTTTTGTGGATGATGTAAGCTCCAGCTTCCTTTTTTTTTTTCCATGTTGCTGTCCAGTTTTCCCAACACCGTTTGTTGAAGAGATTGTACTTTTCCCTTTTGGATACTCTTGCCTCCTTTGTTGAAGATTAATTGACCATATAGTTGTGGATATATTTCTAAGTATTCTGTTCCATTGGTCTGTGTCTGTTTTTCTGCCATCACCACACTGTTTTGATTACAACAGCTTTGTGATATAACTTGAGTCTGGCATTGTGATACCTCCAGATTTGCTTTTCTTTTTCAATAACACTGGCTATTTGAGGTCGTTTGTGGTTCCAAATACATTTTAGTTTTGCTTGTTCTGGGTCTATGAAAAATACTATTGGTATTTTGATAGGGACTGTATTAAATGTGTATGTTGTTTGGGGGTAATATAGACATTATAACAATATTTGTTTTTCCAAAACATGAGTATGGAATGTCTTTCCATTTCTTTGCATCATCTCAAGATTTCTTTCATCAGTATTTTACAGTTTTCAGAGAATAGGTTTTCACCTCTTTGGTTAGGTTTATTCCTAGGTATCTTATTAGTTTTGGTGCAACCTTAAATGGGATTGTTTTCTTAATTTCACTTTATGCCACTTATTAGTGTATAGAAATGCAACAGATTTCCACACATTAATTTTATGTCTTAAATCAATTATTTTACCAGTTCTAGCAGTTTTTGGTGGAATCTTTTGTGTTTTCTATACACAGAATCACATCATCTGCAAATAGTGGAAATATTACTTATTCCTTACCAATTTGGATGCCTTTTATTTCTCTTCATTGTCTGTTGTGGTTAGGACTTCCAGTATTACATTACATTGAATAGAGGTGTTGAAAGTGGGCATCCTTCTCTTGTTCCTGACTGTAGGGTAAAACCTCACAAGTGCCTCCCTCCCTTTTAAAGATTTTATGTATTTATTTGTCAGGGACATAAAGAGAGCACAAACAGGGATATTGTGGGCAGAGAGAGAAGCAGGCTCCCTGCCCAGTGGGACTCGATATCAGGTCCCTGGGAGCATGACCTGGGCCAATGGCAGACATCCAACCAACTGAGTTACAGGATGATTGCAGTTGTGGGTTTTTCATATTTCCTTTATTATGTTCAGATGTATTCCTTCTAAACCTACCTCGTTGGGGTTTTTTGTCATGAATGGATGTTGTTCTATGTCAAATGCTTTTTCTGCATCTATTGAAATGATCATATGATACTTATCATTTATTTTATCGATGTGATGTACCACATTGATCACTTAAAATATTGAACCACCCTTGCAAGCAAGACACAAATTCCAGTTGATCATGGTGAAGGATTTTTTTAATGTATTGTTGGATTCAGTTAGCTAGTATTTTTTTTTTAAGATTTTATTTATTTGACAGAGAGAGATAGCAAGAGAGGGGGAAAAAAGTGGGAGGAGTGTGAGAGGGAGAAGCAGGCTTCCTGGTGAGCAGGGAGCCCGATGAAGTTCAATCCCAGGACCGTGGGATCATGACCTGAGCCAAAGGTAGATGCTTAATGACTGGGCCACCCAGGAGCCCCGAGTTAGCTACTATTTTATTGAGGATTTCTCTATCTCTGTTCATCTGAGACACTGGTCTCTTTTTTAGTAGTGTCTTTAAGTGATTTAGATATCAACGTGATACTGACATCATAGAATCAATTGGGAAGTCTTCTTTCCATTTCTGTTTTTTGGAAGAGCTTGAGAATAATAGGTATTAATTCCTCCTTAAATGTTTGGTAGAATTCACTCAAGAAGCCATTTGATCCTGGACTTTTACTGTTGGAAATTTGATTACAGATTCAACTTCTTTCCTAGTTCTCAGTCTGTTCAAATTCTCTATTTCTTTTGTTTCAGTGTCAGTAGTTTATACGTTCTAGGAATTTATCCATTTCTTATAGGTTGTCCAATTTGTTGGCATATAGTTTCCCATAATATTCTGTTATGATTGTTTGTTTTCCTGCAATATTGGTTATTATTTCTCTTTGCTTGTTTGTGATTTTTATTTGAGGGCTTTCTCTTTTATACTTCATAAGTATAACTAGAGGTTTATCAATTTTATAATTTTTTTCAAAGAACCAGTTAATGGTTTCATTGATCTGTTTTATTGTTTTCTTTTTTTTGTTTGTTTGTCTGCTTATTTTTTTTTGTCTTTTAGTTTCTATATCATTTATCTGCTTTACCCTTTATTATGCCTTCTATTAGTTTTAGGTTTTGCTTGTTTTTCTCTTTTTCTAGCTCCTATAGGTGTAAGGTTACTTTTATGTTTTGTTTTGTTTTGCTTTGCTTTGCTTTGTTTAATTTTTCTTGTTTCTTGAGTTAGGCTTCTATTGCTAAAAAGTTCCCTCTTAGAAGTGCTTTTGGTGCATCCCAAAGGTTTTGGACCAGTATGTCTTCATTTTCATTTGTTTCCATGTAGTTTTTTTATTTCTTCTTTTATTTCCTAGTCAGCTCATTCATTGTTTAGAAGCATATAATTTAACTTCCATGTATTTGTCATTTTTCCAGAATTCTTTTTTTTGGGGGGTTGACTTCTAGTTTCATAGTGTTGTGGTCAGAAAAGATACTTGGTATGATTTGGATCTTCTTGAAACTGTTGAGGATGCTTTGTAAGCTAAGATTTGATCTATTCTGGAGAATGTTGCATATGCACCTGAAAATAATGTGTATTCTCCTGTTTTAGGTTGTAGTGCTCTGAATATATCTGTTAAATCTTATTTGTTCTATTATGTCACTCAAAGCTGTTGTTCTCTTCTTGATTTTCTGTTTAGAGCATTATCAATGTATGTGGGATATTAAAATTCACTACTATTATTGTTTTATTATTGATTAGTTTCTTTATGTTTGTTATTAACTTATTAACTGTTTTATGTATTTGGGTGCTCCTATGTTGGATGCATAAATACTCACAATTTTTAAATCTTCTTGGTTTATTACTATATAGTGTCCTTCTTTGTTTCATGTTACATTTTTGTTCTAAAGTTTATTTTGTGCAATGTGAGTATTGCTACTCTGACTTTCTCTTGACATGTGTTTGCATGATTGATGGTTCTCCATTCCCTCATTTTCACTTTGCAGGTGTCTTTAAGGCTAACACGTCTTTTTTTTTTAATTTTATTTATTTATTTATTTATTTATTTATTTATTTATTTATTTATTTGACAGAGAGATCACAAGTAGGCAGAAAGTCAGGCAGAGACATAGAGGGAAGCAGAGTCCCTGCTGAGCAGAGAGCCCGATGTGGGGCTCCATCCCAGGACCCTGAGATCATGACCTGAGCCTAAGGCAGAGGCTTTAACCCACTGAGCCACCCAGGCGCCCCCTAACATGTCTTTTGTAGGCAGCATATAAATGGGTCTTTTAGTTTATTAATCTGTTCTGTCAACCTATCTTTTGATTGGAACATTTAGTCCACTCACATTCAAAGTAATTATTGATAAGTAAATGTTTATTGTCATTTTATTATTTGTTTTGTGATTGTCTCTGAAAATATTCCCTGATCCTTTCTTGTCTTTCTGTCATGGTGTGCTGAGATTTTTTAGTGATATATTTGGATTTCTTTCTCTTTATTCTTTGCATATTTATTAGGGATTTTTGATATATGGTTACCATTATGTTTGCATATAACTACTTCTGCATGTGGCAATCTATCTAAAATTGACAGTAATTTATGTTTAAACCCATTCCTTTCTCCTTGCCTTCCCATGTTTTAGGGATATGTAGTCTTATTTTATATCTTTTTATTTTGTGAGTTCACTGACCAATTTTTGCAGAAATATTCATTTTTACTGTTTCTGTGTTTCCTACTTTCATATTTTCACTTTTGGCCTTTCTTTCCAATCAAAGTGTTCCCTTTAATATTTCTTGCAGGGCTGGTTTAATGGTCATGAACTCCTTTAATATTGTCTGTGAAAATCTTTAGCTCTCCTATTTTGAATGATAGCCCTGCTGGATAGAGTATTCTTGGCTCCAGATTTTTCTCTTTCAGCATTTTGAATGTATCATGTCAGTCTTTTCTGACTTGGAAAATTTCTGCTAAAATATTATATATTTTACCAAATATATCAAATATATGACTATATTTTACCAACTAAATTATAATACATCTTGGTGTGGATCTGCTTTTGTTGATTTTGATGTGGGTTCTCTGTGTTTCTTGGATCTGGATGTCTGTTTCTTTCCCCAGATTAAGGAATTTTTCAGGGGTTATTTCTTCAAATAAATTTTTTTGCCCCCTTTTCTATCTTTTCTTCTTCTGGAACTACTATAATATGAATGTTTTGTTTGATGCAGTCACTGAGTTTTCTTAAGTTTGTGCTCATTTTGTATAATCCTTTTTTTGTTTTTTGTTTAGCTAGATTACATTCCATTACTTTGTCATTTAGGTCATGAATTCATTCCTCTACTTCTTCCAGCCTGCTGTTCATTTCATTAAGCATATTTCTTGTTTCTTTAATGGGCCTTGTATCTCTTCTATGTTATTCCTTATCTCCATGTTAAGGGTCTCACTCATGTCTTCCACTCTTTTCTCAAGTTCAGTGAATATCCTTATGATCATTTCTTTAAATTCTGTCTGATACGTTACTTATATCTGCTTCACTTAAATTTATGGCCATGGCTTTGTCTTGTTCCTTCATGTGGGGTATATTTATCTGTCTTCTCATTTTGTCTTAATCTCTATGCCTGTTTCTGTGTGTTGGGGAAGTCAGCTAAGTGTTCTATTCTTTTTTTTTTCTCCTCTTAAGTCATCAAATTAACATAAAATGTTATATTAGTTTCAGGTATACAATATAATGTTTTGACAATTCTCTATATTACTCAGTGCTTATCAAGATAAGTGTAAATTTAGTACTTTTTAACTATTTTACCCATCCCACTCATCTCCTCACTGGCAACCATCAGTTCCTTCTCTATTTAAGAGTCTGTTTTGGGGGCAATTGGGTGGCTCGGTGGGTTAAAACCTCTGCCTTAGGCTCAAGTCATTGAGCCTACATTGATTCTTTTGGCCCCTGGGTTAGAAATGTCTTCTCCATCCCTGCTTTAGCTTTCAGGACAATTTCTATCCAATTCCTCAGTCTTTGGCTGCTGAACTTATCCATGTGAATGATTTTTACAACTACTCCATTGTAATAACCTACACTCTGGACTTCATTGTAATATATTTTATATTGTAATTGAACAATAAGGTCCTCAGAGAGTCAAAGCAAGACAGGTCTAAAACACAGGTGAAGTGTATATACAATGAATATATTCATTGTAATATATTTTATATATATTAAATATATATATTTATATATAAAATATAAGTGAAAATATATATACCAATAATTTCATTCTCATTTTTACAGTTTATTTTTATTTTTTAAAAAGATTTTTATTTATTTATTTGACAGAGAGAGATCACAAGTAGGCAGAGAGGCAGGCAGAGAGAGGGGGAAGCAGGATCCCTGCTGAGCAGAGAGCCTGATGCGGGGCTCAATCCCAGGACCTTGAGATCATGACCTGAGCCGAAGGCAGAGGCTTTAACCCACTGAGCCACCCAGGTGCTCCCTTACTTTATTTTTAAACTAAAAAGTATACCGTTCAATTGCTCCACACCTTTTATAAAACATAAAGTAGAGAAGTTAAACAGAACTCCCACGCAAAACAAACAGACAAACACGTGGTGTGGAGACTGAAGATTCAAAATTTGGGGATCTCCATTGGATCTCATCAAGCTCTTTCTTAGATTTCTAAGTTTCAACTAAAATGAATCTCTTCTTCTGCCCATTACTCATGTCATTCATTGCAGTAGGTACTACCTACCTCACTAAGAAAATTGAGACTATTGAGCAAAAAAAAATTTTTTTTCAATTAACTGCCCTGGTATTTATACATAGGGCCAGCTAAACTCTGAGGCACAATGTCCAGAATCCACAATATTTTTAGAAATCTCTAAAATGTTTTTTTTT
>CM053611.1:109620747-109652873 GCA_028646535.1 Procyon lotor
GTTTTCCCAACACCATTTGTTGAAGAGACTGTCTTTTTTCCAGTGGATATTCTTTCCTGACCTTGTCGAAGATCAGTTGACCATAGAGTTGGGGGTCCTTTGTGGGCTCTCTATTCTGTTCCATTGATCTATGTGTCTATTTTTGTGCCAGTACTACACTGTCTTAATTATTATAGCTTTGTACTAGAGCTTGAAGTCTGGAATTGTGATGCCACCGACTTTGGTTTTCTTTTTCAACATTCCTCTGGCTATTCGTGGTCTTTCCTGGTTCCATATAAATTTTAGGATTATTTGTTCCATTTCTTTGAAATAAATTGATGGTATTTTGATAGGGATTGCATTAAATGTGTAGATTGCTTTAGGTAGAAGAGACATTTTCACAATATTTGTTCTTTCAATCCATGAGCATGGAACATTTTTCCATTTCTTGGTGTGTTCCTCAATTTCTTTCTTGAGCACTTTGTAGTTTTCTGAGTACAGATTCTTTGCCTCTTTGGTTAGGTTTATTCCTAGGTATCTTATGGTTTTGGGTGCAGTTGTAAATGGGAACAACTCCTTAACTTCTCTTTCTTCTGTTTTGCTGTTGGTGTATAGAAGTGCAACTGATATCTGTGCATTAATTTTATATCTTGACACTTGACTGAATTCCTGGATGAGTTCTCGCAGTCTTGGAGTGGAGTCATTTGGGTTTTCCACATAAAGTATCATGTCATCTGCAAAGAGTGAGAGTTTGACTTCTTCTTTAGTGTCAAATAATTTAGATGCCCTTTATTTCTTTTTGTTGTCTGATTGCTGAGGCTAGGACTTCTAGTACTGTGTTAAATAGCAGTGGAGATAGTGGGCATTCCTGCCATGTTCTTGATCTCAGCATGATATTTGCTGTTGGTTTCTCAGAGATGTCCTTGATGATGTTGAGGAATGTACCCTCTATGCCTACACTGTTAAGAGTTTTTATCAAGAATAGATGCTGGACTTTGTCAAATGGTTTTTCAGCATCAATTGAGAGTATCATATGGTTCTTGTTCTTTCTTTTATTAATGCATTGTATCACATTGATTGATTTGCGGATGTTGAACCAACCTTGCATCCCAGGAATATATCCCACTTGATCGTGGGGAATAATCCTTTTAATGTACTGTTGGATCCTATTGGATAGTATTTTGGTGAGAATTTTTATATCTGTGTTCATAGAGGATATTGGTCTGTAATTCTCCTTTTTGATGGGGTCTATGTTTAGTTTTGGGATCAAGGTAATGCTGGCCTCATCAAATGAGTTTGGAAGTTTCCCTTCCATTTCTATTTTTTGAAACAGTTTTAAACAGTTTTAATTTTTCTTTAAATGTTTGGTAGAATTCCCCTGGGAAGCCGTCTGGCCCTGGCCTCTTGTTTATTGAGAGATTTTTGATGACTGCTTCAATCTCCTTACTGCTTATGGGTCGGATCAGGTTTTCTATTTCTTCCTGGTTCAGTTTTGGTAGTTTATGTGTCTCTAAGAATGCGTCCATTTCGTCCAGATTGTCTAATATGCTGGCGTATAGTTGCTCATAGTATGTTCTTATAATTGTTTGTATTTCTTTGGTGTTGGTTGTGATTTCTCTTTTTCATTCATGATTTTATTAATTTGGGTCCTTTCTGTTTTCTTTTTGATAAGTCTGGCCACGGGTTTATCCATCTTGTTAATTTTTCAAAGAAGCAGGCCCTAGTTTCATTGATTTGTTCTATGGTTCTTTTGGTTTCTATTTCATTGATTTCTGCCCTGATCTTTATTATTTCTCTTCTTCTGCTGGTTTTAGGCTTTCTTTGCTGTTCTGTCTCCAGCCCCTTTAGGTGTAGTGTTAGGTTATGTATTTGAGATTCCTGTTTCTTGAAAAAGACTTGTATTGCTAAATAATTGCCTCTCAGGACGGCCTTTGCTGTGTCCCAAGGATTTTTAACAGTTGTGTTTTTGTTTGTTTCCATGAATTTTTTAAATTCTTCTTTAATTTTCTGATTAACCCATTTGTTCTTTAGTAGGATGCTCTTTAACCTCCATGTATTTGAGTTCTTTCCAACTTTCCTCTTGTGATTGAGTTCTAGTTTCATGGCATTGTGGTCTGAAAATATGCAGGGAATGATCCCAATCTTTTGGTACCGATTAAGGCCTGATTTGTGTCCCAGGATGTGATCTATTCTGGAGAATGTTCCATGTGCACTCGAGAAGAATGTGTATTTTATTGCTTTGGGATGGGATGTTCTGAATATATCTTTGATGTCCATCTGGTCCAGTGTGTCATTTAGAAGCTTTATTTCCTTGTTGATCTTTTACTTAGATGATCTGTCCATTTCGGTGAGGGGGGTATTAACATCCCCTACAATTATTGTATTATTGTTGATGTGTTTCTTTGACATGGTTATTATTAGTTAATATCATTGGCTGCTCTGATGTTAGGGGCATAGATACTTATAATTGTTAGATCTTGTTGGACAGTCCCTTTATGTATGATATAGTGTCCTTCCTCATCTCTTATTATAGCCTTTGGCTTAAAATCTAATTTATCTAATATAAGGATTGCCACCCCAGCTTTCTTTGGATGTCCATTAGCATGTTAAATTTTTTCCACCCCTTCACTTTAAATCTGAAGGTGTCTTTGGGTCTAAGATGAGTTTCTTGTAGACAGCATATCGATGGGTCTTGTTTTTTTATCCATTCTGATACCCTGTGTCTTTTGCTTTGGGCATTTAGCCCATTTATATTCAAGGTAACTATTGACAGGTATGAATTTAGTGCCATTGTACTGTCTGTAAGGTGACTGTTAACTTTGTATTGTCTCTGTTCCTTTCTGGTCTCTGTTCCTTTCAGGCCCTCTCTTTGCTTAGAGGACCCCTTTCAATATTTCCTTTAGGGCTGGTTTGGTGTTTGCAAATTCTTTCAGTTTTTTATTGTCCTGGAAGCTTTTTGTTCCTCCATCTATTTTCGTGATAGAATATAGAATATAGTATTTCTGGCTGCATATTTTTCTCATTTAGTGCTCTGAATATATCATGCCAGTTCTTTTTGGCCAGCCAGGTCTTTGTGGATAGGCCTGCTGCCAATCTAAGATTTCTGCCTTTGTATGTTACAAACTTCTTGTTCTGAGATGCTCTCAGGATTTTCTCTTTGTCACTGAGACTTGAAAGTTTTACTATTAGATTACTGGGTGTACATCTATTTTTATTGATTTTGAGGAGAATTCTGAGTGCCTCCTGGAATTTGATGCTTATTCCCTTGGCCAGATTAGGGAAATTTTCTAGTATAATTTTCTCCAATATACCTTCCACCCCTGTCTCTCTTTCTTTTCTTCTGGGATCCCAATTATTCTAATATTGTTGCATCTCATGGTATCATTTATCTCTTGAATTCTCCCCTCATGGTCCATTAGTTGTTTGTCTCTCTTTTTCTTGGCTTCTTTATTCTCTGTCATTTGGTCTTCTATATCACTGATTCTTTCTTCAGCCTCATTTATTCTAGCAGTGAAAGCCTCCTTTTTTAATTGTACCTTGTTAATAGCTTTTTAAATTTTAACCTTGTTAGATTTTTTTCTTTTATTTCTCCAGAAAGGGCTTTTATTTCTCCCGAAAGAGATTCTCTAATATCAAAGATATATGCTTTTTTCAAGCCCAGCTAGCATCTTGATAACTGTCATTTTGAACTCTCTTTCTGACATATTACTAATGTCCAAATTGACTAGGTCTCTAGCCATTGGTACTGTCTTTTCTTTTTTTGGTGGTGAGTTTTTCCGCCTTGTCATTTTATCAAGATAAGAGTAGGTGAGTGACAGAGAAAAATACTCTGGAGTTCCGCAGTTTTTACTGATTGATTAACTAGGTCTTGGCTGGATATTCCTGCTGATCTTCTGGGGGAAGGGCCCGTTGCCGTGTTTCTCAAATGTTTTGCCTGAGGCGGAATTGCACTGCCCTTGCCCGGGGATAGGCTACGCACTTTGCTCAGGTTTGCTCTCAGGAGTCTTTGTTCCCTGAGTGCTTTCTGTACCACCCTGGAGGCCAGAAATGAAAATGGCAGCCTCTCAGCCTCTGGCCCAGAGAAGCCAAGTGCTAAGGCCTCACTCCTCAACATTCCCTCAAAGGAAAGCAGACAATCACTCCTGTCTCCCTTTTCTGCAGCCCATGCTCTGTGCTCAGCTAGGCCATAGCAGAGTGCCTCTATCTTTGGCGCATGTGGCCCCATCTGGAGTCTCCAAACCCAGCGGAATCCTGTTGCTTGCTCTTGCGATGCTCCTCCCAGAGGAGGAAGGAGGTGGACTCAGGAGATACCTCTTGTGGGATCCCTGCTTGAAGAGCAGTAGCCCAATTGTGCCTCAGATCATGGTCTAAGGTAAGCCTGAGCTGATAGTGTGCTGCACGGCTCCTTCTCTTCTGCCTGCTTCCTCACCATGATACCTGGAAGCTCTGCTGCACTCAGATACCCCCGTTCCCTCTGTGACCCCACGGGTCCTGAAACGACACTGTTCCCATGAGGGCTAAGCTAAACCCCCCACTTGGCCTCTGGAGTGATGTCCCTCAGAACAGACTAAAATTCCAATTTTGTGCTCCATGGCTCTGCAGCTTCTGGGCGCTGGTCCTTCCTCCCAGAGTCTCTCTTCCCATCGCCAGGCTTCACTTTTTTCACATGTCCTACCTTTCGGAAAGTGGTAAGTTTTCTGCTCCTATAATTGTTGTTCTTCCTCTCTTCTTTCTCCTGTTGAGTTTGCAACATTGCATTTTAGAATGGTTTGATACCTATCTAGTTGAACTTCTGTGATCTGAGGCTATCTCAGACTCCTACACCTCTGCCATCTTGCCTCTTCCTCCCCAAATTCTGTTTTGGTTGGGCTTCTTCAGAAAAACAAAATCAGTGGAATACATATGTACATATATAGAAACATATATTTATTATGAGAAATTGTCTCATAATTATGAAGGCCAAAAGTTCATGTTCTGTCTTTTGCAAACTGGAGACACAGGAAAGCCAGTGGTGTAACTCACTCTGAACCCAAAAGCAGAAAATCCAGGGGATAAAATGGTACAAATCCCTGTCTGATGGCCAGAGAAGATGAAATAAGATGGTTAAGCTAAAATAATAAGGAAGAACATGGGAGAGGGAGAAATTTTTTCTTTCTTTGCTTTTTGTTTCATTCAGCCCTCACCTACTGACACTGGGGAGCTAAATCTACTTTACTGAATTCACCAAATGCCAATCTGAAAACACGTTTACAGGTATACCCAGAAATAGTGTTTAATTTGGGCACTTCATGGACAGTCAAGCTGCCATATAGAATTAACTATCATATCTCCATTCTCTGTGGAACTTAGCAAAATGTTTTACTCTCAGAAATTGTGTACCCAACAATAAGCAGATTTTCAATTCTCTAAAGTTGTAAAGACCCCCACAATCTGGTTCTTATATCAATATAAAAATTATCCTACTTTTATAATGGTGAATATCAGGTAAAAACATAGTGAGCATAAAATGAAATTTCTATTCAAGTAGAAGTTTCTGTCTGGTCAGTGACTTTATGGGTCACCAGGGTATTAGAAAGAAAAATGGGTAATGGTATAGAACAAGAGAAGAGGAAGCCTGGATCCATGCCACACAAATAAAGATCCTCACTTTGAGATCATCCATGAATACATTCTTCAGAAGAGAGATAAATATGTAGCCTGAAACTGAAATATTTTGTAATGTGGTTGAAAAGCAAAGGGGTTGAGAGAATGGAGAAAACAGGAGAATGGATGGAGTTAGCCAGTAAATCCATAAATGACACAAATGCAATAGAATGCATCTATTCATTCTTTAAGAAGTGGTAAAGTCCTCTCAGAAATACATTTATGGAGGGTGTAGTCAAGATGGCAGAACAGTAGAGGAACCTAAGTTTGCCTCAACCTTAGAACACAGCTAGATCTACATCTGACGATTTTGAACAACTAGGAATATGATCTGAAGAAATAAAGATAATCTGTATAGTTGGAGGGAGACAATGTGGCAGAAGAGTGGTTCAAAGCTGAGAACTGGCAGAGAGGAAAGCTGCATAGCAGCAAAGGGGAAGGAAACCTTTTTTGTGGAGCAAAGTCAGGGGGAGGGAGAAAGTGGGAGAGAGTACAGTGGGTAGGGATCAGACAGTAAGCCCCAGTAAGAAGATCCCCTGGGTTGCACAGAGAGAGATTGTCCCCCTTCCCAGAGTACATTCAGAAGAGTGCATTTTGCCTCTCCAAGGACAAAAGACCAGCCAGGAGCCATTGAATGACACTTAACAGCAGGGTCAGAGGTGTGCACAGAGGGCAGAAAACCTATTAACAACTTTTTGCTGTGAGCCACAATAGGTTTAAACCTCTGTGGGCAGAGTGGTTGCTTTTCTGTAGCAGAACTGAACAGAGAGTAGAGACACATGCAGACTGCAGATAACCTGGCCACCACTTTTTGCTATCTGCCACAGTAGATTCAAGATTCTATAGAACTCCTTTTCTCAGACATAATGGAGTAAGGGATGAAGTTGTGCTCAGATGACCAAAAACTTGCTCCAACTTTTCACTGAGCATTATAATGAACTCTAGCTTCTGCATGTGCACTGTGCAACTGATTTTGGAGACAGGAAAGTGCTTGGCATGCCCCAAGTCTCTCCTCCAGTGGAGAGCCTGCATCTTGCCAGGCCCTTTAAAACTTGGAGTTTTAAATCCCAACCACCAGCTGGAGATAAAAATACAAGAAATCTGTGACTTGGGAGGCATCACTGGCCAGGAAAAAGACAGTTAAATGTAGGGAACTGAGGAAAGCCTGGGACAATTGAAATCATTTGCTTTTCTGAGAGAGCCTCCTGAACAATGGTGGCCAGGTGTTCCCTTCTCCTGGGACAAGAGGGTGGAGTGATGCCCTATTCCTCCTCTTCTGCCACCAACCAGCACAGTCAAAAGTCAGAGAGAAACACAGCACCTCCAGTGAAAGCTAGAGTCCCCCAAACAAAATCTACCCCCCTACAGGGATATCTTTACAAGGGCAAGTCAGCTTGTGAGCCAAGCCAACAGGCTTCTCCCTCAGAAGACCAACACAGGCCTTCATATGTAACAAATCTACTGATTAAAGAATGCTCCAAAATATCAGCATTTGGTGAAATAAGACCAAGTTTGCTCCTTTTTTAATTTTTTCTTTCTTTTCTTATTTTTAAATTTTTTTAATGTTTCTATATCTTATTTTTTATTTTTTATCTTTTATTTCATATATACCTTTTTGTGTATGTGTGTGTCAGGCTTATGGTTTATAACTTTTCTTCATTTGTTGGTTTGTTTGTTTCCTCTTAGTTTTTGGTTCAGGCCTCTATTTTTGTTTCTCTTTTCTTCTTTCCTTATGCTTTTTTCCTTCTTTTTGTCTTATTTTTTGGAATAACACTTATAGTTATGTTTGCATTTTTGTTCCTTTTCCTTTTCTTTTGTCTTGGATCACGTTTTTTTTTTTTCCTTTCTTTTCTTCATTATTCTTCTTATTTATTTTACAGGCTAATCTTGACACATCAAAACACACTTAGTTAAAGGTGAAAGCACTCCCCAACACAAGCAGGGAGGAACTCTGTAAAGGATAGACCAGTGTAAACGAGCAGCCAAAACACAACAGCAGAGTGTATACATCATACACCAGAAACACTTCTTGAAGTATTTTTGTTGTTATTATTGTTTTTATTTTCTTTTTCTTTTTTCCTTTCTTTTCTGGACAAAATGACAAGACAGAGAAATTCACCTCAAAAGAAAGAACAGGAGGTAGTACTCATTGCCAGGGATTTAATCAGTATTACTCATACGACGTCTGAACTAGATTTAAGACTGTTTTGAAGACACTATCTGGGCATGAAAAAAAGCATAGAAGACACTAGAGAAATCCTTACTGTAGACACAGAGAACTAAAATCTAATGAGACTGAAATTAAAAGTGTCATTACTGAGATGCAGTCCCAAGTGGAAGTCTTAAGAATGAGGATGAATGAAACAGAAGAATCAGTAAGATACAAGATACAAGGGTGGAAAATAAGGATGCTTATTTTCCATAATAAGGAAAAGAATAGAGAAAAGAAACTATTAGATCATGAAGGGACATAGAGAGCTCAGAGATTCCATAAACCTAAATAATATCTGGATAATAGGGGTCCCAGAAGATGAAGAGTGGAAGATAGGGGCAGTAGGTTTATTTGAACAGATTATAGCTAAGAACTTCCCTAATTTGGGGAAGGACAAAAGCATTCAAGTCCAGGAGGCACAGAGAACCCCCTTCAAAATCAATAAAAATAGGTCAACACCTCAACATGTAATAGTAAAGCTTGCAAATTTCAAAAATAAAGAGAAAATCCTGAAAGAACTTGGGGACAAGATGTCCTTAACCTGCAACAGTAGACACATAAGGCTGCCAACAGACCTGTTCACAGAGACCTGGCAGGCCAGAAAAGTCTGGCATGATATAGTCAATGTAGTAAGTGAGAAAAATATGTGGCCAATAATACTTAATCTAGCAAGGTTGTCATTCAGAATAGAAGGAGATATAAAGAGTTTCCAAGACAAACAAAAATGAAAGGAATTTATGAACACTAAACTAGCCCTTCAAGAAATGTTAAAAGTGATCCTTTGAGCAAAGAGAGAGCCCAACAGTAGCAAAGACCAGAAAGGAATAGAGACAGTCTACAGAAACAGTAACTTTACATGTAATACAATAGCACTAAATTAATATCTTTCAATAATTACTCTGAATGAAAATGGACTAAATGCTCCAATCAAAAGACACAGGGTATCAGATTGGATTAAAAAAAAAAAGGTCCATCAATATGCTGTCTACAAAAGAACTGTTTTTAGGCCCAAAGACACCTCCAGATTGAAAGGGAGGGGGTGGAGAACCATTTATTATGCTAATGGACATCCAAAGAAAGCTGGAGTAGCCATCTTTATATCAGACAAACTAGATTTTAAACCAAAGACTATAATAAGAGATGAAGAAGGATACTATATCATAATAAAAGTTTCTATCCAGCAAGAAGATCTAATAGTTGTACATATTATGCCCTTAGCTTGGAAGCAGCCAAATTTATGAACCAATTAATAATAAAGTTAAAGAAGCACATTGATAATACAATGATAGTAGGAGACTTTAACCCTCCACTCACAGCAAGGGAAAGATCATCTAAGCAGAAGATCAACAAGGAAACAAGTGCTTTGAATGACACACTGGACCAGATGCCCTTCACAGTTGTATTCAGAGCACTTCATCCTAAAGCAACAGAATACACATTCTTCCTGAGTGCATATGGAACATTCTCCAGAACAGAGCACACACTGGAATACAAATCAAGTTTCAACCAGTACCAAAAGACAGAGATTATACCATGCATATTTTCAGACCACAAGGCATTAAAACTTGAACTTAATCAGAAAAAAAATTGGAAAGAACACAAATACATAGAGGTTAAATAGCATCCTACTAAAGAATAAATGAGTCAACCAGAAATTTAAAAAATAATTTAAAAAAATACATAGAAGTAAATGAGAATGAAAACATGACAGTAGAGAACCTCTGGGATGCAGTTTAGGTGGTCCTGAGAGGAAAGTATACAGTAGTATAGGTTTTCTCAAGATCCAGAGTCCTGAGATTGTGTCCCGTATTGGACTCCCTGCTCGGCATGGAAGCAGGTTCCTGCTCCTCCCCCTGCTCCCTCTCTCTCCTATTCTTTCTCTCTCAAATAAATAAATAAAATCTTAAAAAAAGAAATGCAAGTAGTATAAGAGAATATTATGAACAATTATATGCCAACAAATCAGGCAATTTTGAATAATTGGATGCATTCCTAGAAATATATAAACTACCAAAACTTAAATAGGAAGAAATGGAAAACCTGAACAGACCCCCATAACCAGAAAAGAAATTGAATCACTAATTAAAAATCTCCCAAAAGACAAGAGTCTAGATAAAGTTCCCAGCAAAATTCTATTAGACATGTAAAGAAGAATTAATACCTAACCTTCCTTTTTTTTTTAAAGATTTTATTTATTTATTTGACAGAGGGAGTGAGATCACAAGTAGGCAGAGAGGCAGGCAGAGAGAGACAGGGAAGCAGGCTCCCCACTGAGCAGATAGCCTGATGCAGGGTTTGATCCCAAGACCCTGAGATCATGACCTGAGCTGAAGGCAGAGGCTTTAACCCACTGAGCCACGCAGGCGCCCCAAAACCTAACCTTCTAAAACTGTTTCAAAAAAAATAGAAATGGAAGGAAAAGTTCCAAACTCATTCTACAAGGCCACCATTATCTTGATCCTAAAACCAAAGGCCCCACTAAAGAAGAGAATTACAGGCTAATAGCCCTGGTGAACATGGACGCAAAAATTCTCACCAAGATACTAGCTAATAAGATCCAACTGCATATTAAAAGGATTATTCACCACAACCAAGTGTGATTTATTCCACAGCTGCAAGATTGGTTCAACAACTAGAAATCAATCATTGTGATACACCTCATTAATAAAAGAAAGGAGAAGAACCATATAATCTTCTCAATATATTCAGAAAAAGCATTTGACAAAATTCAGCTTACTTTCTTGATAAAAACTCTGCTGTGTAGGGATAAAAGAACATAATTCAATATCCTAAAAGTCATATGTGAAAGACTCACAGCAAATACTAACCTCAACAAGGAAAAACTGAGAGCATTTCCCCCAAGGCCAGGAAAATGACAAGGGAAGCCCACTCTCATCACTGTTGTTCAACATAGTATTGGAAGTCCTAGCCTCAGCACTGGAAAACAAAAAGAAATAAAATTCACCCAAATCAGCAAAGAAGAATTCAAACTTTCACTTTTTGCAGACAACATGATAATCTATGTAGAAAACCCAAAGACTCCTTCCAAAGATTGCTAGAACTGATGTGGGAATTCAGCAAAGTTGTAGGATATAAAATCAATGCACCGAAGTCACTTGCATTTCTATACACTAACAATGAAGCAGAGGAAAGATAATTTATCAATCCCATTTACAACTGCATCGAAATTTGCATAAGATATCTAGGAATAAGCCTAACTGAAGAGGTAAAGGATCTGTACTCAAAACAGAACGGTCATGAAAGAAATGGGGAAAGACACAAAGAAATGGAAAAACATTCCATGCTTATGAACTAGAATAAAAAATATTGTTTAAAAGCCTATGCTACAGAGCATTCAGGCAGTCCCTATCAAAACCTCTTGGTATTTTTCATAGAGCTGGAACAATCCTAAAATTTATACGGAATTGGAAAGACCCCAAATAGCCAAAGTAATGTTGAAAAAGAAAATCAAAGCTGGAGGCATCACAGTTCCAGACTCAAGTTCTATTACAAACCTGTAGTCATCAAGACATAATGGTACTAGCACAAAAACACACACATAGATCAATGGAACAGAATAGAAAACCCAGAAATGGACCCTCAACTTTATAGTGAACTAATTTTCAACAAAACAGGAAAGAATATCCAGTGGAAAAAAGAGAGTCTCTTCAACAAATGGTGTTGTGGAAACTGGATACCCACATGCAGAAGAATGAAACTGGGCCATTTTCAGATACCATACACAAAAATACACTCAAAATGGATGAAAGACCTAAATGTGAGACAGGAATGCATCAAAATCTTGGAGGATAACACAAACAGCAACAGCTTAGACCTCAGCTCCAACAACTTCTTGATAAACAGATCTCCAGAGGCAAGAGAAACAAAAACAGAAATGAACTATTGGGCCTTAATCAAGATAAAAACTTCTGCACAGTAAAGAAACAATTGACAAAAGCAAAAGACAACTTATGGAATGGGAGAAGATATTTGCAAAAGACATATGAGATAAAGGACCAATATCCAAAATCTATAAAGGATTTACCAAATTCAACAACAAAAAACCCCCCAAAATTCCAGTCAAGAAATGGACAGAAGACATAAACAGACAATTCTCCAAAGAATACATACAAGTGGCCAACAGACACATGAAAAAATGCTCCACATCACTCATCAGCATGGAAATACAAACCAAAACCACAATGAGATACCACCTCACACTGGTCAGAATGGCTGAAATTGACAAGTCAGGAAACAATAGATGTTGGTGAGGATGTGGAGAAAGGGGAACCCTCTTACATTGTTGGAGGGAATGCAACCAGGTGCAGCCACTCTGGAAAACAATATGGAAGTTCCTCAAAAAGTTAAAAATAGAGCTACCCTATCACCCAACAGTTGCACTCCTAGGTAGGTATCCAAAGGTTGCAAACATAGTGATTCAAAGGAGCACATGCTCCCCAATGTCTAAAACAGCAATGTCCACCATAGCCAAAGTATGGAAAGAGTACAGGTGTTCACTGACAGATAAATGGATAAAGAAGATGTGGTCTATATACACAAAGGAATATTACTCAGTCATCAGAAAAGAATGAAATTTTGCCATTTGCAATGACATAGAGAGAACTACAGGGTAATATTCTAAAAGAAATTAATTCAGTCAGAGAAAAACAGATACTATATGATTTCACTCATATGTGGAATTTTGAAACAAAACAGATGAACATAGGGGAAGAGAAGGAAAAATAAAATAAAATGAAAACAGAGAGGGAGGCAAACCCTAAGAGACTCTTAACTATAGTAAACAAACTGAGAGTTGCTGGAGGACAGGTGGTTGGGGGATGTAGTAATTGGGTGATGGGCATTAGGAAGGGCACTAGATTTAATGAGCACTGGGTGTTATATACAACTAACGAATCAGTAATTTTTACCTCTGAAATTAATAATAAAGTATATGTTAATTAAATTGAATTTAAATAAAAATTTTCAAAAACATATATATGTTATCAACTATGAAGATTCATAGTCAAAAAATCCTAGAATGCTATATATAGAATATTACACATGCAATGCATCATATTTCATGGATAAAGAATAGAGGAATGAAGAGAAATTAGTTAAAATATATAAAGTGCTTAATATATTTTAAAATATTATCTTAAAATTTTAAAATATTTTTTATTTTAAATACATACATAATTTATGTATGTATTTTATACATAAATTTATACAATTTATATTTGTATTTGTATAAATACAAATACAATTTATATTTATACAAAATGCATAATGTATTTTAAATACATACATAATACATAAAAATATCTTTTAAAATATTATTTTAAAATATTATTTTAAAAATATTATACATTGAAGGTGAAAAATCCAGATCATTTCCTGGAGCTTATTACCTTATGAGTAGAATAAGATAAGCATATTAATAACAGCAAATGTAATGTGTGCTACAACTGAGGTGCAATAAATTGTTAGGAACCACAAAATAGAAAAGCATCACTTTGGACCCAGCAGGAATCCGCAGAAGTATCTTCTAAGCTGTGCTTAAAAGCCAGAGATTGCAAAGATATTTCAAGCGGGATGAATTGGGATGGATCAGCCTTCTCAGGTCTTATCAGATTTCACTGGATAATTAGTCTATCATTCAAGAATTTTCTTGCTGTCCAACCACACACATTTATCTATTAGTGTACCTCTTCTCTAAGATTGCCCTTGATAAGATTATTCTAATAGAAAAACTAGGTGTTAATGTGTAAATTGAAGGAAGAACAATGATAGGGGTTGATTTGAGCCATCTGGAAGATACTGAATAATAAACAATGGAGGAGCATATCAAAGGGGAATAAGATTGGTGGTTAGCACCTCAGTTGATAGAAGAGAACTAAATGTGTAGGGGGAAAAGATGACAGGCTTATTTTGTCCATTGAAGTTAATACCTTAAGATATGTCTTTACTTTAGTGATTGTTAATATTTACTGTTTGTTTTTTCCCTTATTTTTCAATAATCCAAACACTACCTAGCCAACATTGTGTTTGCATCCAATAATCTCTATAGGAATTGCTACATTTCAAAATATAATGTTCTTTAATCTGAATAGTTTTCTTCATATGCTACACCAACAAATTGATGACAGAATGGAAAGAAAAAAAAAACTAAAAATTTTTACTACAGTTAATTCTTCATCATGTCTCTAAGAATGTTATATTTTTCTGCATTATTTTTAGAAGAAAAGGGACACATGATTACCATCAAATCAACATTTGAAGTTTAACAAAATTCTAGACACATTGACTGAATCTAGATAATTATTGTTTTTCTTAAAAAAATTCTGAAAGTACTGTTAGTTCAGTTGGGGGTGTGAGAGGCACTCTAATACATGGTCTTTAATCTTCCCCTAAATCTGTAAATCATTTTTTTAAATCAACTAAATCTTTCACCTTTACAGAAGGCTTTTTTAGAGTGCTATTAAAAGAAAAGAAAAGAGGGTGCCTGGGTGGCTCAGTGGGTTAAAGCCTCTGCCTTTGGCTCAGGTCATGATCTCAGGGTCCTGGGATCAATCCCCGCATCAGGCTCTCTGCTCGGCAGGGAGCCTGCTTCCCCCCCCCCCCCGCCTGCCTCTCTGCCTACTTGTGATCTCTCCTCCCTCTCTCTCTCTCAAGTAAATAAATAAAATCTTAAAAAAAAAAAAAGAAAAGAAAAGAGCTTTCTATTATAAGCTGCCTCCTAAGTAAACAAAAGGCTTGTCAAAAGATAATTTTAATCCAATGATAATAATGTAATGCAGACTAAACTCCCAGCAGACACAGCCATGGTGGGATTCAAAGGAGAAGACAGCATTTCCACTTGGAAGGCTTTGTATTTTCCAACTGAGAAAAATGTGACTAAAACTCAACCATATTTAAGTGGGTTAATGTGACCATGGATGCCCAAAATACAGCCTAATATGTTAAATATGCTTACTGGGAAAAAAACTGAAATGGAATTTTGAGTCTTTATGCTTACTTCCTCTAAATTCCAAATATTTTACTAATGATTCAAAATGATTGAAAGTGAAACCATTTTGTAGGATAAACTACTGAGAAACAGTCTCATATTTTTCGAAACATATTTTAGTTGATGAGTGAACCATTATGTTGTCCAGATTCTCCTAATCCTTCCTCTTGGATTTTTTTTAAAGTAAGCTTCAATTTACAAGTATTTCCTAAGATTTAGACCCTGACCTCTACTCCAAGCTTATCCCTGCCTGCCCCAACCCATCTGTATTTGCAACTTCATGACTTATTCCCATTTCATGTATAAGTCATATTCCTTTGTCACCTCCTTGCTGCCTGGATGATCCATCCTTACTCTAAAACTAACATGCCTCAGTATCTTCATTTAATATAATTTCTTGTAGAAACGAGGACTTCTTACATCATATAACAAAAGGAAAATTATTTAGTCACTACTCTTTCCTAATTACTCTCATTGCTTGAAATAATATAGCCATTTGCATCAACTCTGCAATTGCTCCAAACTGCCTTGTGTATTACTGCCAAATTAGACTTTTAAAATACTGGTTCCTTTATAGCACCCACTGAGCTCAAAAATTTTAAATGACTCTACTATATAGAGTAGAGTAGAGTAGCTACTATATATAAAACAACTGTTAGCAGCCATATCTTAATGTGTTTCCTTTAACAACTTTATTACAGTTTCCAAAGACCAGACCCTACCTCCTACCAAGAATATGGACACATCATCTTTCTATAGGTATGGAATTTACCACTCTTTCTAGAAAGCCTGCATCCTGCATGGTATCTTTTCTAATACTGTCAAATCCCTCCATAAACTTACAGTCAAGTAGGCTGATTTTTCCTATGCCTCTCTTATTTCTTTAAATTCAAGTAGACATTTTTATCTGCAGGAAGTATAAGTAAATATTGTATGTACCACACAAAGCTACCAGTATAATGCACATGAAAGATAAGTAACACATACCTGTTCAACAAGCTTAACTGAAACCAACACTTATCAAGTGTCTATTATAGCTTACTTACTGCAGATACAAAGAAAATCATGCAAAGCCCCTACTGTTAATATATTTTAGTTGATGGGGAAAACAACATCATGGAAAAAAAGAGAAAATATTACTCATGGTTTATAGATTTTTGGTTATCTGAATCCTATTTAAATATGTTACTTTCTATAATGATTAGAAAGTTACACAGTAAGTGTAACACTACAGTAAGTAGTGCCATTGGTCCATTCATATTCACTTAATATCATTTTCAGCATAATATATTCTTCAGAAGCTTATTTGTGACAGAATATTTGAACTGGAGGTCTGAATGTGGTCTCAACAAATATAATCCTGGGAATTTTCTAAAATTCTTACAATGAATCATTGTTAAGATATACAATTTAGTAAAATAATTCTGTTAGTATATGACATATAGTAAATATTTCAGAGATTAATCAGTGGCATTTTTAAGATTGAAAAAATTTATATTACAACAGAGGTTACAAAATAAGTTTAAAGAAATATCAGAGATTGTTTACTTCAGATAAATATTTTCCACAGAGACATAAATTGACTGGGGATTTTTCATGGAAAAACAGATTCCATTTCTTTTTCTTTTAGTAATATGAACTTTTGATTGCTTTTTGTTATTATTTCTGAGTGGGTATAGAGCTCATAATTTATCTGAAAAGCTATTGGAATTTCACAGGAGGAATTGTTGGAAAATATTTCAGTCTCTAAAGTTGCTGCAACAACATTCCAAAAAAAGAAGAATTTTGATAGAATGGAGAGATTATTTTGTTTCCATTAGATAGCTTAGTGAGCTACATCATTGATTTCATGGATAATAGAGATGTCAAGGTCACCCACATTTTCTATGTAGTCTTTCTACAAACATATGCTGAATATCTCATCAAGTTTTTCTCAATTTTTACTTTGTTATCAAAACACATTTTTTTTGCTAACTTCAATTTGATGCTGCATATCTTCTATAAATATTTTAATTTGTATTTTTCTCCCAACATATAGTAAATACATATATTTGCTATAAACGTAGCAAAAATTAAGCAATAGTTGAAATGAAGAAATAAATAGGCATAGAACCAAAAGTATGGTTAAGTTGTTTCTTCCATGGCCAAATATTCAGAAGAGTCTAAGATATTTTAAGACATTCCTTAGCCATAAAGAAATAAAATATAAATATCTAAAGTGTAGAAATGTCAAAAGAAACTGGTTACTGGTCCCAGGTTCTTTTTCTCTCATCACTGTGTGCCAATGGCATGTTGATGACAGTCAGTCTGACCAAAGGAGGGAAACATGGATGGCACTGGGGACTTTTGTTGGCCTTAAGCAGGTGACAAATCTTCCTACCTTCCTTCTGACCATCTTTTGTCTGACAACTCTAGATTGTTCTAGATTGTTCATTTGCCCTCCTATGATCTGTTCTTTACAGCTTGATTTCTGTCATCCATTGGCTTTGGAGTAAAAAGAGTTTGTTCAAACCCAGGATCACACAGTTATTATTTGTGTAATCTGAGGCATGCTAAGTAACCTCAAAGAGCATCAGGCATCTATTAAAAATGGAACTAATAATCTACTCACAAATTTATAGTAATAAGTAAATGAAATTCCTAGCATGACAGTACAAAGTTAATAATTAGTTTCATTCTCCCTTGACCCACTGTGGAACAAAGTGTAGTCATGTAACATTTTATTATATTCTTATCTCAATTAAGATAGACCTTTTGTAATTTTAATGTTCCTTAATAGCAACTGAGAGACTTTAGAGTGTAAATGCCTCAATCTCTGGCTTACCTTCTTCCTGTCATCCTTGTTTTTCAGAAAGAACAAGTCAAACAAACAATAGGTTTCTCAGTGTTACACAAATATTCAGTAAAATCATGTGATTGTGTGTAAAAGTAGCTGGATGTAGAGTCTGAGGTCTAAAATTCAAGAACCGCATCTTGATTCCTTAAGTCTTAGTCTTTTTTGTCTTTAAAATTGAAATAGTACTTTTCCTATCTTCCCTAGAGAGTATCTTTAGTATGGAATTACATCCTTTCACATAAAAATATTTCAGTATATCTCAAACAGTGTATACATATAAAATTGTGAAATTTACATTTCAAAGCAAATCACACTTAAGTTAGCCAATGAAGCTGTCACATTAAGACAATAGTGAAGATGAATGGAATACAGGGACTGCCTCTAGCTTCTCTCACATATACTTCTGATCCCTGAAAACTCTAACAGGGACGTATATAGGCAAGAGGCAACAAAAGCAGGGAATGTTAATTTTTAACAACAACAACAACAACAGCAACAACAACAACAACAAAAACGACAATGTTTTGAACATATGCCTCAAACAGTGACAACATAAAAGAAAGGTGGGGGTTATGGCTTCTGTAAGTTCCTTCTAGGCTATCATTTGGAGGCAGGGGGACCAACTATCGTTCAGAAATACATATGTTTAAGGCAATAAATATTGAAATTCAAAGTGATTTGTTTGTATCGACCTAGTAATTCCATTATCTAGTAGCTGACTATTAAAATATCCCATAATAATCTCCCTTCTTTGTCACAGAAAGTATGATAACTATTAATAAGTGTGACTGCAACAGGTACTCAATAGCAAAGAAGGCACTTGCAGTGGTGACATTTGGACAAAAAAGGAACTTTTTTATTGATTTTAAGCAATGTTTTTCTCTTTTATAGCAACCGTCTGGCTAACAGCAATGCTCATATGTCACAAATCCTTTCCTTTTCATCCATGGCATTAAGGCTAGAGAAAACATCCCCTCCCCCCCAGGTTTCTTTGAGTAGTTCTTTGGCAAGACATGGTAAGAAATGCCTACAGGAAAGTGGGGGAGGTAGAAAAAGACACTCTATAAGAATTTCTATTTCAGACAATAGTGCCAGCCCATCAGGCCTGATGTGTTTATTTGTGTACATGAGAACCAGAGTTTTTCTGAGGCATAAAGGATAAGAAGGCAATGTTCTTTCAGCTCTGGAGAGTCAAAAGTCAGCCTAACAGCATAGAGGTATTGCCAATTATATTTTTAGAAAATTTCTTTAATGATCCCACTCTTTTTCTATTATTAAGGAAAATCAGGTGATGGGGAGGTGGTTTAGAGGTTGACAATGAGAGGGAGAAGGGAGTGGCTAGATATTAGCCTTAAAAGTAATAGTTTTTATTTTAATTCCAATTGGTTAACATACAGTGTTAACAGTGAAACATTAGTTTCAGATGTACAACATAGTAATTTAAGACTTCCATACATCACCCTGTGCTCTTCACAAAAGTTCACTCTTTAACCCCCACCATGTACTTATTCCATCCCCCACTGACCTCCCCTCTGATAACCATCAGTTTGTTCTCTATAGTTAAGGAAATTTTATCATTTTGATATATATTTGATTTCTTTAAACCAGCCCCAATCAACCAATGAAGATGTGCCATCCTTTTTATGTTTCTTTTGCAATTGGAAATGAAATGCTATCTATCATTCATTATCACAAAATTAAAAGTTTGAAGTCAAATACCAACCTAAAAGAAAAGCTAATTTATATATCTTAATAATGGGAAAATGCTTTTATAAACAACATGTTTTCCTGTGTTGAATTATTTCAAAGTTAAATTTATGGACCATTCATACATTCCAAAAAGGCAGGGGCACTGTAATGTCTAAGTATATCAAATTACTTCACTCTTCCCCTAAGCAGCCTGAGGTTATCTCAAAAATGGCTAGCTATTCACTTCACCCAGAAAACCCTACAAAATCATGCATATGAAGAGGTTCAAATCTTTGTGTTTACTTTAAGAACACCTGTGAAACCGCCCAGGCCATTAAGGGTACGCATATCAGAAAAGCCGCCAAGTATCAGAAAAATTCCACTTTACAGAAGCAATGTGTGCCACTCCATTACTCCTGCAGTGGTGTTGGTAGGTGCGTCTATGCCAAACAGTGGGGCTGGACAGAGGGCTGGTGGCCCCAAAACAGGGCTGAATTTTTACTGCACATGCATAAAAATGCAGAGTGTAATGTTGAACTTAAAGATTTAGATGTAGATTCTCTAGTCATTGAACACATCCAAATGAAAAAAAAAACCAAAAACAAAAAACCCAAGATGCAGCATTAGAACTTAAAGTGTTCATGGTCAGATTAACTCATACATGAGCTCTCCCTGCCACATCGAGATGATCCCTACTGGAAAATGAGCAGATTGTTCCTAAACCAGAAAAGTAAGTTGCATAGAAGAAAAAGATATCCCAGAATAAACCAAAGAAACAAAATCTATGACCCTGGAAATTCTGCATGAAATAAAGGCAAATAAAAGAGAAACAAATGTATCATATGACTTCAGGAATTCAGACACGGCAATTCTTAATAATGAATTAATTATATAATTGACAAGTTTATTAAATATAAAAAATAAGCATATTTGTCTGGATTTTAAAATGTATCTTATTTGCTGGTAATTATACTATTTGAAGTAGAAAAGTGTAGAAACATGTGTTAAAGATTTTGGAACAAAAGGCTAACACCACTTTGTATAGTTACTAGAAGAGATAGCAGTTTAGTACAATATGTCAGCTTTTATGCTCCCACTGGTCCAAGTAGAGGAAAAACAAAACAAAACAAACAAAACCATATATTGCCTGAAAGGGAAATAGTCTTTGTCCTGGTTTTAGCTGAACATAAGATTTTATGAAAATTGCTCATTTCCTTGCCTGTCAATTTAATAACCCTATACCTGTTCTGCCTTCCTTAAACAATACATCTGAAAACAAGATGGAAAGGTATATCAAAGTGCACTGAAAAATAACATATTCCATTAGTAGAATAGAATAAATTCTATCATTAGTATTTGGTTTAATGACTCATATGGCTCATGCTTACAGTGGCTTCACTGGAAGGTTTGTAATATTTTTCCTGGTTCTAAGCCACTTTCACTTGGATTCTTTACAGTCTGGGTTTTTATAGAGTAGACATTCTGACTGTAGGTGAAGTGAGATGTGAATTTGGATTTTGAGCAGTTTTCCACAGAAGAGAATTGAACTTTCCCAAACATCAGCCCAGTTCTTTAAAAAGTAAATGATATTTCTTCTGCAATTAGATTCAATCACTTTAATAGACAACAAAAGAATTGTAAGATAACATTGTATCAAGAATGGAGTCCCCCCAAAAATGTGGGACTTCTGGGTATCTCAGTCAGTTAGGCATCTGCCTTCAACTCAGGTCATGATTCCAGCGTCCTGGGATTGAGCCCTGCATCAGGATCTCCACTGAGCTGGGAGTCTGACTCTCCTTCTCCTGTGACCTCTCTTGATTTTGCTTTTTCTCAAATAAATGCATAAAATCTTAAAAAAAAAAAAGTGGGCCTTACTCTTGATTTTTTCAAACAGGTGATTAAAGTTGTCATAAAAGGTCATTTTGTAAGATATTCAGTCAAAATAATAACAAAACTAGGCTACCTTGGGCCAGTGAAGACCTGATAATATTTGGGAAATATATAAAAGAAGAAAATGAGCCAACCCAACAAAATGAAGCTACATGAGACATTGTAAAAATTAGGATTTTTAATTTTTTCTTCACGTAGCTCTCTTTATTCATGTGGGTAATGTCTCTTCATCCCTTCTCAACTTTCCATTATGATTGACCTTTCGATGGTGAGCAATGTCTTTGCACTAGGTGAGCCAACAAGTTGAGGATAAGAAATATTTGAGACCTTGGCAGGAGTTGTATAGTACGGGGGTGTGGCTGGGAATGAGAGGGTACTAAATTGCCCAGACTCTCCACTTCCTTTATTGAGGTTCTGGTACTCTCCTTGCACTCTATTCCTCATGTAAAAATTCACTACTGCAAAAATTGTGAGGAGAGTCACAAATGGATAGACATACTCTGGAGACCTCAGACTGCATTTCAGTGATATATTAACTAAATTAATCTTCCTGTGTTGTTGAGGCATTTTATATAACAGTGGGTGTTCCAGGACCAGAGACAACACAGCATGGAAGGGTAGTAAGACTGCTCTTTTCCACTCAAAGGAAGAAGACTAATTCATTCTAACAATTATTTCAGGCTCTCAGAACAAGCTGTTTCAGAATTTGTTCATCAAACAGATTTATAAGTCTATAAAAGCCATTCAGAGCAATTAAAATAATTTTACCCTTCATTTTGTCAGCTTCCAACTTGGGTTTTCCCTGTTGACTATAATCTATCAATAAAATCTGTATGTTTTCCTTAAACAGACACTTTATTCTATCACAATTGTTATCAATAATAGTTTGAAATACATTATTATGATGTTACTATCAATTTTCAAATAGAACATGATCATTTTAAGAGTAAGCAATATATTTTTAAATATTTTATTTGTTTATTTGAAAGAGTATGAGCTGGTGGAGGCACAGAAGGACAAGAAGACTCCCCACTGAACGTGGAGCCCACTGTAGAGCTCAATGTGGGGCTTGATGGGGGCTCAAGGGGATCCCCATATTGGGCTTGAAGGTGGCTCCACTTGGGGCTTGATGCTGGGCTCCATGTGGGGCCCGTGAGGGACTCAATCCCAGGACACTGAGATCATGACCTGAGCTGAAGTCAGATTGTTAACTGACTGAGCCAACAAGGTGCCCCAAGAGTAAATGATATTTTTTATTGTGTTTTTGTATCATTCACGATATTCTAAACACTAGAATGACAATAAAAGCTGAATCAATGTTTGTTGATAAACAAATAAACCCTTAAAGGATGTGATGAATATTTACCACATATAAGGCAATACACCAGGTGCCTATAGAAGAGGTGTACCTAAATCTTTATGTTCAGTATTTTTATCTATGAAATAAGGATGTTTGAACCTATTGCAGCTACCATGCAGGGTTGGTCTGAAAACTGCAATAGAAACCTAAAAGAAGTTAATTGAAAAATAAAGTGTTCTAAAATAAAATGTTTCACTGTTAAGCAACTATGTTATGAATCATATATTCATGACCACCAAAATCTAATTTCATGTGTCAAACTCAGTTCCCATGGATGCTAGCCTTTTCCCAGAAAGTATTTTGTTAAAGAGGTTTTAATCTGTTTTCTGTCCTCATCTATATCTATATCAATTTGTTCTAAAGGGCAAGTACAACTGAGCTACCTGCCCATTTAATCATTTGGAAATGGAAGATGGTATATATAGACAAATTTTCAAATCAAAATAATGGTTATCAAATGTGGTACCATAAGAAGACCCTCAGGATACATGAAAATAAGATAGGATAAGAAATGCCAAAACAAGCAATCAATTGAAACAAAGAGCACTTTAAGATAATACAAGAAAAAAGAAGTACATGATATGACATTGTAATAGAAAGAGCTTAGAAAGAAAGGTAAGTAAATAATTAGATGGCAAAAGTATAAGAAAACTAAACATTTTACTTCTTTCAGAAGTAATTTACTTAATAATTTAACAATAGGTTAATATATGCCCCCAACTGATCTGGGTTCAAGAGAAACACTGGCAAACATGACAATCCTTATCCTCCCGGAGATTAAAATCCATTGGGGGAGGCAATTAACCAGAATAACAGAATAGCATTTCCCCCACTGAGGTCACACTCCAAACTGTTAGCATTTATCTCCTCTGCTGGCTGAAGACAGGACGAAGGATGAAAGAAATCAGTCCAGAATGAAGGAGAAACTCTTGAGTTAAGTAGGCCAATGAAAAAGTTAGCAAAACCTGGAGATAATTGGTAGAGAAACTTAAGTAAAACTCATCAGTAATTCCATGTTGAGGAACAAGAAAGAAACACTTCTTTAGCTTTCATTTTCAGGCTTCTTGAAAGCTGTCATCAGTATTATTTTAGTCTTAAGGAAGACTTTTTTTAAGGAAAAACACTGGTACCCAAGGTCATGACCTTTAGAGGGCAGTAGTTCACTAGTATCCACTGGAGATGAGAATGGTTTGCAGAACTGTGATTAAAATAAAATGTGTTGAGATTTTTACATGGCTCATTCAAAAAGTGGCTTTTTCTCCAGACACAACTGGGTTAAGTGTTTTTCTGGTGCCTACTTTTTCATTATAATGATGCCTCAGGGAACCTATGAAGGAAAGAAATTTAATCGGGCTAAGAGTTAGGGTGCTGCCAGAAGAGCTTAAAATTCTTTAGCACTTTTTTCCCCCAAGAAGGAAACAGACTTAAGTGTTGTTGTTTTTTTTTTTTAAATGTGCTGACTTCTATCAGGATTTTAAAACAAACTGATAGGAAAGGTTACAGTCTGCATACCCTGCCTGCTGGATTTATAGAGGAAATTGTTCCCTTGCTTTATGCTCAGTCACTTTTTCTAAACTGGATTAGGTTCAAGGTCCCTTCTGAATGGTTGCACAGCTGAGATGAGAGGTGTTGTACTCACCATGTCCTCATCACTTCAGGACCTCCACAGACATCTCACTCACCTTCATGGATTCAGCTGAAAAGAACTCCACAAAGTTGTACTGACCAAAAGTCTTTGGCTCTGAACTAGCAATAAAATATTCCCTAATTCTTTCTTTCTTTCTCTTTCTTTTTCTTTCTTTCTTCTTTCTTTTCAAGCTAAAATCAAAAGAACTTTGAGTCCTGAAGAGGTTTTCCAATATCTTTCATTTGTTCTGAGTGCAGGATAAAAGCTTGAAGTCAAGGTGGGTTCCTTTTCTCACTTGAGTATATGGCATATCATATTTTAAAGGAAGGATCTAAGCAGAGCTGTCACATGTACTGTGAAATTATATGAATAATTAAAACTTTTCTTTGGGCATGCAATGTCTTTTTGGTAAAGTGGTAGAGACTAACAGGAAAATCAACTTGGAGAGTCCTGGAGTTGGGATGCCTGGGTGGCTTAGTCAGTTGAGAATCTGCCTTTGGCTCAGATCATGATCCCAGTGTCCTAGGATCTGGTCCCACATCAGGTTCTCAGCTTGGCAGGGAACCTGTTTCTCCCTCTGCCTGCTGCTCCCCTGCTTGTGCCTTCTCTGTCTGCCAAATAAATGAATAAAATAAAATAAAAAAAAGCATATATCAATTAGGGCATACTTTAAAAAAAAAAAGAAGATTCTGGAGTCATTTGGCTACTGACAATGTTACTTGCTTAAAAAAGGAAAAAAGTAAGGTTATAGGGGTGGGGTTTATAAATTGTTCCTGCTTAAAAGCAAACTTGAATTAAGGAAATGCATATTAAAGTGACAATGAGATACAACTTCACATCCATTAAGATTGCTATTAATAGTGATAATAAAAACAGAAAATAACAATGGCTGGTGACAGTATGGATGAATTGGAACCCTATACATTGCTGGTGGGGATGTAAAATGGTTCAGCTACGATGGAAAATAGTATGATATTTCCTCAAAACATAAATACAGACTTGTCATATATTCTAGGAATTCCACTTCTGGATATATATCTCCAAAATATTGAAAGCAGTGAATCGAACAAATATTTGTACACTCATGTTCATAGCAGCAAGCAGCATCATTCACAATTATCAAAATAACCCAAATGTTCATTAGCACAGATGAAAAGATCAAAAAAGCACGGTATGTGAATGCAATATTATTATTGCATACATTATTCAGCCTTAAAAAGAAGAGAATTCTGACACATACTACAACATGAATGAGCCTTGAAAATATACTAAGTGATATAAACTGGACACAAAAGGACAAATATTTTATGATTCCATTTTTATGACATACCTAGAGCAATCAGATTTATAGGGACTGGATACAAGGAAGTTGTTTAATGAGCAGGGTTCCAGTTTGGGGAGATGAAAAGTTCTGGAGGTGCATTGTGATGATGATTGAAATATAATGTGAATATACTTAATGACACTGGATTTACACCCAAAAATGGTTAAATGGTAAATTTTGTTTTTGTGCTATATATTTTGCCACAAAAAAATTTGATAGCTTACAGATCACAGAGGCAGCCTCCTGCAGCCTACCGCTATGATTAATTTTTTTTAAATGTCACCCCTAGGAATCTTCAATTATGATGCTAACACATGCATTATCTTCTGCCGAGAGGCAAAATTGTGCAAGAGCCCAATGTGGAGCACTTGTGAAAAATGAGTCTATGGAAGTTATTTCATATTATTCATGGTGTACCTTAGCAAGAGTTTCTCTGGGCTCTGTTCACAGTTCAGTTGTTCCTTGGAGAGTATATCTTCAAATTTACTAAGTAATAACAATTTTCCAAGACACTGTATGTGTTTGAGTATTTACAAGCAATGATGAGAGTTATTTTACATCCCAGTCGGTTATCAGTAATATGTTATTGTGTGTTATAGGGTTTAAATTTGCATTTTTTCTGATTATTAGTAGATTCATTACATGAATATGACATACATCCATATACCATATATATGAATATGTGTGTACTGTAAATATATATATGATTATTAATAATAAGTAATTATATAATGATTAGCGAATTGAGCATCTTTTAGGTACATGCTAGTTATCTGTATATCTTCCTTTAAAAAATATATATTCCGTTCTTCTACCCATTTTTAAATCAGATTTTTTTATATTGTATTATCGGAGTTTCTTATATATTTGCATATTAACCCCTTTTCCAATAAATGCTTACAGATATCTTCTCCTATTCCATAGGTTGCCTTTTTATTTTGTTGATTGCTTCTTTTGCTGTGCAGAAGCTTCTCCTTTGATGTATCCCACTTGTTTGTTTTTGTTTTTATTTTCTTATACTTTTGCTGTCATATCCAAAAAGATATTGCCAAAACTGAAGTCAAAAGATTTTCTCCTATGTTTTCTTCTAGGATTTTTATAGTTTCAGGTCTTATCATTACACCTTTAATCCATCTTGACTTAATTTTTGAGTGGCATAAGATAAGGGTTGTTTCATTCTTCTGCATTTGAATATCTATTTTTTTCCACAACCATTTATTGAAGTAGCTACACTTTTCCCATTGGGTATTCTTGAGCACCTTTACAAATATTAGTTGACTGTACATGTGCAAAGTTATTTCTGGGCTTTCAATTCTGCCCCATTGGACTACATGTCTGTTTTTATGCCAAAACAATACTGTTTTAATTACTGTAGCTTTGTAATACAGTTTGAAATTAGGAAATGCGATAACCACACTGCTATTTTAGATTTTTGCAGAGCTAAGAAAGAAATGTAGTAGGAGGACCTTAAGCTTGCCATGTCCCACGAACACAGCTAGGTAACAATCAAGTCATTCTGAATACTCAAGAAATTGACCTGAGGACTGATAGAACATATTACACAATTAGAGAGACAGAAGAGGCTACATACAGGAAGATAGGAAGTGTGGAGACATGGTTTGGGGGAGAAACAGATCATGGACTGCAGGGGTGGTTTGAAAGTCTTTTATTTCTCTTTCTTGACTGATAAATCTGACTAGGACCTCCAGTAGTAAATTGAGGAGGAATGGGGAGAGTAGGCAGTTTTTTCCTTCTACCTGATTTTAGAGGAAAAGTTTTCCACCTTTCCCTATTAGTATAATGTTAGCTGTGGGCATTTCATATATGTTCTTAATTATGTTGAAGTAAGTTCCCCCTCTATTGAATTTGTTGAAAGTTTTTATCATGATATAGCAGAAATTAATGATAAAAAAACAGTGGAGCTCATCAATGGAAGTAGGAACTCGTTCTTTGAAAGAATTAACAAAATTGATAATCACTTGGCCAGACTTATCAAAAAGAAAAGAGAAAGGAACCAAACAAATAAAATCATGAATGAAAGAGGAGAGATCACAATCAATGCCAAAGAAATATAATTGTAAGAGAATATTATGAGCAATTATATGCCAACAAATTAGGCAATCTAGAAGAAACAGATGTATTCCTAGAAATATATAAATTAACAAAACTGAAACAGGAAGAAATAGAAAATCTGAACAGACCCATATATACAAAAAAATTTAATCAGTAACCAAAATATCTCAACAAACAAAAGGCCAGGACTGGATGGCTTTCCAGGGGACTTCTACCAAACATTTAAAGAAGAGTTGATATATACTTTTCTCAACCTATTTCAAAAAATAGAAATGGAAGGAAAACTTCCAAACTCATTCTGTGAAGTCAGCATTACCTTGATCTCCAAACCAAAGACCCCACTAAAAAGACTAACAGTCCTGATGAACATGGATGCAAAAATTCTCACCAAGATTACCAGCTAATCTTTGTTAGATTACCAGGATCTTAATGGTAATTAAGATCTAGGTAATTTTAGATTACCAGGATCTAATCTTGTTGGATTACCAGGATCCAACAGTATATTAAAAGGATTATTCACCATGACCAAGTGGGATTTATTACTGGGCCTCAAGGGTGGTTCAACATATGCAAATCAATCAAGATGATACACAACATTAATTAAAGAAAGGATAAGAACAAAAGATCCTGGGGAACCTGGGTGGCTCAGTCTTTAATCATTTGCCTTCAACTCAGGCCATGAACCCCAGATTGGTCTCCCTGCTCAGTGGGAACCTGCTTCTCTTTCTCCTCCCTGCTCATGCCCTCTTCTCACTATCTCTGTCTCTCTCTCAAATAAATAATTAAATATTTTTTTAAAAAATGAATGAAATGACCCTCACAGTAGATTCAGAGAAGGCATTTCACAAATCAGCATCCTTTCTTGATAAGAATTCTCAAGAAAGTAAGGATAGAAGGAATATACCTCAATATTATAAAGACCATATATGAAAGACCCACAGCTAATATCATCCTCAGTGGGAAAACTGAGAGCTTTTCCCCTAAAGTCAGGAGCACAACAGGGATATCCACTCTCACTATTGTTGTTCAACATAGTATTGGAAGTCCTAGCCTCGACAATCAGGCAACAAAAAGAAATAAAATGCATCCAGATCAGCAAGTAAGAAGTCCAATTTTTCACTCTTTGCAGACAACATGATCCTGTATGTAGAAAAGCCAAAAAACTCCACCAAAAAGTTGCTAGAACTGATACAGGAATTCAGGAACGTTATAGGATATAATAATGCACAAATGTCTGTTGCATTTCTATACACCAAAAATGAAGCAACAAAAGGAGAAATCAAGGAATTGGTCCCATTTATAATGCACCAAAAAAACATAACATACCTAAGAATAAACCTAACCAAAGAGATAAAAGATCTATATTATAAAAACTATATAACACAGATGAAGGAATTGAAGAAGATACAAAGGAATGGAAAAATATTGTATGCTTTTGTATTGGAAGAATAAATATTGTTAAAATGTGTATACTACCCAAAGCACTCTACACATTCAATGCATTCTCTATCAAAATAGCACCAGTATTTTTAACGGAGCTTGAAAAAACAATTTTAAAATTTGTATGGAACCAGAAAAGACGCCGAATAACCAAAGTAATGTTGTAAAAGAAAACCAAAGCTGGAGTCATCAGTCTGTATTACCAAGCCATAATCATCAAGACAATATGGTACTGACACAAAAACAAAGACATAGATGAATGGAACAGAATAGGGAATCCAGAGGGAGGCAAACCATAAGAGACTCTTAACTATAGGGAACAAACTGAGGGTTGCTGAAGGGGACATGGGTGGGCTGATGGGGTAATTTGGTGATAGGCATTAAGAAAGGCATTTGATTTAATGAGCATTGGGTGTTATATGCAACTGACAAATCTCTAGATTCTACCCCTGAAACTAATAATACACTATATGTTAACTAACTTGAATTTAAATAATATCCAAACGAATGTTTTTATCATGAAAATGTGTTGATTTCATCAATATTTTTCTACATCTATTGAGATTGCCATGTTTTTTTTATCTTTCAGTTAGTTACTAATGTGGTATATCACATTACCAACTTTGCATACCAGAATTAAGTTTTGCTTGATCGTGGTGTATGATCTTTTAATGTGGTATTGAATTTGGTGTGCTAATATTTTTCCCCCAAATATGTTTCTTTCATTTTTTCAATGTTACAAGATTTATTGTTCATGCACCACATCCAGTGCTCCATGCAATATGTGCAATATAAGCCCTCGTCGATACCCATCACCAGGCTCACCCAACCCCCAGTCCCACCCCTCCTAAACCCTCAGTTTGTTGCTCAGAGTCCACAGTCTCTCATGGTTCATCTCCCCCTCTGATTTCCCCCCATTCACCTTTCCCTTCCTTCTCACAATGCCCTCCATGTTTTCCTTTATTCTCAGCACTAAGTGAGACCATTAGATAATTGGCTCTCTCTGCTTGACTTATTTCACTCCGCATAATCGCTTCCAGTCCCATCCATGTTGATACAAAAGTTGGATATTCATCCTTTCTAAGGGAGGTATAATATTCCATTGTATATATGTACCATATCTTCTTTATCCATTCATCTGTTGAAAGGCATCTTGGTTCTTTCCACAGTTTGGCAATTGTGGTCATTGCTGCTATGAACATTGGGGTACATGTGGCCCTTCTTTGTAATGCATCTGCTTCTTTGGGGTTAATACCCAGTAATATTTTATTAATAATTTTTGTATTTGTATTCATCAGGTATTTTGGTCTGTAGTTTTCTTGTTATTTTATCTGGTTTTGGTATAGGGTAAAGCTGGCCTTATAAATAAGTTTGGGAGTGCTTATTCCTCTTTAATATTTTGCAAGAGTTTGAAAAGGATTCATGTTAATTTTTATGTCTAATAAAATTTACAAGTAAAACTATGTGGTATTGGACTTGTCTTTGTGACAATGTTATTGTTTTGTTACCCTGCATGAGATCTTTCCTGAAGAATATTCCATATGTACCTAAGAAGAATGTGTATTCTATATGTATATTAGGTCCATTTGATCTAGGGTACATTGTAAGTCCATGTTTCTTTATTAACTTTGCATCTTAATGACCTATCCATTATTGAAGACAGGATATTGAAGTCTCTTATTATTATTGTATTTTTTTTCCATTTCTCCCTTCAATTTGTTAGTATTTACTTCAAATATTTAGATGCTCTGATGTTGGGTATATATGTATTCAGAAGCATTATACCCCTTTGGTTAATTGATCTCTTTATCATTACATAATGACCATATTTTTCTCAATAATAGTTTTTTAGTTAAATTTTGTTTTGCCTTTGCATGGAGTATATTTTCCCATTCCTTCACTTTAAGCTTATGTGTATACTTAAAGCTGAAGTGCATCTCTTGTAGGCAGCCTGTAGTTGGTTATTATTATTTTATTTATTTAGCTACAATATGACTTTTGACTAGACAATTCATTCCATTATTTACATAATTATCAATGAGAAGGATTTACTAATGAGATCTTATTAATCTTTTTTCTAGCTGTTTTGTATTTTCCTTGTTCTCCTGTATTAATTTCTTGCTGTCTTGCTTTATGAATTTATAATGTTCTGTACTGGTATCCCTTGATACTCTTCTCTTTAGCTTTTGTTTATATATTGTTGGTTTGCTTTGTTGTTACCATGAAGCTTACACAAAATACCTAATTGATATGGCAACTTAACTTCACTGGCATACAAAACTCAACACTTTTACTCCTCCCTCTCCACATTCTTCTTTTTATAGCAAGATTTACCTCTTTTTATCTTGTGTATACATAAACAAATTGTGGCAGCTATAGGATTTTAATACTTGATCCTTTAACCATTGTACTAGAATTAAGGAATTAACAGGCAACAATACTTCAGTATTATAATATTATGAATTTGACTTTACTGACTTTTACCAGTATGTTTTATATTTTCATATGTTTTCATGTTAGTAATTAGCAATTTTTTTTTGCTTTATCTTATTTTTTTATTATTATTTTTTTATTAACATATAATGTCTTATTTGCCCCAGGGTACATGTCTGTGAATCGTCAAGCTTACACATTTCACAGCACTCACCATAGCACATACCTTCCTCAATGTCCACAACACAGCCACCCCATCTCTACCTCCGCCCCCCACCTCCCAGCCACCCTTAGTTCGTTTCATGAGTCTAGGAGTCTCTTATGGTTATTCTACCTCTCCATCCCTTCCTGTTTCATTTCTCTCCCCCAACCCACCACAAACCCCCACCTTGCCTCTCAAATTCTTCATATCAGAGAGATCATGTGATACTTGTCATTCTCTGACTGACTTATTTCACTTAGCATAATACCCTCCAGTTCCATTCACATCATTGCAAATGGCCAGGTTTCATTTATTTTGATGGCTCCATAGTATTCCATTATATATATATATATATATATATATATATATATACCACATTTCTTTATCCATCCATCTGTTGATGGACATCTAG
>CM053611.1:109652973-109664586 GCA_028646535.1 Procyon lotor
ATAATGTAGCTCTACTTTCAACTTTTTGAGGAACCTCCATAAAGTTTTCCAGAGTGGCTGTACCAGCTTGCATTCCCACCAACAGTGTAGGAGGGTTCCTCTTTCTCCGCATCCTAGCCAACATCTATCATTTCCTGACTTGATAATTTTAACCATTCTGATTGGTGTGAGGTGGAATCTGACTGTGGTTTTGATTTGTATTTCTCTGATGCTGAGTGACGTGGAGCACTTTTTCATGTGTCTGTTGGCCATTTGAATGTCCTCTTTGCAGAAATGTCTGTTCATATCTTCTGCATTTCTTAGTTTGATTATTTGTTCTTTGGGTGTTGAGTTTGAGAGGTTCTTTATAGATTTTGGATACTAGCCCTTTATCTGATATGTCATTTGTGAATATGTTCTCCCATTCTGTCAGTTGTCTTTTGGTTTCGTGGACTGTTTCCTTTGCTGTGCAAATGCTTTTGATCTTGATGAAGTCCCAATAGTTCATTTTTGCCCTTGCTTTCCTTGCCTTTGGAAATGTTTCTAGGAAGAAGTTGCTGTGGCTAAGGTCGAAGAAATTGCTACCTGTGTTTTCCTCCAGGATTTTCATGGAGTCCTGTCTTACATTGAGAACTTTGATCCATTTTGAGTCTATTTTTGTGTGTGATGTAAGGAAATGGTTCACTTTCATCTTCTGCATGTGGCTGTCCAGTTTTCCCAACACCATTTGTTGAAGAGACTGTCTTTTTTCCAGTGGATATTCTTTCCTGCCTTGTCAAATATTAGTTGACCATAGAGTTGGGGGACCATTTCTGGGTTCTCTATTCTATTCTGTTGTTCTATGTGTCTGTTTTTGTGCCAGTACCACACTGTCTTAATTATTACAGCTTTGTAATAGAGCTTGAAGCCAGGAATTGTGATGCTGCCAACTTTGGTTTTCTTTTTCAACATTCCTCTGGCTATTCGTGGTCTTTTCTGTTTCCATATAAATTTTAGGATTATTTTTTCCATTTCTTTGAAACAAATTGAAGGTATTTTGATAAGGATTGCATTAAATGTGTAGATTGCTTTAGGTAGAAGAGACATTTTCACAATATTTGTTCTTCCAATCCATGAGCATGGAACGTTTTTTCCATTTCTTGGTGTCTTCCTCCATTTCTTTCATGAGCACTTTGTAGTTTCCAGAGTACAGATACTTTGCCTCTTTGGATAGGTTTATTCCTAGGTATCTTATGGTTTTGGGTGCAATGGTAAATGGGATAGACTCCTTCATTTCTCTTTCTCCTGTTTTGCTGTTGGTATATAGAAATGCAACTGACTTCTATGCATTAATTTTATATCCTGACACTTGACTGAATTCCTGGATGAGTTCTAGCAGTCTTGGAGTGGAATCTTTTGGATTTTCCACATACAGTATCATATCATCTGCAAAGAGTGAGAGTTTGACTTCTCTTTGCCAATCTAGATGCCTTTGATTTCTTTTTGTTGTCTGATTGCTGAGGCTAGGACTTCTAGTACTATGTTGAATAGCAGTGGAGATGGTGGGCATCCCTGCCGTGTTCCTGATCTCAGGGGAAATGCTGAGACTTTTCCCCATTGAGAATGATATTTGCTCTGAGTTTTTCATAGATGGCCTTGATGATGTTGAGGAATGTACCCTCTATGCCTATGTTGTGAAGAGTTTTGATCAGGAAGGGATGCTGTACTTTGTCAAATGCATTTTCAGCATCAGTTGAGAGTATCATATGGTTCTTGTTCTTTCTTTTATTAATGCATTGTATCACATTGATTGATTTGCGGATGTTGTACCAACCTTGCATCCCAGGAATAAATCCCACTTAATCGTGGGGAATGATCCTATTAATGTACTGGTGGATCCTATTGGCTAGTATTTTGGTGAGAATTTTTACATCTGTGTTCATCAAGGATATTGGTCTGTAATTCTCCTTTTGGATGGGGTCTTTGTCTAGTTTTGGGATCAAGGTGATGCTGGTCTCATCAAATGAGTTTGGAAGTTTCCCTTCCATTTCTATTTTTTGGAACAATTTCTGAAGAATAGGTATTAATTCTTCTTTAAATGTTTGGTAGAATTCCCCTGTGAAGCCATCTGGCCCTGGGCTTTTGTTTGTTGAATATTTTTGATGACTGCTTCAATCTCCTTACTGCTTATGGGTTGGATCAGGTTTTCTATTTCTTCCTGGTTCAGTTTTGGTAGTTTATGTGTCTCTAAGAATGCATCCATTTCTTCCAGATTGTCTATTTGCTGGCACATAGTTGCTCATAGTATATTCTTATAATTGTATTTCTTTGGTGTTGGTTGTGATTTCTCCTTTTTCTTTCATGATTTTATTAATTTGGGTCCTTTCTGTTTTCTTTCTGATAAGTCTGGCCATGGGTTTATCAATCTTGTTAATTCTTTCAAGGAAGCAGGCCCTAGTTTCATTGATTTATTCTATGGTTCTTTTGGTATCTATTTCATTGATTTCTGCCCTGATCTTTATTATTTCTCTTCTTCTGCTGGGTTTAGGCTTTCTTTGCTGTTCTTTCTCCAGCTCCTTTAGGTGTAGGGTTAGGTTATGTATTTGAGATCTTTCTTGTTTCTTGACAAAGGCTTGTATTGCTATGTAATTTCCTCTCAGGACCGCCGTTACTGTGTCCCAAGGATTTTGAACTGTTGTGCTTTCATTTTCATTTGTTTCCATGAATTTTTTAAATTCTTCTTTAATTTTCTGATTAACCCATTCGTTCATTAGTAGGATGCTCTTTAGTCTCCATGTATTTGAGTTCTTTCCATCTTTCCTCTTGTGATTGAGGTCTAATTTCATGGCGTTGTGGTCTGAAAATATGCAGGGAATGATCCCAATCTTTTTGGTACCAATTGAGACCTGATTTGTGTCCCAGGATGTGATCTATTCTGGAGAATGTTCCATGTGCACTTGAGGAGAATGTGTATTCTATTGCTTTGGGATGGAATGTTCTGAATATATCTTTGATGTCCGTCTGGTCCAGTATGTCCTTTAGAAGCTTTATTTCCTTGTTGATCTTTTGCTTAGATGATCTGTCCATTTCGGTGAGGGGGGTATTAAAGTCCCCTACAATTATTGTATTATTATTGATGTGTTTCTTTGAATTTGTTATTAATTGGTTTATCTAATTGGCTGCTCTGATGTTAGGGACATAGATATTTACAAATTGTTAAATCTTCTTGTTGGACAGTCCCTTTAAGTATGATATAGTGTCCGCCCTCATCTCTTATTATAGTCTTTGGCTTAAAATCTAATTTATCTGATATTAGGATTGCCACTCCAGCTTTCTTTGGATGTCCATTAGCATGGTAAACTGTTTTCCACCCCCTCACTTTATATCTGGAGGTGTCTTTGGTCTAAGATGAGTTTCTTGTAGACAGCATATCGATGGGTCTTGTTTTTTTATCCATTCTGATACTCTGTGTCTTTTGATTGGGGCATTTAGCCCATTTACATTCAGGGTCACTATTGACAGATATGAGTTTAGTGCCATTGTATTGCCTGTTAGGTGATTGTTAACTTTATATTGTCTCTGTTCCTTCCTTGTCTGTTAGGCTCTCTCTTTGCTTAGAGGACCCCTTTCAATATTTCCTTTAGGGCTGGCTTGGTGTTTGCATATTCTTTCAGTTTTCGTTTGTCCTGGAAGCTTTTTATCTCTCCATTTTCAGGGACAGCCTAGCTGGATATAGTATTCTTGGTTGCATATTTTTCTCATTTAGCGCTCTGAATATATCATGCCAGTCCTTTCTGGCCTGCCAGGTCTCTGTGGATAGGTCTGCTGTTAATCTAACATTTTTGCCTTTGTACATTACAGACTTCTTGTCCTGAGCTGCTCTCAGGATTTTCTCTAGTCACTGAGACTTGTAAGTTTTACTATTAAATTACGGGGTGTAGACCTATTTTTATTGATTTTGATGGGGGTTCTCTTCGCCTCCTGGACTTTGATGCTTGTGCCCTTCCCAAATTAGGGAAATTCTCTACAATAATTTTCTCCAGTATGCCTTCCGCCCCTGTCTCTCTTTCTTCTTCTTCTTGGATCCCAATTATTCTAATATTGTGCATTTTATAGTATCACTTATCTCTCGAATTCTCCCCTTGTGGTCCAGTAATTGTTTGTCTCTCTTTTTCTCAGCTTCTTTATTCTCCGTCATTTTGTCTTCTATATCGCTGATTCTTTCTTCAACCTCATTTATTCTAGCAGAGAGAGCCTCCATTTTTAATTGCTTTAAAATGATTCATTTAAAATTATTTAAATGCTTTAAAATGATAAAAGTTAATTGCTTTTTTAACTTCAACTTGGTTAGATTTTATTTCTTTTATTTCTCCAGAAAGGGCTTTATTTCTCCCGAAAGAGATTCTCTAATATCTTCCATGCTTTTTTCGAACCCTGCTAGCATCTTGATAAGTGTCATTTTGAACTCTATTTCCGACATATTACTAATGTCCACATTGACTAAGTCTCTAGCCATCGGTACTGTCTCTTCTTTTTTTTTTGTAGTGAGTTTTTCTGCCTCGTCATTTTTCAAGGTAAGAGTAGATGGGTGAGAGAGAACGATTCTCTGGAGTTGCGCAGTTTTCACTGATTGATTAACTAGGTCTTGGCTGGATATTCTTGCTGATCTTCTGGGGGAGGGGCCCGTAGCCTTGGTTCTCAAATGTCTTTGCCAGAGGCAGAATTGCACTGCCCTTGCTAGGGGATGGGCCAAGCACTTGGCCCAGTTTTTCGCTTGGGAGTCTTTGTTCCCTGAGCACTTTCTGTACCACCCTAGAGGCCGGGAATGAAAATGGTGGCCTCCCAGTCTGTGACCCAGAGGAGCTGAGTGCTGGGCTCCACGCTTTTCCACACACCCTCAGAGGAAAGCAGTCACTCCCATCTCCTTGTCTGCAGCCCGTGCTCTGTGCTCAGCTAGCTCGTGGCCCAGCGCCTCTATTTGTGCTGCGCGCGGCCCTGGCTGAGGTCCCCAAACCCAGCATATTCCTGCTGCACGCTCCCACACTGCTCCTCCAGGAGGAGGAAGGAGGAGGAGTTTCCGGAGCTGCCTCCCGTTGGGTCCCTGCTTGAAATGCAATAGTCCGACCATGTCTAAGTTCATATAGTCCAGGGTAAGGCTACTTCCCTGCTGCTGGCTTCTCTGCCCCAATACTTGGGAGCTCTGCCACACTTGGGCTTCCCTGGTCCCTCAGTGACCCCACGGGTCCTGAAACCACACTGTTCCTGCAAGGGCTGAACCCCCGGTTAGCCTCTGGATCGATGTCCCTCAGTGGAGCAGACTAAAATTTCCAGATTTTGTGCTCTGTGGCCCTGCGGCTGCTGGAAGCTGGCTCCTCCCCCTAGGGTCTCTCTTCCCATCTCTTTGGATTCACTTTTTCCACACGTCCTACCTTTCGGAAAGTGGTCAATTTTCTGCTCCTAGAATTGCTGTTCTTATTCTCTTCTCTCTCCTGTTGTGTTTGCCGGCTTTTAGAGTGGTTTTGTGCTTCTCTAGCTGAACTTCTGGGAACCAATGCTTTCTCTGCCTCCTACACCTCTGCCATCTTGCCGCGTCTCCTTAGCAACCTTTTATTTCACCTTAAAATACTCTTTTTAGCATTTTTTATAAGGCTTAATGATGAACTCCCTCAGATTTTGTCTGTTTGGGAAACTCTTTAGTTTGCCTCCATTTCTGACAGACAACTTTGCTAGGTAAAGTATTTTTGATTGGTAGTTCATGAGAATTTGAGGAAATAAACACCTCTTTAAGTCTTTACAGGCTGCCTTTGGCAGGATTGGTAAAATCTGCCTGGCTAAAGATTCTGACTGGGCTGTCCAGTGGTGTCCATAGGTAGGCATGTTGCTGTAATTTTTAAGTAGGAAGGTCTGGTGCCTACATCTGTAGGTAGGTAGGCCTGATGGTCCATAGGGACCAGCCTGGGTCCATGGAGGCAAACAAGATGCCAAGGACCAGATGGGTAAGGCAGTCATCTAGATCACTTGGAGATGTCCTGGTGCCTGGATGGGTTGTGAACCTCAGTCCATGGGAGCCCACTGGGATCCCAGCACTGTGGGGACTTGTCTAGCTGTGGGGCTTGCAAGGAGCCTCTATCAATGTGGGCCATTTTAATTCTTGGGCCAGTCCAGAACCTGGATTCATAGGAGCCATTATGGAGGCTTAGCTCTGTGAAGGCCAGTCTGACATTTTTGTCCAGTTGGGACTTTGGGTTTCTGTGAGCCACTCTGAGCCTATAGCCAAAGGAGCTTCCTGGGGCCATGGGAGCTGGCCAGAGCTGGAATGGCTGGGAGCCTGAGTTTGTGAGAACTTACTGAGGCCCTGGTGCCATAAGAGTCTTCTCAGGCTATGGGCATTGACCAGTCTGTTCAAGTTTTATGCCAATTTTCTATTGAGCTATTTTTTATTTTTGTTAATAGTTCTTTATAAATACTGGAACCCATTGTCAGTTTTATACAAAATAACTATCTTCTCTGAGTTGGTAGTTTGCCTTTTCATTTTTTTAATCATGACTTTTGATGAATAGAAGATTCTAATTTTGAAGGTATAAGTCTATCAATCTTCATAAATAGTGCTTTCTGTGTAGTAGTAAGAACCAATGATATTTTCTTAGTATATGGTAAAAGTTTTATTGTTTTGCCTTTCATCTTTAAGTGTTTATTTTTTTTCTTTCATCTTTAAGTGTTTAAATAGTCCTGGAATTGCTTTTTGTGGCTGATGTGAGATTATGATTAAATCATATTTTTTAAAGTGTCAATTTTTCTCACTATAGTACAATTTTTACTTCATATTATATTCTATTATCTGTCTTTGGAAAATTTATCCATTTTGAAGTAAAAAGAAAATCCCAAAGTGCCAGGCACAGTTCTAGGCACATGTTATTCAACAATAAACAATACAGATTTTCTATTCACATTTATATTATGGTTTTGTAGGGAGAAATCAGACAGTAAATAATGGTCATAGTAAATAAATAAATTTTTTAAATACAATAAGGTGACAAGTTCCATCCAAATAAAGAAAAAGAAGTCCTGAAGTGGAAGAGAATCAAGTTGAAATTTAAATTGGAATGATCAGAGCAAGCACACTGAAAAAGTAATGTTAAAGACTTAAAGAATTACAAGTTAGCAGTGTGGTTATTTAGGTAAAGAGTAATTGACTGGCACAAAAACTAGGATGCAGATGTATACCTTACCGATCAAAGAGAAAGCAAGGAAGTCAATGTAATTGTATCAAAGTGAGTTAGAGGTTATAGAGTTAATGAAGGACATATTATGTGGGGGTTCTGAGCTCTTATTAGGTCTTTGGGAAATCAATGCATGTTTTTAAGCAAACAGATTTACATTACATAGGATCCTTCTGGCTGTTAATTTGAGAGTAGACTGGGGTTATGGTATGAAGCAAAGCAGGGAGAAAAAAATAAAGCAAAGAATGGAGGTCAATTAAGAAGATATTTATTACACTAACACGTGTTAGATACTATTTATATTTTAGACCAGATAGTTCCAATAGAGGCAGAAAAATAAGGTCAAATACTGCATATATTAAGGATATAGAGACAACAGAATATATGAAGAGATTGTTACATTATATGAAAACAATAATTTAAGAGTAAGACTGGTTTGGTTTTGGGGGGAATGATTAGAAGCCCAATTATGAATATATTGAATTTATGATGTTCACAGAGCTTCCGAATACAAGTTTTTTTTTTAAAAAAAGATGCAAGTCTGTAATTGCCAATAAATGTCTAAATTTTATACATAAAATCATTATTCTATTTAATTTACCTTTCCCTGAAATGTATCTGCACTTTCTGAAATGTCTGGCTATGTAGGTACAGTAAGATTATATATATAAAAAGGTGGTTCTCCCATGTTATTTTTCTTCTCCAAGAATTTCTTAAATATTTTTGGTCCTTTACACTTTCATAAAAATTTTTGAATAAATTTATCAAACTCCATTAAAAAGCAAAAGTAAAAATAAACAAAAACTACTAACACTTTCAATGTAATTTCTTTGAAACTATAATTTACTTTTGGGAAAATCAACAACTTAATAGCAACAAGACTTCGAATATGTGAATATAGTTTATATGGCAACTTATGTGGTTCCTAATATCTCTTAATAAGGTTTTAAAAATGTTTTTCTCTAGAGGCCTTGCACATAACTTATTACTTTATAATTGTTGCTGTTATTTTAAAAGTTGTATAGTTTCTGTCCCTTTAGTGTTTGCAATGGATTTGTGTTTATTAATTTCTTTTTCAACAAGTTTGTTAAAATTAACCATTTCTAATTCTAGATTGAAGGTTTAAGTAATTTCAATATCTAATTCTAATTTACTAACACTAATAATAATTCCTTTTGGATTCTCTTACACATTGCTCTAATTATTGCACTAAATAAATAAGATCTGCAGTAAAATACTGAACTGAAATGGTGGTATCAGACATCTTGCCTTGTGTTAAAGCCCCAAAAAGAACACCGTCAGTGTTTTACTGACTATTACTGACTATTATCACTCTAATAGATAGAATGTTAGTTGTCAGGTTTCTGTAAATACAATTTATTGGAAAAAGAACATTCCTTTTCAATTATTTGTTTGCTGTGAAGTTTTTATTTTTGTTTTTACCATGGATGAGGTTTAAATTTTATTATAAACTTTTTCTGTACATACTAAAATAATTGATTTCACTTGGAACATTTAATATGATAAATATATCTATTGATATTCTAATAGGAAAAAATTCTTTCCTAGAATAACACTGACTTAATTGTGGTACATTTTTCTCTTTTCCAAAAAAATATATTGCTAAGTTAGTCTTACTATTCTTCATTTAAGCTTTTTTTGCACTTATTCTCATGAATGGCATGGAATTGTAATTTCTTTCCCTTATACCTTTGTCGCATTTTCTAAGGTTATGTTAGCCTCAGAATATAACCACAGATTGTCTCAATTTTTTTTTTAATTTTCTTTCAAAGACTGTGTTAAATTGTATTCAGTTTGGCTTTCATTGTTTTCAAACACTCTCTGACCAAGTCATCTGGGCCTAGAGTTATCTGAGTGAAAGTTTCTGAGTAATGAATCAAACTTCTTAAATGATTTTGGATGAGTAAGTTTTTCTATCTTTTCAGGAGTCAATTTGGCTACATTATGCGCTATTAGTTTTTTTTTTTCCCCAAGAAACATTTCTGTTTCATCTAAACCGTGAAATAATGGCAAAAATTTACTGGGTATACTTTTAGTATCCTTTCAGTGTGTCTAAGATCCATTCTGTTTTCCTTTATAAATCTGATTTTACCTGAGCTGAGGGCAGATGCTTAACAGCTGAACCACTCAGGCACCCCTATCAGTATTTTCAAAAAAAATTTTTCACTTTGTTGATTTTATTAATTGTACCTCTTCTAGTTTGTTGATTTCTAGTTTATTGATTACTGTCCTTAACCTTTGACTTTTCCTTTCTCTTACTTTAAGTTTATTTGCTCTTCTTTGTTATTAATTTCCTGAAATATATTTCTTTAACTTTCCATTGCATTTCTTTTTAATATATGTATTATAAGCCTGTAACTTTCATTAAATTACAGTTTGGTTGCATTCCACAATACTTTAGCATTTTGTTTATTGTTCACTTCAAAATATTGTGGTTTTTAGTTTATCTTGGATAAGTGAATTTTTTAAACTACATTTCTTAACCTTTAATATTATAGGAGGCTTTATAGTTTTCATAACTGATTTTAACCTTAGCTAAATTGTGCACTTAGAATATAGAATATATTCCATATTATTTTAATTTGAAATTTGTTGAGAGTTGATTTATGGTCTGGGGAATGGTTAGATTTTTAAGTAGTGCAATATATACTTGAAATGAATGTGTATTCTCCAGTTCTTGGATAAAGAATTCTGTTCTGTAATGCCTTTTAAGCAATGTTTGTTAATTATGTTCTCCAAATTTCTTTTACTAATGTTTGCTTGTTCTCAAAACTGCTCATGGAAATATGCCAAAATCTTTTAATTTGATTGTTTTGTCTTATTAGACATATGTCTTATTGACATATGTCAATTTTTTATTTATATATTTTGAGGCTTTGTTTTGAGGTACATCAAATTGTATCTTTAAAAATTCCACGTTCTTTTTAGAAATTCTTTTCTGGGGGCGCCTGGGTGGCTCAGTCATTAAGCGGCTGCCTTTGGCCCAGGTCAGATCCCAGGGGTCTGGGATCGAGCCCCGCATCAGTCTCTCTGCTCTGCAGGAAGCCTGCTTCTCCCGCTACCATTCCCTCTGCTTGTGTCCCCTCTGTTGCTGTGTTTCTCGCTGTCAAATAAATAAAATCTTTAAAAAAAAAAAGAAATCCTTTTCTTGTTTGTTTTGTTTAAAGTCCATTCTGTGTGCTATTAATAAAATTATACCAGCTTTTCAATTATTATTATTTTAGTGTTACCAATTCCTTTATAATCATTTTTTTTAAACTTTGATGTTTCCTTACATTTTATTTATTTATTTTTTAAAGATTTTATTTATTTATTTGAGAGACAGAGAGCACAGGCAGGGAAAGCAGCAGGCAGAGGGAGAGGGAGAAGCAGGCTCCCTGCTGAACAAGGAGCCTGATGTGGGACTCGATCCCAGGACCCTGGGATCATGACCTGAGCTGAAGGCAGCTGCTTAACCAACTGAGCCACCCAGGCGTCCCTTTCCTTACGTTTTAAATAAGACAGAAGATGGAGCCTTTAAAAAAACAAAAACAACAACAGAAATCTCTAGCTAAGGAGACTCTCTTTTTTCACTCTGGCTTGGACAGACTTTCCCCTTCCACTTTGTCTATTTTTACCATTAAAATAGTACAAGTTTTTCTTGGTAAACCAATACCCTCAGGGTTAGTCAGTTTCAGTATTCCCTGCTTTCCTCCCTGAACTCCTCCCTTTCTCTTAGATTTAAAACCATGGGGAGAAAGGATCACTAGCAATGAATTTGTTATATCTTAAAGATGATCACTTCCAACATCAATTTACCTGTATTCCTCCTCTCTCAGGAGAATAATTCTTCTTACCTTTATTTAAGAAATCCTCTTCTGAGACTCCAGTTATCACCTCTTCTTTCTTCTCTGCTCTATTAATTATGTCACATTTGTCTTCTCAAGAAACTCCAGTGTTTCTTTTCCCATAGTTCTGAAATAATTTAAAGTCTCCTCCATTATTAAAATCCTACAATATAATGAGGCAAAAAACAAAACAGAACAACTAAGTCACATTTGGAGACCCTCCTTTTTCTTCTTTCTATAGGTGAAAAAATATTCCTAATTCTTTGAGTTTTTTATAATAGAGATAATATCAAAAAATTAAAGCTGAATGAGTCAAGGCAAGATGGAGGAGGTGTAGAACCCACAGAAAGCACTGGGTCCCAGAAGTCTAGCTAAAGAGTCAGAAAACCATTCAAAAAGCCGGCAAACACAACAGCAGAGAGAAGAGAATAAGAACAGCAATTTTAGGAGCAGAAAATTGACCACTTTCAGAAAGGTAGGACGTGTGGAAAAAGTGAATTTAAAGCAATGGGAAGAGAGACCCCGGTGGGAGGGGCCGGCTCCCAGCAGCCGCAGAGCCGCGGAGCACAAAATCCGGAACTTCTAGT
>CM053611.1:109665086-109691444 GCA_028646535.1 Procyon lotor
TGTGAGAAGGAAGGGAAGGGTGAACAGGGGGAAACCAGAGGGGGAGATGAACCATGAGGGACTGTGGACTATGAGTAACAAACTGAGGGTTTTGGAGGGGAGGAGGATGGGGGTTGGGCGAGCCTGGTGGTGGGTATTGAGGAGGGCACGTACTGCATGGAGCACTGGGTGTAGTGCAAAACAATGAATCTTGTAACACTGAAAAAAATAAAAAAAAATGTATAAACCCCAAATTAGCAGAAATAAAATGGCAAATACACATAATTGAAGATTTTAATACACTTTCTTTAGTTACTAATGAAACAAGTAAATATAAAAAACCCCACAAAAATAGAAGATTTGGACAACTAATATAAAAAAAAAGTGCATTCAAATGGCCAAGAAGTATGTGAAATAATGTTCAACCTTATTGGTCACTAGAAAATAAAATTTAAAACCACAATGTGAAGGCCTACATACCAAGTAGTTTAGTTTACAAAGACTGACAATAATACATGTAGGTGAGAATGGAACTCACATGTCCCGTTCGTTGGACCATAAATGGTAACAATCACTTTGGAAAACTGTTTAGCATTACTAATTAAATTTGAATAAACACATAGTTCAGACTCAGAGAATTTTACTCCCCAGGATATAGGCAACAAAACTGCATGTGTATATTCATCAAGAAATACATACAAAACATTCATAGCAGCAATAGTTTTAAAACACAGACTGTACATAGCTGAAATGCCCATCTCTAGTATAACAACGAAATTAATTTTGGCAAATCCGTATAGCAATTATCATCAGCAATGCAAAATGAATGAACTAATACCATGCACGATAATAAAATGAATCTCACAAGCATAATGATAGGTGAAAGAAGCCAATTAAAAATAACTCACATCATCTTATTCTATGTATATAAAATAAAATAAAATAAAATAAAATACAGTCCTGTAAGTCAGCATAGTGCTTATCTTTGGAGAGAGAAAAAAAAAATAGTAGTTCAATAGAGAGAGAACACAAGGGGAGTTTCTGGGGTGTAGATGAAGTTTTAATTTTTTACATGAATGGTGGTTTAATGGTAATTCATCTTTGTTGTTATTGATGAAGCTGTGCACTTAAGAGTTTTTCACTGTATTATATATGTGTTTTATTTAAAAATCTATTTACAATATTAAGTACATGATAGTATTGTACGAAAATCTATTATCCTAATTAGTTTAATCTTATTTTACTAAATCATTACATCTTAGTTTATTTACTGGTTCTTCTTCCACAGAGATGCTTGGGATACTCTTACAGGATGTCCAGCAGTAGTCTCCAGTAAAAAACTGAAAACACGCTATTAAAGAATCTTAGAAGTTATATGAATTACTTTCTGAACAGTCATAATGTTAGCTTTGCTTAAATGTGTAACTTTTTTACAGCATGTATTACCACTTATCAAGTTATCTGAGTCTCTGTTTGGCTGTCAAATAAAAATTTATCTGGTCCTTTTTAAGATTTCAGTCTAAGGTCACAAAGTGACCTTAAATTAGCAGTCAAGAGTTATTCTTTCCTGTTTCTATATCTGAAATCTATGTGTAAATCCCCTAAAAAACACAGTGAACATTATATTTTCAGTTCTTTCTGCCATTCACTAACAGGGGCTAAAAAGTCTGTTCACTTTCTATTTTTTAACATCTCTGTCCTATCGCTTTCTCTGATGTTCCATCTTATTAGACATCTACACTGACTATCCTCTTCCTGTATCCAGAATGTAAGGGGTATGTATGTTTCTGGGCACTCCAAATCTCTCCTACAGCAAAGATTCGAGAATCCTTGAGTTTCTTTCTGGTTCTTGGCTATTTTCTTACTAAAAATTGCCATTTCTGCTTTTATGGAAGAAACCAGCCCATTAAAATATACATTTTTCCCTATTTATGTTAGGGTTTCCATCTAGTTTGTAAAGGACAAAACATTTATTCTTTCACACACATACATATGTATCTGAGTATATGTTTTAATGCTTCAAAGACTTCATTCATCCCAGAGGATAAAAGCAGATTCAACAGATTTCCTATCTGCAAAAGTCTACATTTAATAGATGACTTAAGTTGTTGATTCTTCCTATTGCAGAAATAAAGCTTATACAATTTTCATAAAATTTAGACTATAGCTTTCAAAGTACTCTGCATTTTTCACTGGTATGAATATGCAATCCAAATTAGTTATTTTCTAGAGCAGAGGAGGGGAAGATGACATCAAGAGTGGCAAGGAGAGGGTTCTGAAGATAGCTACATTTTCAAGTCCTTCTGAGGGAAGGAAATATATTTTTTAAGTATATTAAGGTATTGCTTATGTAATGTCCTTATAATTTGGTGATGACACTCAAAAAGAGCAGCCAAAGCTGGCTTATTCATAGGGAGTATCCCCTTTGTTTTGGATTCCATTTCTCCTAGTCCTTAAAATCCCTCCTTTGTTGAGGATGTTTTTTCACATGAGTATGTCTCAAAATAGACTTAAGATACTGGAATCCTGCTTATAAACATCAAGCTCTTCAGCATAGAAAGAAAACGAAAAGAGATAAAAGAGGTTTTTTTTTATCTGTTATGCCCTGGTTAATTCATGGGCATTTTTTCCAAAGTGATCTAATCTGTTTTCTTATTTTAAGAGAGCTTATGAGAGCTCAGATATTCCCTGTCTTGCATATCTGAATTAAGCACCTGACCCTATTCCCAGGGTTTGATCTATAGGACCTACATATTTGCAACAAGTATCAGGTACACTTTGGTATAATAAAATATCCCTGAGGTCCTTTTTCTGGTCCATTCCCCTTTATTTCTTCTCTCACTCTGACTTTGTCTTCGGTGTCTTATAGGACTACAAGGAATTGATAATGTGTGCTGGACCTGTTTGGGACTTTATGTACAGAGCTGTGCTGTGGAAACCTCAGTGGCAGGGCATGGAATTGAGTAGGAAAGCACTGTCCTAGAAGCAGAGGCCAATGTCTACCCACTAAGCATGGGTTTGGATTACGCTGTCAGTGGAATTTTGCCACCTCCAAGGTTAGCTTATGAAGTGGAATCTCACCACTGACCAGAGTTCATCACCCTTTATCTTTTTTGTTTGTTTGTTTATGTCCCAACTTCTCCCAAGATGTTCCAGATATGGATGCTGCTGCCAGGTCACCAGGCCACCTCACTCAAAGGTCCCCTTTAGTTCTACCCTGAATTGAAAGTGCATTCATATTCCAGAATGTTCTCTACATCCCTCTACCACAATTCCTTCAATATTCATTTTTTTTCTGTCCTTTCTCTTACTGATAAAACCTATACTGAGATTATGTGAGTTAATGTAGTTCTTAAAATAGGAAAATAAAGGACCTGGGACTAAAATTCGTCTCTTTTTTCTCTTAATCCAGCAGGTTTCTTTTTGATCTTTTCAATATGATGTTCCACTATAGTAGTCCTGAATAAACCATTTTTCCTTATACCCCCTATATGAATATATAACAATTCTCATTCTTATTTTTTTTTAAGATCTTATTTATTTGACAGAGAAACACAGTTAGAGAGGGAACACAAGCAGAGGGAGTGGTAGCGGGAGAAGCAGGCTTCCCGCCTAGCAAGGAGCCCGATGATGCGGGGCTGGATCCCAGTACTCTGGGACCATGACCTGAGCCAAAGGCAGACGCTTAACGACTGAGCCACCCAGGCGCCCCTCATTCTTATTTTTGATGTATGTGCTGTATGTATAATTTACTTTGGCAATAATAAAACTGTGATCTTATTCTATAAATGTTCTAATTATCTCTTCTGGGATAAACCATTTTCCGTTGGAGAAAAATTGTCAAAAGTTTATGTATGTCATAGAGTATGGTCTAGACAATTGCTACCTTACTAAAACATCAATACCCACAAAAACAGGGGACTTGGGATAAAAAAATTAACCAGATGTTCAGAAAAACTGGGGAATCAGCAACTAGATTAACCAGGCAGAATGAGGAAATTATAATTTAAAAAATTAAAATAAAAAAACTTTTTGAATTTTAACTCTAGAATTTGGTCACTGTTATTGTTGTATATCTTATATTATCAAAGGGACACTAGGTTATCATGACCAGACCATGGAGAGTTTGTTGAATGAGCTCATGTACAAATAACAGCTCCATAACACTGGGAACATTTATGAGGTTCATTATGTTTCAGTTCTTGTTTAACGGCAAGTCCCTACTTGGGCAGTGGAATCCTGCTGATTTACTACTTATCAGGAATAAATTACAGTTTAGAACTGGGATTTTTCATGGTTTTCTTTGTGTCAGCATAAATAAACTTAACTAATAGAGCTATTTCCCGTTGCCTATTAAACTGGCTGTAAGTAACAGGCTTCCTGGCTTATGAGAGAATATCAGCAAGATAGAGAATTGAATCATTTTACCTGAAAGTGTTTATAATGTCGAGGGCTTTGGGAAATAGATGTCAAATGCTGCAAGTTATCAGCATTTCCTAACACTTACTTTGAGCTTATATCTTTTCTTTTCCATCAGCTAAATAATGTTATTATTGAAGAAGCCATTAGCGCTAGAGACTGAGAAGTTGTTCTTGATGAATTAAGTAGGCAGAGATGTGGGCTCATCCTAAGATGCTGCCCAGTGTCATCATCATCTCTGTGTATTGTTCTCTTAATGGAATCTAGAGTGATCGCTTCACAAACTTTGAAGAAAAATTCATGATTTTGTAATTACTGAAAAGAGAAAGTGGAATACCATTTCTAGGTCTTCATCCAGAGTGATTTCTTGGCTCTGATTCCCACATTTCATTTGCAGAAACAACTTTTTGGTATTAGTTAACATTCAAGGAATAGTTTCAAGTTTTACAACTGCAAAGGGTCATTATTTTTATCAGTGTGCTGGAGGTTATTTTGAGTCTGACCAGGGAGGCCCCAATTCAATAAAATCTCAGCCTGAGTCTCCCAGCAGGACGCTCAAACCATGGGAATTCAACAGGGGAGCGCACATGGGCTTCTATGATGCTGAACCTGGGCTGAATTTCTATTTAATCATTCTGAAGAAATCAAAAGACACTTTGGGATTAAATGGCAAACCTTTTAACTAGGAATTCCTCAGCCAAAATGGCCAATTAGCATTTAAACTGCAGAACTGCATTATGTAAGAGGGAATGAGTACTTGAAAAAAGAAAATATCTTCTTTATTAGTTAAAAAGGTAAACCAGAAACATGGAGTTATCATGAAATAAGCTTTCTCTTCTAGGAGAGGGAAGATATCACAGAACTTTTATTGCAAGGGGGAATAAAAAATACCTGAATTATTAGTTATTCTCATGCTTTTAGCTTTAATTGGCAAAATTAGCTCAAATAAATGATGTTTGATGCTGTCCTCTAGTTAAATATTTTTACATCACATTTAGAAAATGACTTAACAGCTCAGTTTTTATGTTTTAAAATGATTTAAAAATTAAGTTATTTTATGCACTGGAAAATGAAAATAATTCATTATATTTAGGAGTGGCCCTGGTTCAGTTTTATGTATTTATGAAATCTTTGTCCCATCAAAATCTCCTTCCCAGTCTTCAAGTATGTACCTCAGGGGCTTGGAGGCTAAATAGAATAAGAATTGGTGTGAAGGAAAAAAACACACATTTCTCGTATCGCTGCCCACGAAGGAAAACTTTTAAAAACCTTCCAGAAATATAGCTGAAAATGGTTCTTAAGCAACTGTTTATAATCTTTCCTCATATATGATCATTGATTTTAGCCTCTGCTCTCAGCAAACTCATGAAGCTTATAAATTTTAAATGTTGGTTCTCCATAAACATTCAATAATGTTGCTATTGTTATGTGTTTGCATACATATTAAAAAATTAGATGGCAAAACAAATTAGGTGGTTGTTGTTGTATTTTGCAATGTTCTCCTTGTCAGTTCCTTACCATGATATCCCAGATTCCATGACATGGACTTTTGTACCAGGTCACATTTGGTAAAGACCAGCAATTGTGCACTGGAAGGGATTTGACCAGTTCTTACTCTGGTTAGCTGTTTCAAAGGCAGTCATTCAGTTAGAAAATGTAGGTCTTTTTTGATCTTCACAATGATGGAGAGAGGATGCATTTTGGAGCGAGGGGCCAGTGATGTTAAATATCCTACCATGAGTGAGATGGTTCACACAACTTCACAATGTCTTGCTGGGTATTCATGTAAGCAACGATCTAATTTTCTAAGCCTAAAACCAAAATCTCTTTTATATATAATTGTAAAAACTTTTGTATGATTTTAATGTGCACTGAATTTCCTAACAATATTAAAACTTACATAAATGAAGATAAACTTAATTAAAGGCTTGTTTGTTTCAAAACTCTACTAAAAGTTATTCAACATTTTGGAAAATTGGGTCGCTGGTAACATCACCACTGCAGTATGTGAGTTTGTCTACTACAACACACCTGTAGCCGTCTAAATTTATGTCAATTACATTTTCACTGTAGGTATAGGTGTGTGGAAACCACTTTGTAATGTCTTCCAATGTAGTTGTGCATAAAATACGATTTTTATTATAAATTATTTCTTTATTTCTTTATGCTTTATTTTACATTGGGACATTGCAATAGTTGTTTATAATTTTGTAAGTAATTTATTTATAATTTATATTAAAAAGTTACACTATGTGAATAATATATTCTCAATTGATTTTACCTTGAGAGTAAAGGGATATTCCAAACTATTATTTATAAAAAGGGGATATTAAATCTGATAAGACAGAAGATTGTGAAATGCAAAGAATATCTGAGTATGGTAAAATGTACAGCATATCAGGGAGAATTTTTGTATCTTAAATATGGACATACATGGAGGCATCACACATGTATATATATATACACATAAACACATCTGAGCTCTGAAACAACATGCCTAAGCTTTTCAAAATGTCCATTTTAATCCTTTAGTGAGCTATAATATCAAAAATGGTGAGACCAGAAATTTTAGTGAAAACAAAGTAGAACAGATTAAGGAATAGAATGGAATGGAATGGGATGGAATGGAATGGAATGGAAGTGTGGTGGGTGGAGTGAGGTAGCATGGCCTAATGTGTCTTAGCATAACAACGAATAGCATAGAATATCGGTTTTGTCTCTGTTTTATATACCTGTACTTATGAAAACAGGTTGTAAAATATATCTTTTTGCCCTGGGTCAAAAAATTGAAAGACATTGTCCTATACTACTGCATTTTATATAGAAAGGAAGCAACATTTTCAAGTGTTATTCATTCATCTCTACCTGAGTGTGAAAGTCAGTTTTGATGGTGATTGACAGAAGAAACCTGAAGACACCAGTGAGTACCACATATACTATGTCTTCTATTTCACAGTTTGCATAAGGGGAGGTGATAATGCTGGTCGTAAAGTCAATTCCTGGGGCACCTGGGTGGCTCAGTGTGTTAAGCCTCTGCCTTTGGCTCAGGTCATGATCTCAGGGTCCTGGGATCGAGCCCCACATCAGGCTCTCTGCTTCCTCCTCTCTCTCTGCCTGCCTCTCTGCTTACTTGTGATCTCTCTCTCTCTCTCTGTCAAATAAATAAATAAAAATCTTAAAAAAAAAAAGTCAATCCTCATCCTCTTTTCTCAACTTAACCAGTGCTAAATGTCCTTGCATCTTCTATAACTAGTGGAGTTTTTGCAATTTGTTTTGTATTATTATTTGATTTTACAAAGGTAGGTTGAAATAAGTCTCCCACTTTCTTGCCTCTCTCTTCTTTGTTCTCCCTTCCCTTCATTGCAATTTGATTCAGAGCCTATGTCTTCATGATGTCACTTAAATTTGACTTTCCAGAGTTCCCCATTTCAGAGATCCATGAAGTGATTCTTTTCTGCTTCCTTGAAATTTACCTCATCTTTATCTCATATACTCATTCAGATTAAAATAGTAATGGGTTTGTATATGAGACTTTCTATAGTGTATTTTTATTTTTACTTTTAAAAGGAGGCAAAATATTAATGAAAAGGAATGAAAATAATGTAGGTAGGAGACATATTTGGCTGGGGTGAAAGGGGAGTGTGTGGCCATTTATAGAGCTCCTTTCTTTTTTATTTTTTAAAAATATTTTATTTATTTATTTATTTATTTATTTATTTATTTATTTACTTGACAGAGAATGAGAGATCACAAGTATGCAGAGGCAGGCAGAGAGAAGAGGTAGCAGGCTCCCTGCTGAGCAGAAGGCCTGATGCGAGGCTGAATCCCAGGACCCCGAGATCATGACCTGAGCTGAAGGCGGAGGCTTGAGCCCACTGAGCCACCCAGGCGCCCCCATAGAGCTCCTTTCTTAGAAACTATGAGAACTACTGCAAAATCATAAAACTGGCCTTTGTTTAAGCTCCAGACATTGTTTAATTTGTTTCAAGCATGACAAAAAGAAACCATTCCTATATTTTTAAAAATATTATTTAAAAATTGGGGTGCCTTGGCTCAGTCGGTTAAGTGTGTCTACCTTATGCTCAGGTCATGATCCCAAGGTCCTGAGATTGAGCACATTGGGCTCCCTGCTCAGTGTGGAGCCTCTCTCTCTGCTTCACTCCCCTGCTTGCTCTCTCTCCTGTTATCTCTCTTTCAAATAAATAAATAAAATCTTAAATATATATATTGTTTGTTACTGAAAACAACTTTAGAAATAGACACAAAAATTCTATTTGTATTGGCAGCACTCTCCTGGGCAGGCATACTTTGAAATCAAAGTCATCATTATTTAGCCCTACTCTTTCTTTGTTACTTAGGTCCAAGATATACCGAACTTTTGAACTTTACACCCAGAGTTTTTCATTTTTTGCCTTTGATCCCTCCTTTGTTTTCCCATTGTATTCTCCTTTGTATTTTATCTAGATGGAATATTTCAATAGCCTCACAATTTCTTGACTTCCTCTGATTCATGCATATTGTTATCAATATTATCCTTTCAAAACAGCAGTTCTATTATTTTACTCATTTGTTCAAAAGCATTATTGTTTACAGAATGCAATACAATCTTTTTATCTGGCATTCAAGTTACTCAACAATTTCCCTACATCTTTCCTTTCACTCTTGAGATAAAAGGATCTAATTGCTGCTCACTGACTATCCCACTCACTTCCGCTGTTAGGCTTTTGCTCACTTTTATGCATCCCTCTTGAGTGCCTGGGTGGCTCAGTGAGTTGAGCGCCTGACTATTGATTTCAGCTCGGGTCATGATCTCAGGGTCGTGAGATCATGCATGTCAGGCTTCATACTCAGCGGGGAGTCTACTGAGATTCTCTCTCTTTCCCTCTGCCACCTCCCACTCTCTCCCTCTCTCTCAAATAAATAAAACAATCTTTATGTATCCCTCTTAATGGAATTTCCTTCCCCACAACCTCTAACCTTACTTAAAATCTTCAAAGACTAGCAGAAGTGCCACTTCTCTAAGACATGCATAATCTTTTCCTTTCTTTTCATAGCTACCTAACACTTTATATGTATTTTTGTTCAATTTTTGGTCACTTTTTGCATTTTAATATTTATTTTTAATTGAGAAAGTCTTTACATACAGTAAAACAGAAAGGTTTCATGTACAGTAAAACACAAAATTCTTATCATAGTTCAATCTGAACAAACACATTTAACTATGTAACCCACACTCTTATACAAATATAAAATATATTCATTACCAATAAAGTTATCTTGTGCCCATGTGTGGTAAATTCTAATATCTTTGAATACATATTATTTTTGCCATTTTTAAAACTTCACACAAATAGAATAATTTAGTATTATAGAGTATTTTCTTAATCTAATGTCTTTCACTTGAAATGTATTTGGGATTCAACTATTTCTTTTTCAGATATCACTAGTATATTCTTTTTTAAGGTTAGTTATATTCCATTGGATGAGTATTTTGCAATTTGTTCATCCATTGATGGAGTTTGGGTCCATCCATTAAAAAACATCTAGTTTATTGCCAGTTTTTTGCTTATTATTATAAAAACTGCTGTGGACATTCTTTTTGCCGATATACATTTTCATTTCTCATGAATAAATATGTAAAGGCTGGATTTGCTGGGTCACATGTATGTTTAACTTTTTAAGGAACTGCTAATTCACTTGCCAAAGTTGTTGAAATGTCTTATACTCCAACAAACAATGTTTTAGCATTCCTATTGGTCTCTCTCCTCATGAACAGCTGATGTCAATTCTTTTTATTTTAGCTATATGGTAAGAACATTTAGGTAATTCATTACATTTATAATTTTAATTTTCTTGATGATTAAAGATGTTGAACACTTTTTTATGCACTTATTACTAATGTATATAACTAGTTTAGTAAGGTGTCTGTTTAAGATTCCTGTCCAATTTTAAAATCTCTTAATGTACTTTTATAGAGGTTCATTGTAGGTGTTTATTGTATTAGTTCTTTATATCTTTTGGGTACAAATCTTTTATCAGGTATATTTATTGCAGGTACTTTCTCCCAGTATGTGGCTTGGCTATACATATTCTAAATTGTATATTTCTTACATACAAGTTTTAATCCTGACTATTGCTAACTTTTCAGGCTCAAAGTCAGGAATCTCATTATCTAAAATCACGTACAAATGCAGATAAGGCCTTATAGGTGAGTTTTGTTGAATACAGTTGCTCTGATCAGAAGATCTGGGATCTACAAGGACATGTTGTCTGCCTCCCACATAACCAACATCACAAGTGTAATAAAATTCCTCTTTTTAAAGAGGAAGGAAACAAGAGGCTCATAGGAATCTTTGGTCTCTAGCAATTCTGAAATACTTACGAGCACATATTTCCAATTTCTTGATTAGAGCTCAGTTCTACTAACTTGAAATAACTCACTATTACTCTTAGATCTATACTCTTGTGTTCTTGGTCCCTCTTTCTGCATTATCTGGCTTGTGTTTGAGCTGAATATAAGACTTCCTTTTATTTCATACTGTCATTCGCCCCTTCCCCAGATCTGGTGATGGTTCTGCTAATACTGTTATCTTTTTATTTTTATAAAATATTCTTGGGTGATATTCCGTGCCTTGGGTGATATTCTGTGCCTTGAAAGATACATTTTCTGGCCACCTTAGCTTTCTTATAATTAATATTTGTATGGTACCTTTATCCATCATTATACTTTTAACCTAAATATTTAAAATCAAACTCTTGTTAAAAGCATATAGTGAGGTCCTTATTGTTTTGTTTTTGTTTTTTCCAGTCTGAAAATGTGTGTCTTAAATTGAAGGGTTTCATTCATTTACATTTACAAACTTATTGATAAAGTTCAGCTTACTTCTACTATCTTGTCATTCTCCCCCTCCCCAATTTGTGCCATTTATCTTTGTTCTTCTTTTTCTCCCTTCATTGATTCTTTTAGATTAAGTGTTCTTTGTGTTAGGGTTTCATTTTATCTTGACTATTGTCTCATTAGCTATACCTCTTTTTTTTTTCTGCTTTAGCAGTTACTCTATGGTGTGCAATATATAATTGACTTATCAAAGTCTACATTCAAATGAATATTGCATACCACTTCACATATAAGGTAATAAATGTATAACATAACATACTTTTACTATTCCATCCTTTGCTCTATTGTAGGTATATTATTTACTTCTTCATCTGTTATAAACCCCATCATATATCACTATTACCTTGTTTTAAACATTTAATTTTTAAAAATAAAATTTAAAAAAGAAAATGTCCTTTATGTTAATGCACAATTTGCCACTTCTATTACTTTCATTTCTATGTATAATCCAAATTTCCATCTGGCATTATTCTACTTCAGCCTGAAGAAACTCATTTGTCTGTGGTGCAAGTCTGTGGTGATGAATTCCTTTGATTTTTGTTTATTTTTAAATGTCATTATTTCAATGTTATTTTTGAAGAATGTTCACAGATTATAGAATTTTAGTTTGATTTTTTTAGTATTTTAAAGATGTGTGTTTTCTGGCTTGCATTGTTTTTGATGAGAAATACAGTTCTTTTACTTATTTTCTTCCTTATATTTTTATGTATTTATAATTTTTGTTGCTTTTTAAGATTGTCTTTTTTATCACTGTTTTCGAGCAATATGACTATGTAGTTCTATAAGTCGCTTCTGTGTGTGTGTGTGTGTGTGTGTGTGTGTGTGCTTGATCTGTGAGTTTTTTGGATCTGTGAGTGCATTTATTTTGGAGCTATTATTTTTTCAGCTATGAATTCTGCTCCCATTTCTTTTTTCTGCCTTCCTTGTACTCTAATTACATACATGTGAGAATACTTGCTATTGTCCTATACATCACTGAGACTGTGTTCATTTAATTTTAGAGCATTTTATTCTATTTGTATCACTTTGGCAATTTACTACTGTCATACCTTTAGACTTTCTAATTTTATTCCTACAATATTCAATTGACTACATACTCTATCAGATGATAATTTTTAATTCCATATTTATATATTTTAAATTCTAGAATTTCTATTAAATATTTTGTACAATTTCCATTTCTGTACTGTGCTTCCCACTTCTGTTTCCTCTTTATGCCCATAATTTCCTTTGTCTTTGTTTACAGATTACATCTCTATCATCTCTGAATCTGTTTTAATGACTTTGGAAATAAAAGTTCCATGATATGGGTCACATTTTGTTTCTTCTTTGCATGCCTACTTATTTAAAATGAAATTCGGGTGGATATTATGAGTGCTAATTTGTTAAAAGCCAATATATATATTTTTAGTATGAGTATTTGGTTTTGTTATGGCAGACAGTTAATTTACTAACAGTTCTTTTTATTTTTCAATGAATTTTAAAGCTTTGTGAGGGTGCATAAAAAAGCTCTGCTAGGTCTAGAATAGTCTCATTTCATTATTTTTTCCAATTAATTTAATTTTATTTTTTCAGTGTTCCAAGATTCATTGTTTATGCACCTCACCCAGTGCTCCATGCAATATGTGCCCTCTGCAATACCCACCACCAGGCTCACCAACTACCCACCCCACTCCCCTCCAAAACCCTCAGTTGGTTGGTCAGAGGGTTCATCCCCCTTCTGATTTCCCCCAACTCACCCTTCCTTTCTGTCTTCCAATGTCCTCCAAGTTTTTCTTCATGCTACACACGTAAGTGAAACCATATGATAATTAACTCTCTCTGCTTGACTTATTCCACTCAGCATAATCTCTTCCAATTCCATCCACGTTGAGTCAAAAGTTGGGTATTCATCCTTCCTGATGGAGGCATAATGTTCCATTTATATATGGACCATATCTTCTTTATCCATTCATCTGTTGAAGGGCATCATGGCTTTTTCCACAGTTTGGCAATTGTGGCTATTGCTGCTATGAACATTGGGGTATGATATGACATACTATGGCATGGTAGGCTATGATATGGCATATGGAATGCTATGAACATGAGGCCCTTCTTTGTACTGCATCTGCATCTTTGGGGTAAATACCCAGTAGTGCAATGGCAGGGTCAAAGGGTAGCTCTATTTTTAATTTCTTGAGGAAACTCCACACTTTTCCAAGTGGCTGCACAAACTTGCAATCCCAACAACAGTGTAAGAGGGTTCTCCTTTCTCCACATCCTCTCCAACATTTGTTGTTCACTATCTTGTTGACTTTGGCCATTCTAATTGGCGTAAGGTGGTATCTCAATGTGGTTTTGATTTGAATCTCCCTGACGGCTAATGATGATGAACATTTTTTCATGTGTCTATTAGCCATTTGTATGTCTTCTTTGGAGAAGCGTCTGTTCATGTCTTCTGCCTGTTTTTGAGGTGATTATCTGTTTTGTGAGTGTTGAGTTTGAGGAGTTCTTTATAGATCTTAGATATCAGACCTTTACCTGTAGTGTAATTTGTGAATATCTTCTTCCATTCCATGGGTTACTTGTTTATTTTGTTGACAGTTTCCTTCACTGTGCAGAAGCTTTTTATCTTGATGAAGTCCTAAAAGTTTACTTTTGCTTTTGTTTCCTTGGCCTTTGGAGACACATCTCGAAAGAAGTTGCAGTGGCTGATTTGGAAAAGGTTACTGCCTATGTTCTCCTCTAGGATTTTGATAGATTCCTGCCTCATGTTGATGTCTTTTTTCCATTTTGAGTTTATCTATTTTTGAAACAGTTTCAGGAGAAAAAGTATTATTTCTTCTTTGAATGTTTGGTAGAACTACCCCAGGGAATCCGTCAGGTCCTAGATTCTTGTTTTTTGGGAGGTTTATGATCACTGCTTCAATCCCATTATTAAATATTGGTCTATTCAGGTTGTCAATTTCTCCCTTTTTCAGTCTTGGAAGTTTATAGGTTTCCAGGAATGCATCCATTTATTCTAGGTTGCTTAACTTATTTTTTAATTTTTTTAAAATTTTATTTATTTATTTGACAGAGAGAGAGAGATCACAAGTAGGCAGAGAGGCAGGCAGAGAGAGAGGAGGAAGCAGGCTCCCTGCTGAGCAAAGAGGCCAATGTGAGGCTTGATTCCAGGATGCTGAGATCATGACCCGAGCTGAAGGCAGAGGCTTTAACGCACTGAGACACCCATGGTTAAGCCCCATGGTTGCTTAACTTATTGGCATATACCTGTTGATAATAATTTATGATGATTGTTTCTATTTCCTTTGGATTAGTTGTAATCTCTCCCTTTCACTTAAAATTTTGTTATTTTGGGTCCTCTTTGCTTTTGGATTAGTTTGGCCAGTGGCTTATCAATCTTATTTATTCTTTCAAAAAACCTACTTCTGGATTCATTGATGCATTCTATTGTTTCTCTAGTTTCTAACTCATTGATCTCTGCTCTAATGTTGATTATTTCCCTTTGTGTGCATGGGGTTGATTTAATTTGTTGTTGATTTTTTTTTCTGTTCTTTAAGGTGTAAGGAGAGTATTTGGGATTTATCAAATTTTTTGAGTGAGGCTTGGATGGCTATGTATTTCCACCTTATGGCTGCCTTTGCCATGTCCCATAGGTTTTGGACCTATGTGTCTTCATTCTCGTTGGTTTCCAGGAATTGTTTAAGTTCTTCTTTAATTTTCTGGTTGATCCAAACATTCTTGAGCAGGTTGGTTTTTAGCCTCCAAGTGTTTGAATTCCTCCCAGACTTCTTGTGGTTGAGTTCAGTTTCAAAGTGTTGTGGTCTGAGAATATGCAGGGAATCATCTCAAGCTTTTGGTATCAGTTGAGTCCTGACCTGTGACTCAGTGTGTGGTCTATTCTGGAGAGAGTTCCATGTGCGTTTGAGAAGAATGAGTGTTTGGTAGTTTTAGGGTAGAATGTTCTGTATCTAACTATAAGGTCCTTTTGGTCCAATGTGTCATTCAAAGCTCTTGTTTCTTTATTGATCATCTGTTTGGATGATCTATCTGTTACTGAGAGTGGTGTATTAAGATCTCTACCATTAATGTATTCTTATCAGTATGACTCTTTATTTTGATTGACAGTTGACTAATGTAGTTGGCTACTCCTCTATTGGGGGCATAAATGTTTACAATTGTTAGATCTTCTTGGTGGATAGACCCTTTAAGAATGATGTAGTGTCCTTCTGTATCTCTGACTACAGTCTTTAGCTTAAAATCTAATTTATCTAATATGAGAATTACTGCCCCAGCTTTCTTTTGAGGCCTGTTGAAATTAAAGGTGGTTCTCCATCCCTTCACTTTCAGTCTGGATGTATCTTTAAGTTCCAAATGTGTCTCTCCTATACAGCATATGGATGGGTCCTGTCGTTTTATCCAGTCTGCAGCCTGTGCCATTTTATGGGAGCATTTAGGCCATTCACCTTAAGAATGATTATTGAAGATAAGTTTTTATTGACATCATGTTGCCTGTGAAGGCCTTGTTTCTATAGATTGTATGTTTCTGTTCTTTGTCACTCATGGGTTCTTTCTTCTTTTATAGAACCCCCTTTAATATTTCTTGTAGTGCCAGTTTGGTGGTCACATACTCTTTTAAACCTGCTGGTCTTGGAAGTTCCATATCTCTCCATCCATTTTGAATGTCAGCTTTGCTGGATAAAGTATTCTTGACTGCATGTTCTTCTCATTTAGTGCCCTGAATATATCATGCCAGCCCTTTTTTGGCTTGCCAGGTTTCTGTTGACTAGTCTGATGTTATTCTGATGGGTCTTTTTCTGTAGGTAAGGAATCTCTTTCCCCTGTTGCCCTCAGGAACTCTTGTCTAAAATTATAATTCACAAATTTCAGAGTGATGTGTCTAGATGTTTTTTTAGACTCGTTGATCTTGGGAGGTGTCCTTTCTGCCTCTAGGGCACAAACACTTGTTCCATTCCCCAGACTGGGGAAATTTTCATCCAGAATTTGTTCAGCTGTATCTTCTAGTCTTCTGTCTTTCTCTACCCCCTCAGGGATTCCAATAATTCTGACGTTGGAACTTTTCATGGCAGCATTTATTTCCCTAAGTCTGTTCTCATGCTTCCTAAGCAGTTTGTTCAGCCCTCCTCCTGATCTTTCTTCTCTACCATCTTGTCCTCTAGATCACTAATTCTATCTTTTGTCTCTGTTGCCCTAGCTGTTAGACTATTTAGATTAGATTGTATTTCATTGATAGCATTTTTAACATCTGCCATACTGGTTCTCAGTTATGCCCTTAGAGATTCTTTTTTTTTTTTTTAAATTTTTATTAACATATAATGTATTATTTGCCCCAGGGTACATGTCTGTGAATCGTCAGGCTTACACATTTCACAGCACTTAACAGCACATACCCTCCCCAATGTCCACAACCCAGCCACCCTATCCCTACCCCGCCTCCTGCCTCCCAGCCACCGTTAGTTCATTTCGTGAGTCTAGGAGTCTCTTATGGTTTGTCTCCCTCCCCATCCCTTCCTGTTCCATTTCTCTCCCCCACCCCCCAAACTCCTGCCTTGCCTCTCAAATTCTTCATATCAGAGAGATCATGTGATATTTGTCTTTCTCTGACTAACTTATTTCGCTTAGCATAATACCCTCCAGTTCTATGTTGTCATTGTTTTTCTCCAAACTAGCCATTGCCTGGATAATTGTTATCCTGACTTCCCTTTCAGACATACTGTTTATGTCCATATCCAATAGTTCTGAGGGAGAGGGCGCACTCTCTGGGTTTTTCCTCTGTTGGGTGTTCCTCTTCTTCACCATTTTGATAAGTGGATGAGAGGATGTTTAGTTGAATATATCACCCACGATCCAGGCAAGGTGCATCCCGGAACATTTCAGAGCAATTGAAATTCACCACTAAAAAGAAAAAATAAAGATAAAGAGAGAGAGAGAAAGAGAAAAAAAGAAATCTCAGCCAAAAGAAGCCCCAAAATAAGATTTATAAGGTATATAAATAAACATGAACAAACATAAAGACCGACAAAAGTAAATGACAAGTAATAAAAGAACCTAGTTAGAATGAACCCCAAGAATAAGATTTATGTAGTACCTGAACAAAAGCAAATACACACAAACACTGACAAAAGGATAAGATGGGAGGGTGGTTATAAATCCTTGATGTGGGCGAGGAAGATTATTTGGGGTCTTCCTAGGTGTATCATTGTATTAAACCTCTAGTTGTAATGTTAAGTAGTTAAAAAAATATTTAAAAACCAAAAATCATGAGAATGAGTCAAAAAAAAAAAAAGAAAGAAAAAACTTGTATCTATGAAATATACAGGTTTTAGGGCACTATTGGGAACTTAATATATTGATTTCCCCTGATGTTGGGATTATAGTTTTACGGGGACCTTGTGGTTATTGTCCTCTTGTTTTTGGCTGTCTTCTAGTGGAGGGGCCTGCTGTGATGTTTTCCAGCCAATCTTGTTTGGGTTGAGTCACCCTCCGGGCTATCAGGGGGCTGGTCTCTGTGGAACCCGGTTTTTTGGGCTTTTGTTCTCTGGAGGTTTTTCTTCCTTTGTGGCTTTTTGTGCCTTTTCACATGGTGCAAGCAAAGAATCTGTCCATACCCAGACCTCTGCCTCTGAGAGAAGCCTCATTCTGCTCCCCTCTGGGTGTTCCAGAACACACAGACTCCCCTTCTGCAAACTCTGCTCATACCACAGCCTCCCCCAGGCGGTGCACACCCCCAGCCACAATCCCAGTGGCCCCACAAGACCCTTGCTAGCCTCTGTACCCTCGCAACACCAAAGCCGAGAGCGAGGAGCAATATTGGTCTGTGAAACTTGTTTCTGGTGGCTGCCATTGCTGGGACTGCCATTGTCAGGACTGCTCTCCAGGCTTCCAGCCTGTGCTGGGTGTGCTCAGATTCCTGCCTGCAATAGGCCCCATTCTCTCAGGGGCTGACTGGGAGTACCCAGACCCTGTGGCAGGCGATGGATGTCCTGAGATCCCAGAGAACACTGGCTAGGGCTCCCACCAAGTCTCACCCAGGCTCTCACCAAATGCACCCAGTCCACAGAGTGGTGCACACAGATGAAAGATGCAGGCTCATGGACCACATCAGGCTCTCAAAGGCACTTACAAGAGTGTGCCCAGCCCATGAAATGGTGCAAGCAGTGGAAATCTGCAGATTCATGAAGCAGGGACTGGACCCCCACCGGTCCCTCTTTGTCACGGGTCGTCATCTGTAGGTTGACATTTCCAGGAATGTCATGGGGATGACATGTCATTGAATGTCAATGTTAGGGCCCATGCTCATGCCACCCACTTCCTCTAGTTACTTCTTAAGATCTTTTGCTCTTTTTAAGTGTTTTTAGCCAGACTTTAAGTTAATACTTATCCCCAACCACAGTGCACTTTTGTTTGGAGTATTACTTTCCTTGGGTCACCTCTAGTGGCTCCCTCCCCCTTCTGTTTATCCTCTGATATAGGTTCGAGTGTTGTCACTCCACTCTACCTCTCTAATGCTGCCTTCTGCTCCTGCAATGTGCATGAGGTCTTTCTGTGTCTGTGCTCTTCTGAACCCAGAATCCTGCGGCTGGGCCAGCGGGAGGGGCCCTGCAGGCTGCTGACAGCTATAATGGCTTCATTTCTAAATTGTGGCTCTGACTGAGCTAAATTGATATAAATACCTGAGTATTTCAGTGAGGTATCTGTGTGCTGCTTATTATTTCTCCATGAACTTAAGGAGATGCCTATGTAGATTTCCATGCTTTCCTTTCAGAAGAGTTTCTTTCTGTGCTTTCTCCTTTCCCATTTTTTGTGCCATTTTAATGAGATTCCTCTTCTCTGGTTGCCACCATATTTCTGTATCCTTCCTAGAAAATACCTCTAGGCGAAAGGCTGGATCAATCATGGCACTTACTTCACATGTTTTCGTTCTCTGAAGAAACATAGTTCTGCACTGCCTGTGTTTCATTTTTATAGTTGTTTATGGTGGAATAATTATTCTGATAGGAACTATTCTATTGTGAGAAGTAGAAGTTGCTCTTGATCAGATTTGTAGCTACTCGTATATTCAGCCCGTCTGTGAGACTGGAAGCACCCTGAAGGCATGTCTATGTTTATTATTCCTCTTTATTTTTCCTCCAGAAGAAATAATTGAAATAACTAAAATAAAATGGCACAGCCATTTTAAGGGTAATTTCAAAGGCTTTAAAATTCATCACACACACTAAGTTTCTTTCATTAATTAGTCTTTTTATATATATATTTTTAAAGATTTTATTTATTTGACAGAGAGAGAAACGCAGCAAGAGAGGGAACACAAGCAGAGGGAATGGTAGCGGGAGAAGCAGGCTCCCTGCCGCGCAGAGAGCCCGATGTGGGGCTTGATCCCAGGACCCTGAGATCTGACCTGGGCCGAAGGCAGACGCTTAACGACTGAGCCACCCAGGCGCCCTAGTCTTTTTATATTTTTGCATCAGTCATGGGAATACCTGAATTTTTAATCTACCCTTCTTCCTCCCTTAATTCAAACCTTTTATTATAATCAGAAAACAGGTGAAAAACTAAGAAACATGGAGAAAACAATCACTTACAGTCATTTGGTAGTATGAGTATTTATTAGCAGCTAATTTGAACATTTCTTTTTATCATTTGAGTAGCTTTGCAGTCTGTTATTCTCTACAGCTGTTAAAGTTCAATGTGAATAATTTTTCACAGTCACACAGGTAAAGTCAACACTATTGTTTATGATAGCTCAATGGTCATGAAAACCCTGATAAAGAAAGGTCAGCACAGAACACTCATGGTCCGTGGAATAAATGCCTTGTTAAAAACCTACTGCACGTGAACATAGAGATTATCCTTTAAGCTAGAAAACAAACTTCATTTTCTCTTTTTTTAAAAAAGTCTTGATCTTATAAATAGATAAAAAGCAAGAATAAAACACTGCAGCTTCTTATTACATCATTTCTAAAAAATGATTGAGCTACCATTAAGCAATTGTCCTTGTGATTTTCAGTTTCACTCATGAATTTAGACATTTCTTCTCTTATCCTGTGATTCTCTCCTTCATCTGCTTGAAACCTTGCTAATTGATTATACTCATATTTATGTAACTCTTAAGGCCTCTTTTCTCTTCTATTCATAAGAATATCACAAAACCTTACAGATCATGCCTACTCCACAGGTCCCTAAAGTTACCTGGACCTGCCTTTTTGCTTTTTTAGTCAACTCTTGTCAACTTTCTTGTAAATTCCACAGAGGAATTGTCTTTTATACCGGAACTATTTCCTGAATTCCAAAGTCACATTTTCTACTACCTCCTAAACTCTATCACTTGGTTTCTAAGGACAAAATTTCCTTATATGTGCCGAGTCACAAACCAAATGAAAACAAAAATATATTGCTTTCTCTCTTGCTCTTCTTTCCCATTCTATAAACTAATCCAGATGAGCTTTGAGGGTTGGAGCTCCAAAATCATTCTGATCCTCTTTCTTTCTCTCTCCTCTCATAGTCTAGTCACTTTTCGATTCTTTAAAAATTCTCTGACCAATTTTCTGCATATTGGTCCTCTCCAGTGACTTTCATTTCTTTCCTGATTTTGTATTAAATCATTATTCTGTGATTTTATTACATCTCATCGGTTCTGGTGTTTCTTTCTATTATTAAACCTATATATGTGGCTGCCACTTCGTCAGATTTATATTTTTCTTACTGAATATTAATGATGTTATTTTCTGCTTAAAATTGAAAAAAAAAAACTTCAGGTGTTGTCCATAGCCAAGTACAAAACCAATTAATGATTTCCAATATTTTCCCTTAAAACAGAACTTTTTCCTTATCCCCATTTTTTTTTAATGTATTTCTTGGATTATAACTAAAGCGGACCATAAGCAGGTGCCTAAATTTTTTTTTTCTACTTTCCTCTCATGTGCCATGGTTAATGCTGTTTTATCTATGAGACATGTCCTCCCTTTCCTACTTTCTTCATACCAGTCTGATGAAGTTTTACCCAGCCTTTAAAAATGTCTCATTTTTCTTAAGTCTGTAGTGACAATACAGCTGGATAGACTCAATCTTTTTAAAATTCATTATTCCATTACTGGTACTTCTACTGTGACACTTGTTCACTTGAACAACTATTTACTGATGCTTACTTCCTATCAGTGTCTGTGCTTATACTATTTGTGTATTTGTATTAGATTTTTCTCAGATCTTTGAAGGTTTTGTGTTAGGTTTTACTCATCTTTTAGTGCCTAAATTATAGACTTTATTATAGTGGATGTTGCATTATAGTTATTGCAAGTCTTGACTCTCGAGGATGGTTTCTTACTTTGGCATGCCTCATGATAGCAAGGTGCTTATGTTGATCAGGATGTTCTACAATCATTTTCACTGCAACTACTCAAGTTGTCTTCATAAAGCATTTCACTCAATGGTTATACCATATTTAGAGTCCCATGATCTTCATCCTCTTTGGATGCATTCTGCCATTTGTCTTTTTCCTTTAAAGTTCTGCTGCCTGCAAAAGAACAGAGACATCTATGTTACTTCTCCTAAAGTAAAAACTATTGGTATTTAACATGAACTTTAAATAGATAAGAAGTGACTCGCCTCTAGAGAATTTTGGACTGAGTAGCAGACCGATAGGGGTGATATTTTTGGGTTCATACAATTTTCAGTACCCCACAAATCACACTCTATAAGTGGCTGACAAGTTTATCTATGTCTGAGAGAGGACATGGACTATTGTTTTAAACACGCACCCATGCACTCACTCACAAATGTACCATAGCCCCCCAATCATTTGAATGTGAGATTCCTAAGAACTATAAAAAATAGGACTCATAACATTTACCTGCCTTGGGTTCCACAGGGAGCTGATAAGGGTTAAACAATTACATGAGTCTGAATTCATACAAGATTTTTTTTATACTAAGTCATATCTTCAATTTTATCTTAGTATGAATGGAAACATCAATGACAATTATAGAGAGGAATCTGAGAAGTAATCTCTATCAATCAATTGGAACATCAATATTTGAGATTCCTCAACATGTGTTTTAATTGTGAACTTACCTCTGTTTCTGTATTATATCCCTGATTTCATAATAAAAAGGAATGTTTTTATAGTTTCATAATAAGAAGGATGGTTTTATAATAACTGGGGTTTTAGCCCTGATTTGGGAACTTTCACTCTCAAAATTGTTCTATGGAAAACTAAGCTCTTTATTAATGTAAGACTGGTAGAATCCACATCCACCTCCAATTAAAAAAATAGAGACATGATCTAATAAAAATGTTTGGATTAGGCCTTCTTTTTTTGATAGAGGAGATGGAGTGGTGCTGATGTGATGGTGTCTCATTCATTTTTCCAGATCCACATTTCACATAAAAACAAAAAATAACACTTTGTATTTTTCTTTCTCTCTCTTTCTCTCTCACTCTCTCTCTCTCTGTACACACACTCATATACACAAGCACAAGCACTTACTTATGGTGGTTAACACACTATGTAAGATAATGTTGGTGATAGTAGTCACCTGTTAATTAAAAATATGCAACTTTAAGACCTATTGAAGACCATTTCATATGAAAATCACATTGCAAGAAATTGATATGGGAGGCAGGTAGTGAAATCATAACTATTTAACAGGTCACATAGGCCCAATAAACTCACTTGGTTGACACAGTCCTCAATCATAGATCAGTTATATTGAAATTAAAAATGTGGAGTTAGTGCATATAAAAATTTATATTCACTTAGGTAAATTACTAAAAATGTCTTTGTTTTAAAAATATTTCAGAAAAATGTATTTCAGAAAGTTACTGTAGAGTTTAAAAATAGAAATAATGTCTCACTGAGGAACCAAGTAAATATGCCCTGTGGACTAGAATTGAACTAATTTATATTTAATCAAATGATTTTAATAAATGCCAATATTAAAGAGGAGTACAGACACATATAATGTAAGTGTACATAGTTTTCGTTTTAGTATGAATTTGAAAATATGAAAATGGTTCAGCAAAGTTATCAGATACAGTTTTAATATAAAGACAGTTTTGATTTTTGTTGAAAATAAAACCAAATAAAACAAACATAAAATTACAAAAGAATACACACATACCCTCACTTGAGAGAAAGAATTTTTCCATGACTATCCAGATTTTAATAACCTTGCATACCTTATAAGAAATATATTATTCACAACCTTTCCTTCCAAAGAAGAAAATGTATAAACTGAAATGTGGATAAAATATGAAAAAAAAGGTAAAACAAAATCAGACAGATTAATTTATTTATTCATCCCCCTCTTCTACAATTTTGAGTATTCATCATGTCTTTGGTACTTTGTATTATTAATGTGGTATCTAATTAATAATAAAGGTTTCTTGATCGTTATTTATTTTTTATTGAAAGGATGGCTTTCTTTATGCAATTCATATGTTTATATGATTCTAAATACCATGAGGAAAGGATGTGTATTTTATATACCTCAAAATGCTGCTATTCTAAGGAATATATAAATATAAAGCAAGATTTTTTTTTTGCAAGAAGTATTAAGTCTATTTGGAAAGATAAGATCAGCACAAATTTAAAAGAAAAAACAAAAAATATAAAGAAGTAAGAAACAAAAAAGAAAGGAAAGGAAGGAGGAAGGAACTGAGGGAGGGAAGAAGGAAGGTCAGAAAATCCTGGGAAATGAAACCTATGAAATGAGATATATAGTATAGATTCCCAGGATTTTCTGACCTTCCTTCTTCTCTCCCTCAGGAGGGAATGCTAATGCAGCTTGAATTCATGAGAGGGGGGACTAAAAATTAAAAAAGTGGGATGTGAGGTGAGACTTGAAAATAGACTATCAGGTGGATATCATTCTAAAGTGGAAGAAAATGTGTGTAACTGACATAGAAGGGAAAACAAACAAATAATTTGTGATATACCAAAAAATAGTATTCTTGGGGAATGGAGGAAGAGTTTGGAAAGAAAAATAATGTGTTGGGCCTTGAATGATAGTCTAAAGAATTTAGACTTATTCAAAATGAGTGACAAACTAATTTACTTAAGAGGAATCCCACAAAAATATGCAACTAAATTTAAGAAGGAAAATCTAGTTTGACATTGCCCTTCTGGTTTTGTCAGAAACTTAGTACTCAGTAGCATTATAATAACATGCTCTCTGAAAAATATAAGAGCTAGAAAATGTTGGGTTAGACAGGCAGATTTTTTTTTGCTGCAAAACCTCTGAACTTTAAATTTTCAAATATTCATCTCCAACCAGGGAAAAATGCATACACCATTTTTATACTTATTTGATCATGGGAAGCAGGAACACAGTTTGTGGAATGCTATTGTAGGTATTCATTGAAACATTAAGATTACAGGATCTTACAAGTCATTTGGTGTTACCACCTATCTGCAGTATCCAGACCAGATTGTCCTGTGAACTCCATTGAACATTTCAAAGATAAGACTTCATCCCCTCCAAAGACAACTGCTTGGTTATGTCCCACGACAGTCCTTTCTGTCTTTACACAGCTCTAATATTAGCGAGTTCTTCTTTATGTTCTTTCTCTAATAATCAATCATAACTCTAGGTCTATTCATATCCTTTTTTTTAGAAAAATTCCTTGGTAGCATATTATTGAATTTCACATCATTTCATATAAATTTCAGCTATAGGGCGCCTGGGTGGCTCAGTCGTTAAGCGTCTGCCTTCGGCCCAGGTCAGATCCCAGGGTCCTGGGATCGAGCCCCGCATCGGGCTCTCTGCTCTGCGGGAAGCCTGCTTCTCCCGCTACCACTCCCTCTGCTTGTGTTCCCTCTCTCGCTGTGTTTCTCTCTGTCAAATAAATTAAAAAAAATCTTTAAAAAAAAAAAATTTCAGCTATATACTTAGCTAGAAAAATTACCCTGAGCAATAAGTTTTGGCCAAATCAATGAGTTATAGTCTACTGGATCAATAATGTAGTGTGAACAGTAGGTTTATTGAGGTCTTTGCTGTAAATATGAATTTGGAACCCTCACTTGCTATTTTATGAATTTGGACAGAGCCAGAAAGTTTATTTCTAATGACTGCTGAAAAGTTGAGCAATTCCAGTTCCCAGATTCAAGATATCATGAAGAACACTCTGATTTAGCAATAATTTTACCCTCCAAATAAACTGTTTCATGCCGTCTAACCTTAGTGTGAATAAAACAGGTCATGGTAGAACTCTTTGTGAGATGGACTGTGGGATGCTAGGTGTTGCTATCTAAAGCTCTCTGTCTTTGTATTTCACTTTTCTTGCCTCACAGGAGTTTTAGAGATAACTTACCTACTTTTTTCTTCTTAGAAATATAGAGTATTAATACACTCTAAGCACTGACAATTTCATTTCATTTGTGGGGCACCTGAGTGGCTCCATGGGTTAAAGACTCTGCCTTTGGCTCAGGTCATGATCTCAGGGTCCTGGAATCAAGCCCCATGTTGGGCTCTCTGCTCAGCAGGAAGCCTGCTTTCCCCTCTCTCTCTGCCTCTCTGCCTACTTGTGATCTCTCTTTCTGTCAAATAAACAAATAAAGTCTTTAAGAAAAAAAAAGAATATTTCTTTGACATATACAGCATAGAAAATTGTGATGGAGTTAGGTATTATTAAGAAGAAAAAAACACATAGCTTCACAAAAAATAGACAACAGTTAACTTCATAAAATAGGGTGCTTTTTGATAACACTATTCATTTTTCATAAAACATCACCATTTCTATTTAATACATGGATAAGTTTTGAACACTATTCATTTTTCATAAAACATCACCATTTCTATTTAATACATGGATAAGTGTTTTGTCATGTGGTGATCATGATTTATAAAAAGATTTATTTTGTATGGGACCAAGACAAGATGGCGGAGGTGTAGGAGGCACGGAGAGCACTGGGATCCAGAAAGAGGCTGAAAACCACTCTAAAAGCTGGCAAACACAACAGCAGAGAGAAGAGAATAAGAACAGCAATTCTAGGAGCAGAAAATCAACCACTTTCAGAAAGGTAGGAGTGGAAAAAGTGAATTTAAAGAGACGAAAAGAGAGAC
>CM053611.1:109691944-109719650 GCA_028646535.1 Procyon lotor
GACTGGAAGAGATTATGCGGAGTGAAATAAGTCAAGCAGAGAGAACCAATTACCTTATGGTCCCACTTACATGCTGAGCATAAAGAAAAACACGGAAGGCATTGTGAGAAGGAAGGGAGGGGTGTATGGGGGGAAACCAGAGGGGGAGATGAACCATGAGAGACTGTGAACTATGAGCAACAAACTGAGGGTTTTGGAGGGGAGGGGTATGGGCGTTGGGCAAGCCTGGTGGTGGGTATTGGGGAGGGCACGTATTGCATGGAGCACTGGGTGTGGTGCAGGAACAATAAATCTTGTAACATTGAAAAAATAAAAAAATAAAAATAAAAAAATTTTTAAAAAAGGATAATTATTGTGGATAATCTGTGTTGAGCATATTACTAGCATCCTGCTATTATTACCAGCTAAATTGACTGGAGATATATTACTGGTTAGACACTGCCTAAGGTAACTTTCATGCATTATCTCATTTAATTGTTTCCCCTACTTTCTTATCCCCTTGTAGAAGGAAGAAAATTGAAGCAGAAGAAGATAATTAATTTTCCCAAGTTCACACTGCTCAAAGCTGGTAAAGACAGTGTTTGCATCCAAGCTGTCTGAATCCAAATGAAATCATTAACCATTAATATTCTAAGTAATTTATGCCTTATAGAACTCAATAATAAATATTTATATATTTTATTAAGCTAAAATTTAAATATAGTAAAATTCTAAATTCAGTATAATTCTAATGAGTTTGACAATTTCATACACGGATGTAACCACCACAAAATAAAGATGTAGAATAATTCTATCATTGGGGAAAAAAAAATTCACCCTTGCTGATTTGAAGTCAATTTTTCTTCCTACCCCCAAACCCCTAGCAACTAACTGATCTGTTTTCTAGCCTTATGATTTTGTGTTTTTCAAAATGGAATTATGTAATATGTGGCCCTTTGAGTTTGGCTTCTTTCACTGAGAACACTTTTGAGATTCATCCATGTCAGTTTATATCAGTAGAATGCTCCTTATTGTTGCTAATGCTCCTATTGTATTCCATTGTATAATTGTACCATAGTTTATCCATTCATCAATTGTAGGATAGCTGGATTGTTTCCATTTGTGGGTGACTATGAATAAAACCATAATAAATAATAGCATACAGATTTTTGTGTGAAAATAAGTTTATGTTTCACTTATAATACTAAGAATAAGATTAATTAATAATTATAACTTTTTAATAATACCCAGGAGTGAGATTTCTACATCATATGATAAGCACATCTTTAGGTTTATGAAAAACTGCCAAAATGTAACATTTTGCATTTCCACCAGAAATGCATACCTCCAAATCCTCTTAGGTATTTGGTATTGTCATTTTTTAAAGTTTAGCCATTTTCATAGTTTTATAATTTTAGGATTTGCATTTAGGTCTATGACTAACTTTGAGCTTTTGTTTAAAAATTAAAGCAATGTATGAATGAAGACATTTGGTTTTGCATATGAATGTCTAAAATTCATATGCAAAATATTAAAATGTTAAATGTTAAATGTTAAAATTTATCCTTTCTCCATTTAATAGTCTTTTCACTTTGTCAAAAAATCAATTGACCATAGATATGTGATTGTTTTTCTGTATACTCTTCCAGGAGTTAGCAACATCTATGTGAAAGGGCTGGGTAGCAAATATTTTAGGCTTTTTTGAGAGCCATAAATCTCATCTCTACAATTGTAGTGTGAAAGCAACCATAGACAATATATAAAAGAATTTGTCCTGGAAGCTATAGTCTGCTGGTCTCTGTTCTATTCTATTCCATTTATCTATTTCTTTTTTTTCCCCATTTATCTATTTCTATTTTTATGCTATTCTAATGTTGTCTTGATTAATGTAGCATTAAAATAAGTCTTGGAATTAGGAAGAGTTAAAACCTTAACTTTGTTTTGAAAATTGTTTAATTATTTGATTTTCCACAACATTTCTGGAATAGCTACTTAACTTCTACAACAAATCTTGCTGAGATTTTGATTAGAATTGTGTTGAATCTATAAATCAATTCAGAGACAGTTGACATCTCAGCAACTCGAGTTTTTTCCAACTATGAACATAGTATCTCTCTCTCTCTCAGTTTGGTCTTTATTGATTTCTTTCATCAGCATTTTATTTTGCCAACATGTATACCTTTAACATATTTTGTTAAATTTATATCTGAGGTTTATCTTCTGAGTCCTTTAAAAATCAATTTTCAATTATTCATTGGTGATATAAACAAATATGATTGAGATTTGCATATCCTCCATATCATGTGATCTTGTAAGCTCAAACATTACTTCTCATCTCATAGCTTGTTTATAGATACTTTAGAATGTTCTAAGGAGTGGCACCTGGGTGGCTCAGTGGGTTAAAGCCTTTGCCTTCAGCTCAGGTCATGATCTCATGGTCCTGGGATCAAGCCCCACTTCAGTCTCTCTGCTCAGCAGAGAGCCTGCTTCCCCTCTCTCTCTGCCTGCCTCTCTGCCTACTCGTGATCTCTCTGTCAAATAAATAAAATCTTTAAAAAAAATTCTTCAAAAAAAAAAAGAATGTTCTAAGGAGATAATTATATCAACTGTGAATAGAGTTTTATTTCTTCAATATGCATTTTGTTATTGTTATTTTATTTTATATATTATTATTGCACTGAAGTACCTTCAATATGATATTAAAAGGAGTGGTAGGAGTAGATAGCTGTCTTTCTCTCAATCTTAGGGAGAAATAGTTCAATCTTTTAATATTAAGTATGATGTTAGCTATAGTTTTTTTTAATAGATTCCTTTTCTCTAGCAGAGAAAGTATCCTGACTATAACTCTAGTTTGTTGAGAGTTTTTATTATGATATGCTGAACTTTGTCAAAAATTGTTTCTGCATCTATGAAATTTTCATATTTTTTATGTCAATAAGGTGAATTACATTAAATTTTTAATATTGAATTGACTAGCTTCATTTCCTGGGTTACCTCTATTTGGTATTATATATTATCCTTTCATATGTTGCAGATTTGATTTGCTAGGATTTTGTTGAAGATTTTTACTCATTCTCTAAGTCTCATCTTAGTTTCCTGTTTCTACTGAGATGGAAAGAAATATTTTCTTCCCTAGATTCTCCTGTATTTATTTGGGGGCTGCGTGATTAGTTCTGGCCACTTGGACAGAAGTAATATTTGTCATTTTGAAGTTGAAACATGAGTGCTCCTCTCTTTCAACCTCTGCAAAGTGATACTCTTGCTATTGTAGATCCTCAAAATGTAAATAGACTGGACAACTGCTTGGATTACTGCTTCGAAGTAAGTGCTTGGAATGCAACTTCCCTTGAAAGCCCACATTATGGGTGATTGGATAAGAAATTTTAGTTAATAAGTCACAGAGATTTGGGAGTTAATTTGTTAGCCTGATGAAAATTAGCTGTCTCATTAAGGAATATTGTAGGATTTCAATGGGTTACTATGTAAAAAGAATGAAATAAAGTAATAAAGATGATTATTCCAGTTCAAGATCATGAATGTATTGTCCCAAATTGTGACCAAACTCAAGTTAATACTTGACTTAACTGTTGAAAAAAATATACACTAAAGAATCACTGTTTTTCAAGATCATCAAGAACAGAAAGGGAGAATTTATCAACATTTTAAACTGAAACTTTTTCAACAAAGATGACTGCTAGAGCAGTTGATCCATTTCAAAATGTCAGAATACAGAATTAAGATTTAGAACATAAAGATACTTTTGAGAGATTAAATTAGACCCCTATCAGATCTAAAATAATCATTGAGCATATCTAATTATCAGAGAAGTTCTGTTAAACAAAATGAAGTCTTTGAAAACAATTTACATATGAATCGGTTGCTGATTACACCTAACACCTGGAAGGAACAATGGGCAGCTGCATTCGGAGTTATCTTCCTGCCATTTAGGGTAGATTTTTTTAACTTAAATCAAGCACATTAGCCATTGAATGCCATAACAAGCAGATGGACCAGTAAGCTTAATAAAGTGCCAACAATTCTAAATCATAGTTCATTTTGAAGTAAGAAAATGAGTTAATGGTAGCCATCTTTTTATAGTTAAGTTCATGAAATTTTAAAAATTAGAATAAATTTCTAATTGTCAATTTGTCTGAGATATATTTCTTACTATGTGTTTAAAATATTTGAATTTTTTAAAAATAGTTCAATCTTGAAAAGATGGCACAGAAGTAGGAGATCCTGTTTGAACCAGTCGCTTAAAGTGAGCTAAATATCTACCAGAACACTCTGAACACCAATGAAATCAGCCTGAGATTTAAGATTATTCACTTCTGGATCTCTACAGGAGAAGAAGATAGCAGTGGAGAGGGTGCACCTTGCCTGGATTGTGGTTGATATATTCAGCTATATATCCCCTCAACCACTTCTCATCACAATGACTAGGAGGAGGAATACCCAACAGAAGAAAAATCCAGAGACTGCACCCTCTCCCTCAGAACTACTGGATATGGACATGAACAGCATGTCTGGAAGGGAATTCAGGATAACAATTATCTAGGCAATGGCTAGTTTGGAGAAAAACATTAGTGACACCATAGAATATCCAAAGGCAGGACTGAAAACCAGTATGGCAGATGTTAAAAATGCTATCAATGAGGTACAATCTAATCTAAATAGTCTAACAGCTAAGGCAACAGAGCCAAAGGATAGAATTAGTGATCTAGAGGACAAGATGGTAGAGAAGAAAGGTCAGGAGGAGGGCTGGAACAAACTGCCTAGGAAGTATGAGAACAGAATTAGGGAAATAAATGATGCCATGAAACATTCCACCGTCAGAATTATTGGAGTCCCTGAGGGGGTGGAGAAAGACAGAATACTAGAAGATATAGTAGAACTAATTCTGGATGAAAATTTCCCCAATCAGGGAATGGAATAAGTATTCATGTTCTAGAGGCAGAAAGGAAACCCCCAAGATCAACAAGTCTAGAAAAATATCTAGACACATCACTGTGAAATTTGTGAATTATAATTTTAGGTAAAGGTCCTTAGGCAGCTAGGGAGAAGAGATATCTTATGTACAGAAGAAGACCCATCAGAATAATGTCAGACCTGTTCACAGAAACCTGGCAAGTCAGAAAGTGCTGGCATGATATATTCAGGGCACTAAATGAGAAGAACATGCAGCCAAGAATACTTTATCCAGCAAGGCTGAAATTCAAAATGGAAGGAGAAATATAGAGTTTTCAAGACCTGCAATGATTAAAAGAGTTTGTGACCATCAAGCTGGCACTACAAGAAATATTAAAGGGGTTTCTATAAAAGAAGAAAGAACCCATGAGTGACAAAGAACAGAAACATACTATCTATAGAAACAAGGACTTCACAGGCAACATAATGGCAATAAAAACTTACCTTTCAATAATCACTCTCAACATGAATGGCCTAAATGCTCCCATAAACAGGCACAGGGTTGCAGACTGGATAAAATGGCAGAGGACTGCAGACTGGATAAAATGACAGGACCTATCCATATTTTGTATAGGAGAGAAACATTTGGAACCTAAAGATACATCCAGACTAAAAGTGAAGGGATAGAGAACCATCTTTCATTCCAACAGACCTCAAAAGAAAGCTGGGGTAGCGATTCTCATATTAGATAAATTAGATTTTAAGCTAGAGACTGTAGTCAGAGATACAGAAGGACACTACATTATTCTTAAAGGGTCTATCCACCAAGAAGATCTAACAATTGTAAACATTTATGCTCCCAATAGAGGAATAGCCAACTACATAAGCCAACTGTTAATCAAAATAAAGAGTCATATTGATGTGAGTACATAAATTGTAGGCGATCTTAAAAATAACACGCCACTCTCAGTAACAGACAGATCATCCAAATAGAAAACCAACATAGAAATAAGATCTTTGAATGACACATTAGACCAAAAGGACCTTATAGATAGATACAGAATGTTCCACCCTAAAACAACAGAATACTCATTCTTCTCGAGCCCACATGGAACTTTCTCCAGAACAGACAACATATGGGTCACAAATCAGGACTCAACTGATACCAAAAGATTGAGATGATTCCTTACATATTCTCAGACCACAGTGCTTTGAAACTACAACTCAACCACAAGAAGATTGGAAGGAATTCAAACACTTGGAGGCTAAAAACCAACCTGCTCAAGAATGTTTGGATCAACCAGGAAATCAAAGAAGAACTTAAACAATTCATGGAAACCAATGAGAATGAAGACACATAGGTCCAAAACCTATGGGACATGGCAAAGGTGACCATAAGCAGGAAATACATAGCCATCCAAGCCTCACTCAAAAAATTTGAAAAATCCTAAATACACCAGCTCTCTTTACACCTTAAAGAACTAGAAAATCAACAACAAATTGAGCCAACCCAATGCACACAAAGGAAGATAATCAAAATTAAAGCCGAGATCATTGAGCTAGAAACTAGAGAAACAGTAGAACACATCAGTGAATCCAGAAATTGATTTTTTGAAAGAATCAATAAGATCAATAAGCCATTAGCCAAACTCATCCAAAAGAAAAGAGAGAGGACCCCAATCAACAAAATTATGAATGAAAGAGGAGATATCTCATCTGAGATGAAGGAAATAGAAACAACCATCAGAAATTTTTATCAACAGCTATATGCCAATGAGTTAAGCAACCGAGAAGAAATGGATGCATTCCTGGAAACTTATAAACTTCCAAGACTGAAAGAGGAAAAAATTGACAACCTGAATAGACCAATATCTAGAAATAACATCAAAAACCTCCCAAAAACCTAAAGACCACAACCTCACAGATTCCCTGGGGAATTCTACCAAACATTCAAAGACCAAATAATACCTATTCTCCTGAAGCTGTTTCAAAAAATAGAAACAGAAGGAAAACTTGCAGATTCTTTCTATAAAGCTAGCATTACCTTGATCCCCAAAGGAGGTAAAGACCCCATCAAAAAGGGGAATTTCAGACCTATATCCCAGATGAATATGGATGCCAAGATTCTCAACAAGACCCTAACTAATAGGATCCAACAACACATTAAAAAGATTATTCACCATGACCAAGTGGGATTTATCCTTGGGATGCAAGGGTGGTTCAACATTCACAAATCAATCAATGTGATAGAGCAAATCAATAAAAAAGAGAAGAAACCCATGATCCTTTCAATTGATGCAGAAAAAGCGTTTGACAAAATTCAGCATCTGTTCCGGATTAAAACCCTTCAAAGTATCAGGATAGAAGGAACATTCCTCAACTTCAAAAAATCTATCTATGAAAAGCCCACAGCAAATATCATTCTCCATGGGGAAAAGCTGAGAGCCTTCCCTTTGAGATAGGGAACAGGACAAGGTTGCCCACTTCCACCAATCTTGTTCAATGTAGTACTAGAAGTCCTAGCGACAGCAATCAGACAAGAAAAAGAAATAAAAGGCATTCAAATTGGCAATGAAGAAGTCAAACTCTCTCTCTTCACAGATGACATGATACTTTATATGGAAAACCCAAAAGACTCCACCCCCAAACATTAGAACTCATACAGCAATTCAGTAATATGGCAGGGTACAAAATCAGTCCACAGAAATCAGTTGCTTTCCTATACACTAACAACGAAAATATGTAAAGGGAAATTAGAGAACCGATTCCATTTACTATAGCACCAAGAACCAAAGAACTTTAGAATAAACCTAATCAAAGAAGTAAATGATCTGTATTTGAGGAACTACAGAACACATACGAAAGAAATTGAAGAAGACACAAAAAGGTGGAAAAATTTTTCATGCTCATGGATTGGAAGAATAAACATTGTTAAAATGTCTATACTGCCCAGAGCAATCTATACTTTCAATGCAATCCGAATCAAGATTCCACCAGTTTTTTCAAAGGGCTGGAACAAACAATCCTAAAATTTGTATGGAACCATGAGAGACCCCGAACTGCTAAGAAAATATCGAAAAAGAAAAACAAAGCTAGGCCATCACATTGCCTGATATCAAGCTTTACTACAAAGTGGTGATCACCATGACAACATGGTACTGGCACAAGAACAGACACATGGAGCAGTGGAATAGAGTAGAAAGCCCAGATATGAACCCACAACTCTATGGTCACATAATCTTTGACAAAACAGGAAAAAATATCCGGTGGAAAAGAGTTTCTTCAATAAATGGTGCTGGGAAAATTGGACAGTATGAGTGAATGAAACTTGACCATTGTCTTACACCATACACAGAGATAAACTTGAAACAGATAAAAGATCTCAATGTGTGGTGGGGATCTATCAAAATCCTAGAGGAGAACATAGACAGTAACCTCTTTGACATCAGCCACAGCTACTTCTTTCAGGACATGTCTCCAAAGGCAAAGGAAACAAAAGCGAAAATGAACATTTGGGACTTCATCAAGATAAAAAGCTTCTGCACAGCAAAGGAAACAGTCAACAAAACAAACAGGCAACCCACAGAATGGGAGAAGATATTCGGAAATTACACTATAAACAAAGGTCTAATATCTAAGATCTGCAAAGAATTCAGACTCAACACTCAAAAAACATATAATTGGGGCTCCTGGGTGGCTCAGTGGGTTAAACCTCTGCTTTCGTCTCAGGTCATGATCCCAGGGTCCTGGGATGGAGCCCCATGTCGGACTCTATTCAGTGGGGAGTCTGCTTCCTCCTCTCTCTCTGCCTATTTGTGATCTCTCTCTCTCTGTCAAATAAATAAATAAAATTTTTTTAAAAAGTTTAAAAAAACCATATAATTCTGTCAAAAATGGGCAGAAAACATGAATAGACACTTCTCCAAAGAAGACATACAAATGCCTAACAGACACATGAAAAAATATTCATCATGGTTAGCCATCAGGGAGACTCAAATCAAAACCACACTGAGATCCCATCTTACACCAGTTAGAATGGCCAAAATCAACAAGACAGTAAACAACAAATGTTGGAGTGGATGTGGAGAAAGGGGAACCCTCTTTCATTGTTGATGAGAATGCAAGTTGGTGCATTGGTGCAGGCACTTTGGAAAACAGTGTGGAGATTCCTGAAGAAATTAAAAATAAAGCTACTCTATGACCCTGCCATTGCATACTGGGTATATACCCTAAAGATGCAGATGTAGTGTGAAGAAGCGCCACATGTAGCCCAATGTTCATAGCAGCAATGGCCACAATAGCCTAACTGTAGAAAGAGCCAAGATACCCTGCAACAGACGATTGTATAAGAATATGGTCCATATATACATTGGAGTATTATGCCTCCATCAGACAGGATTAATACCCAACACTTGAGTTAACATGGATGGGACTGGAAGAGATTACGCTTAGTGAAATAAGTCAAGCAGAGAGAGCTAATTATCGTATGGTTTCACTTACATGTGGAGAATAAGGAAAGACATTGAGGACATTGGGAGAAGGAAAGGAAGGGTAAATTGGGGGAAATCGGAGGGGGAGATGAACCCTGAGAAACTGTGCTCTCTGAGCAACAAACTGAGGGTTTTGGAAAGGAGAGTGGTGGGGTTTGGGTGAGCCTGATGGTGGGTATTGAGGAGGGTACATATTGCATGAAGCACTGGGTGTGCTGCCTGCACTTTGATCTTGGAACACTGAAAAAATAAAATAAAATTAAAAATAAAATAAAATAATATAGGTGAATATTCAGGGAATGGAAATTATAAAGTTTTAAAGCCTAGGATTTCACCCAACATATAAATTTTATACTGCCATACAATATTATCTTTATTGAAGTATCTTAACTCCCTGAGAATAAATTCAAGTGTGATCATATAGAACTTTTCTTAATAATCACAAAAAAATTGAAATTAAAGAATTTTTTTTAAAAGATTTTATTTATTTATCTGACAGAGAGAGAAAGACCACAGTAGGCAGAGAGGTAGGCAGAGAGAGAGAGGGAAACAGTCTCCTGCTGAGTGGAGAGCCCAATGTGGGGCTCGATCCCAGGACCCTGAGATCATGACCTGAGCCAAAGGCAGAGGCTTTAACCCACTGAGTCACCCAGGCGCCCCAGAAATTAAAGAATATTTTTGACATTCTATCCATATTATTTCGTCTTTCAGGAGATTTGGCCCCCTTGGATAAATGAAGTGCTCAAATGGACTTGGAGGTTGCCCATGTAAAATATATTCCAATTGCAGTTCCATTTGGGAATGTAAAAAATATATATATACATACGTATATGTACACATACATATATTTATACATAATAAATATTACATAACTATATACAACTTTCAAATAAGTATATATAATATAATAAGTATATAATATACATAAATATATGAGTTTAAAATATATAAATAACTTTTATATAAATGTATATAAATTTTATATATAATAACAAACACTGTGTGTGTGTGTGTGTGTGTGTGTGTGTGCATTTGCAGAACTACCTATTCAATTTCTAAGGAAATGAATATCATAAACACAGTTCTTCCCTATAAATAGCATTTGGGAATACATAAGCAAATGTTGAATTTGTATTGCTTCAAGATTATAAATCTCAACAGCAAGAAAGAGTTCAAGCCCAGTCCTCAAAAGGAGTGGGCCTATAAATACCCACCACACATTTTCCAAATGTTTCCCCTTGCCTGGCATTATCACCTTCATCCAGCCAATTACATTTCTCTTCACTTTTTTCTTTCTTTTTTTTTTGTTTGATACATCTAGAAATACTGTCCCCCCAAATTTAGATGTTTATAAATTCTCTTCAAACTGTTATTTTCATAAAACAAAATATAGAATGTAAAATTATAGAAAGTTTACTGGGTTGGGTGAATTATGATTGGAGGGGAGTATGACTAATTTCTGCTCCCCTCCAGCCAAGGGAAATTTCACAAAATCTTGGTTATCTGAGTTTTTTTGTGGATATCCAAAAGGAGCATGGATTTAAGCTCATTATAAAATACTTTTCTAGAGGTTCATAAGATTAAAACTGTACTTCCTGTAGTAGGGTCAGGACAAATCAGGTTAGATCTCTGTTAGCAGTTATTTTCACTCTTTCACTTCTACCTTTTTCTTCCTCTTTCTTCCTACTTCTTCCTTTCCCATGTAATCCAAATTTGGATTCAATATAGCTATCAATTTCATATGAATTTAAGATGTGTGTAGATGTAGGTTAATCCTGTGGGATTCTGTAATATTCCAGAAGAATTTGTTAACTCAAATAAATGTTGACCTTCTAGAAAGAGATATATTTAATAAATGGACTTTCTGATGCTTGCATTCATCACTCCGTTTCACTGCCCACTGTCTGTCAGGAAAACAATACCTATATTGACATTATTTAGTATTAAGAAGTAACATAATTCAGTCAGCATTCCTGTTTAAAGATTAATATAATTTATAAAACAGTAACACTACAAGGCAGTCACATTATTTTAAGGAGTCCTGTAGGTGTAGATTGACACAGAATGCTCCAAACCACAATGAATAATTAGTAATACTGACATTGTTGACACTGCCAAGGTCCTACTGCTAACGTGACTATTATCCCTGCTACTACTACTACCACTGATGTTATCATCACCACTAATGATAGCTTAACAATGTACAACTTTTTATAATTTATTTTTCAATAAGTTTCAATTCTTTATTTAATATCCAGTTGCATTTAGATGACACAATTAAAATCAAAGAGGGAGAGTTGGATGGTGATAAATTCAAATATGCCTTTAATTTTCCAAGAGTGAGAGGGAATGATGTTTATGCTACAGACCCTTTGGTTTACCTCAACCATGAATATTTGGTCTTTATTTGGGATATGTTATGCAAATTGCAAGAACTCTGAGAAGCTGACACACATTTTACACAAACCCTGAATTTAACTACATTGACTTGTCTTGGTAATAAAAATTCTAAGTGAAAGGCTAGGTTAGACCTAATGCAATTAAACCAGTGCAGTTTAATACCCTATCTCTTCCATCAACAATTTTTGGTCTCTCTGGGGCCACACTTCTAAAAACTGATTTGTGGGGTGCCTGGGGGCTCCATGGGTTAAAGCCTCTGCCTTCATCTCAGGTCATGATCTCAGGGTCCTGGGATCAAGCCCCACATGGGGCTCTCTGCTCAGCAGGGATTCTGCTTTCCCCTCTCTCTCTGCCTGCCTCTCTGCCTACTTGTGATCTCTCTCTGTTGAATAAATAAATTAAAAAAATCTTTAAAAAATAAAATAAAATAGAAACTGATTTGTTGTCACTCCATTTAACCAAAATTAGTATTATTCTGACATTCATCAATGTCAAAGTCTTTTTGAGTTTTTATATGCAGCCCTTTCAAACAGACTCTTGGCATCAATGATTACTTCCATGCTTCCCTCCACCTCTAAGACAAGACCCATTTTTTCTACCTCCACTTCATTCTTACATCATGTTCTTCCAATGTCATGACCTCCATCTTTTTCATTCTTCCCTAGATCTTCTTTATGAAGATCAAGTTTCATTCTTTCAATTCCCTTTTATGATTATAATGCATAATTTTTCTAGATTTTCATCCTTGGGTTTTTATTTAAGTTTTCCTCCATATTTTTAGCTCTTACAACACCACTAAATATTTACTGAACATATGCTGTGGGGGTTACAGAAGAAACATAAAACATATACCTTGGCTTTGAGGAGCTTGCACTTGCATGGAAAATTGTAAAGACCAGGTACATAATATACTTACTTTAATAAGCAACTTTATTCTCAAAGGAAACTTGTTTAAAAAATAAACTTGTCATGTCTCCACATCCACTAACATGCCCATTCCTCATGCACCTTACTAAACTGACTTGGGAATTGTCTACTGACTATCTCCTCCTTGAACTATCATAGACAATCAATATATGATGTTCTGGTGATACTTCTTTATGCTTGGATTAAATATTTTATCTCTACTTCAGCTGCTGTCATCACACTTAGATTCTTAAAATAGCTTTCCAGTGAATCTCTCAAGTTTTTCATCCTCTTATTCCAAATCAGCTTGTCCCTGGTGCTAAGTTAATCTTCTTAAAATCTTCTTAAATGCCAGGAGTTCCTCCCTTACAATAGCGTTATACCTTCTTATTTTGTTATATCACCTTCTCATATACAAAAATCTATTTACTCATTATCACCTTACTCACCACTTTGGCTTTATCTAAATCCTATATTTTTCAAGAGGTTAATCAACATTTAGCTTCTCCATGAAGGTTTATCAGGTGGAATGCAGACTGCAATGGTCTTTTTCTAATCCTGAAAGAAGATTTATTTATATTGATCTATTTGTTCTCTAGTTGTTCCACATAAAGCTGTCTTATATGTCAGTCTCCATTTTAAACTCCTTAAAGCTACACAGTGTCTGTTCACTGCTTATAAAATAGGCTATTCATAAATTTCCAGATTATTTTATCCCACTATTATTTTTAATTTTAAAATTGATAATAATATTTAAAATATTTAGTAGTAATGTGATTTCTTTGCTATATTACTTTAGAAATAATTTTTAAATATGCAACCCCTAATATGAAGCTAATGAAACTAAACAGTTCATGTAATTTACTAATTTAACATAAGTTCTTATTCACCTTGCCAACTTGACCTACTTCAGTCTGATCTGGTTGCTATAAAATTCATCCCATAAGCAGTATCAATTTATGCAGGCACCAAATATTTTCAACAGTAAGGAAGCTCAGTTTAGATTGATGATGAGATTCATTTGTGAAAATCATCATTCACATTCACATTATATTACAAAAACAGAAAACACACATCTGCTAAAATTGGCATTCTCATCTTAACTGACTCATGCAGATGGAGTGATAAACTACAATTTGCCATCAATCTGTGGCCTGAGTTGAAGTCACATGGTCTTTCTTCTGTTACAGTCTCTAGCACATGCATCTCATAGAATGCCAGCTCTATGTCAGTGAACATTTCTGAGAATAAGATCATAATGTCAAAGAAAAGCTTGCCACCTCTCAAAATGCGTTAGCATAAAATACATTAAAGATTTGATGAATGGGTTATGTTGTATCAAACTTTGGCTTATGAATTCTTTTCTTTTTATAAATGAGTCAGTTAAGACAGGAGTCTTATTTTTTCATTAGATATATGTCATTGCTATAAAGAAAACAATTGTACCATTATAAAACATTGTTAATTTATGATCATGCTATTATATCTAAATACAAATATAGAAAAATAAAATATAAACATACATGTAAATATGGAGTTTCTCTTTATTATATTTTTCTTTTGTAATCTATGTAATATTCTTTAATGTAAGAAAATATTGTGAATGTATTGAGTTTAGAGTTTAAAGTTAAGCCTAAAAAGCTATTAGTTAAAGTAATTTGGTTTCTTTTCCAAATTGAGGCAATTTACAAGTAGATATCAAAGTGGGCCATCATTTTTAATTATGTAGTAAATAAATTACTCTGAAGTCTTTCTAGTTAGACACCTGAGAAAGGATTCCTTTGGCACAAATAGGGGGCACAGTTGATTAGGGTCTTAAACATGGTAGGACATTTAAAAAAATGGGAAAATAAAAGAGAAATACTAGAAAATAAGAGATAATTGTGACAACTGGGTATCTTGGTTCAGTGATTATTGCAATTGTCATAAAACCTTGGCCCCTATCAATAGGTACATTCTAAAGGCTTCCAATGAGAAAATAGAATACAATAGACTCTGAGACCCAACTGCTTGGCACATATTTCAGCTCCACTACATTCAGCATCTGTGGCCATGAACAGTGTAATTTCTTTATGAATCAGTTCCCTCCTTTACAAAATGGGAATAATTACCATACCTTCTACATGGGCTTATTAAGAAAATTAAATGAATTCATATAAACCATGCTAAAAAGTTTCCAAAATACTGTGAACATTCATGTTTGCTTTATGGATATTACTGTTTGCAGAACTTTGAGTAGAATATTACAGAAATTCATTTTGCTTATATGGTGATCGTTCAACTTTAACCTCCATGTTTATGGAGGTTAAACATGTTTATGTTTATATATATATAACATGTATATATATATATATATATATATATATATATATATATATAACATGTTTATGTTTATGTTTATATATATATATATAACCTCCATGTTTGTGGAGGTTAAACAATATAAATAAAGTTTCTGGAGAGACTCTATGTTCTCAGGGAAAAATCCATCAGCAGATTTGGATATAGATAGCTATATTCTCATATTCAAATCCCTTAATTGTAATACTGAGTAGAGGGTGTAACCCAAACAGTTGACATGTATTGAGAAAGGTTTTTGTCATTTTTTAATTTTTTATTATTTTTTATTTTTTTTAAGATTTTATTTATTTATTTGACAGAGAGAGAGAGATCACAAGCAGGCAGAGAGGCAGACAGAGAGAGAGGGAGAAGCATGCTCCCTGCTGAGCAGAGAGCCCGATGTGGGGCTCAATCCCAGGACCCTGAGATCATGACCTGGGCCGTAGGCAGAGGCTTTAACCCACTGAGCCACACAGGCGCCCCTGTCATTTTTTTTCTTCACTATTAGTTTTGTTCTGGCCTACATAGAGGAGTTAGAAAAGTACTGTGTTTGCTGCTCAATAAAGGCAGAAATTTTCATAGCTGAAATCATATGATAGCTAATAGTAAATCAGGAGGCATCACAATTGTGGACTTCAAGTTACATTGCAAAGCTGTAGTGATCAAGAGAGTATGGTCCTGGCAGAAAAGCAGGCACATAGATCAGTAGAACAGAACAAAAAACCCAGCAATGAACCCACAACTGTATGGTCAACTAATCTTCAACAAAGCAGGAAAGCATATCCAATGGAAAAAAGTCTCAAAAAAAAAAAAAAAAAAGAAAAGAAAAAAAGAAAAAAGTCTCTTCAACAAATGGTGTTGGGAAAATTGGACAGCAACATGCAAAAGAATGAAACAAGACCACTTCTTTACATCATACATAAAAATAAACTCAAAATGGCTGAAAGACCTAAATGTAAGACAAGAAACTATCAAAATCATAGAGGAGAACACAGGCAGTAACCTTTTTGATCTAAGCTACAGCACCTTCTTACTAGACATGACTCCTGAGACAAAGGAAATCAAAGCAAAAATAAACTATTGGTACTTCATCAAGATAAAACCTTTCTGCACAGTGAAGGAAACAATCAACAAAACTAAAAGGCAACCTTCAGAATGGGAGAAGATATTTGCAAATAACATTGATTTGATTCCTTGATAAAGGAATAGTATCCAAAATATACAAAGAACTTATATAAATATCAACACCCCAAAACAAATAATCCAGTGAAAAATAAGCAGAAAACATAAAAAGTTATTTTTCCAAAGAAGACATCCAGATTGCCAATAAACACATGAAAAGATTGTCAACATCACTCGTCATCAGGGAAATACAAATCAAAACCAAAATGAGATATCACTTCACACCTGTCAGAATAGCTAAAATTAACAACACAGGAAACAACAGGTATTTGGCCAAGATGTGGAGAAAGGGAGAACTGTCTTATACACTTGGTAGGAATGCAAACTGGTGCAGCTACTCTGAAAAAGAGTATGGAGGTTCTTCAAAAAGTTAACATAGGACTACCCTATGCTTCAGCAATTGGAATACTGAGCATTTACCCAAAGAATAAAAAAATATGGATGCCCTAATGTTTATGGCAGCATTATTAATAATAGCCACATTACGGAAAGAGCCCAAATGTCCATCAACTGATGGATAAAGAGATTGTAGTATATATACACAAAGGATATTTATTCAGCCATCAAAAATAATGCAATCTTGCCATTTGCAAGGATATGAATGGACCTGGAGTATTATACTAAGGGAAATAATTCAGGGGAAGACTGCATGATTTCACTCATATGAGGAATTTAAGAAACAAATCAAATTGACATGGGGTGGAGGAGACAGGAAAAACCAAGAAACTGACTCCTAAGACTAGAGAACAAACTGAGGGAAGATAGGTATGTGGATGAGTTAAACAGGTGATGGGAATTAAGTAGGTTACTTGTTGTAGTGAGCATCCAGTGTTTTAAGCATTGAATCACTAAATATTATACCAGAAACTAATATTACACTGCGTGTTAACTAAATGGAATTTCATTTGTCTCAAGATATTTTCTAATTTATTTTATACTCTGTTGTTCACGGATATGTTGCTGATTACCCCATTTTTTGTGAAGTTTCTGTTTTCTGCTATTGATTTTTAGTTTCATTCTACTATTTCCCTTTCTGGGGGAAGCTAAGAGCTGGAGTTTTTCTATTCAATCTGTACTGAAGAGAAGGAAGTTATAGTGTTTGAGTCCAAAGTGCTGTTTCCATTCTTTTCTAGGCTGCTAGACTATGGTGGACCCATCTGAACTCCAGGATTTGGCAGGACAAGGTCAGTTTTCTGGAGAGACTCCTTGGAAAAGTTGGCTCACTAGATGTGTAAACCTAAAAAGTGTGAACTAGGGTTTTTTTTTCCTTTTTTTCCCTTTTCTCTGTATAGAAAAGCACTATGCTAGGATACAGGACTCCTATAAAAGGGTATCCCAGTTTCTTTACAGGATTATGTGAGTAGTTTAATGGTGACCTAGAGTACAGGAATCTTTCATTTGATTTTTGGATTTTTTTTTAAGATTTTATTTATTTATTTGACAGAGAGAGACACAGCGAGAGAGGGAACACAAGCAGGGGGAGTGGGAGAGAGAGAAGCAGGCTTCCCACTGAGCAGGGAGCCCAATGCAGGGCTTGATCCCAGGACTCTGGGATCATGACCTGAGCCGAAGGCAGATGCTTAACGACTGAGCCACCCAGGTGCCCCTGACTTTTGGATTTTTCATAAAGGAAATTTGTCCATGAATGTTGCTTAATTTGTGTAGTCATGGGAGGAGGAATGATCCAGGTCTTCCTACCTGACCATCTTGCTGATGTCATTCTTAATATCCTTTTTAAAATATTAAAAAATTGAGAGTCAATTTAAAAAATAGTCATCCAATTTATGAGGTCCTTTCTCACTGATATATTCACCACAGCTTTGTTAGAGCCTTCTCTGTTTATAATAATAATAATAGATCTCCACAGATTCTCTAAGTGCAGCCTGAATAGCAAGACTATCTCATGATGAATGCTATAGTACATTAGGTTAGTAATATGCATCTATCTCTTACTTCAGACATACATGCAAACGTTTTGTATTCTAACATGTTGTTACTTTTTATAACCTTCTATATCAGGATTGAATTTTTCTCAGTTTATAGAAATGCCTTCTAATTCTGGAAGCATTAGAATTGCAAAGTTTTTTTACTTGAAGCTCTGTTACATAATTCATTGTATGATGATAGCTAATGATTTCCAAAGCATGAAACCAACGTTTGCCAGTAGTTAGGTGGCCCCACCCCCAAAATCCTAAAATTAGCAACACCTATGTTATTAAAATATTTGTTTGGAAGAAGGACAAAAAGGATCTGTTCAAGTCACTATGTATATACACAGGGTTGGCAGGAAGATAAAAGTGCAAATGGAAAATCCCTGAAACCTTTGATGACTTAAAGCTGGAAAGTTTGGAAACATTTTACATTTTTAGGAATTAGATTTTTATAATCTTCATGTGAAAAATTAAGTTCTGAATTGTTTTCATATCTTCCTAAGAAGGGAGTTCTCTGTTATCTCAGTTGAATTTTTAGTGACCATAGATTGGAAAGAATTAATGGTCTAATAGCTCTTATGAAATCCATGGGATTGTTCTTTTATTTTCCCATTTGGCTGTAATCTTTAAGAAACTTGCCTTAAAATTAATTTGAAATGCATCAAAGACAACAAACTGAAATACAGTCATACTTTCACATAGTCTGTGACATTTAAAGAGATAACATCGTGGTAACATAAGGAGCAATTAGAATACATAATTTAAATGGGGCAAAAAATTGAATGTAGGCAAAATATATTATCCAACTCAATGAACAAGAAATTTCGATGATTGTAAACAACAGTTGAAGTGTAAAGTAACTTCAGGATTAAAAATGAACAAATTCTGATTAGCGTAAAACAGAAAGACAATGAAAGACAAATAGCTTTCTTTGAAATAATCCCAGATAGTTTTAGTATAATTTCACCTGCCAAAAGGAATAGTGCCAGTGATTTCCAAGGTCTTTTTGAACCTTCCTATTTTATCACTCTGACTTTCTGTTTTCAAAGACACTACATATATTTTGGGTTTTTTTTTCCCCCAAATATGTTTATTTTATTTTTTCAGTGTTACAAGATTAATTGTTCATGCACCACACCCAGTGCTCCATGCAATACATGCCCTCCTCAATACCCACCACCAGGCTCGCCCAATCCCCCCCCCCAAACCCTCAGTTTCTTGCCTAGAGTCCACAGTCTCTCATGGTTCATCTTTCCTTCTGATTTTGAAGGACATGGCTATAAAATGCACTCTACATCTACACACTTAGTCCTTTTCTTTGTCTGGCATGGCTCAGTTATATAGTTGATAATGCCCCCAGAGAGCTGGCATGCTGCTTGATTTTCTCTCTAGTACATAGTTGAGTAGATATTTAGAAAAATACTGAGGTTGACAAAGCTAGAGAAAAAGTATAAGCAGAAGTGTAAGCATTTTTTTTAACTAAACAGTACTGTATTTCTCTAATTGTCTAATTCATAAGTTGGTGCCATTCTATAACTTATTATTTATTTTAAAATTCATTTATTTTATTTAAAAATTGATGGATGAATTTATTATAGTTTTTCCTGATGTTCATTTTGAAATCAAATTTTTAAAAAATGGTTCAATCATTACAATTTAAGAAAAATTAAAATGAATATTATTCAGAAATATTGTCAAAGATACAAGTTTTTCTAACTAATGTTTAAAAATCTTGCTTAATGCATATACTCAGTAAAATGTAGATAAGTGGAAGTATTTATCTTTGTTTTTAAGTATTCATCCAAATAAATAAATAAAGTTTTCATCCAGCAATCCCATGACATTACATCTTTATGCACAATAACTTAGTTTAGTTAGTAAAATGTAAAAATTTAGTCAGATTAGGTACCTCCATCATCAACTTCTATAAAATGGGTATAATTTTACCCCTGCCAATGTCATGAGACATTTATTTAAGTTGAGTGAGCCTGAGCATGAGTTATTTAATTAAGATACTAAATTAAATAACAAACCTAAAAATTTTCTTGAGAAATATTAAGAGCATTAATGTGTAAGATATCATGAATGTTAAATTTTTCACAAAAATGCCTTTTTATAATTGTACCTCTACAGAAAATGCATGATAAATAAAATAAAACAAGATGGATTTTAGAGTACAACTCCATTAATCAGTGGCCTAAAAGATGATGTTTGAGTCATTTTCTCTTTCTGATTTTTGTTTCCTCATATATAAAAATTGGATGGTATTTGCTTACTAAGATTTCTGTGGAGATTAGAGGAAGAGGCAAGATGGCAGAAAAGTAGGGGACCTCATTTCATCTGGTCTCTTGAATTTAGCTAGATAACAATCAAACTATTTGGAACACCCATGAATTCAGGTGGAGATGTAAGAAAAAAATATCTGGAACTCTACAAATAGTAAAGCAACCACTTTTTGCAAGATAGGTGGTGCAGAGAAGGGAATCTGAAGGGAGATATTAGAAGATAAATGGAGGGGGCAAGGAGCCTCCATAAGCTTGCTACAAGAAAGTGAGATAGCACCAAAGGGCAAAATCAGAACATTAGAAATCTGCTCCAGTGAGAGACATACCTGACTGAAGGTGGCTCAGGAGGTGAAACAGGCAGAATTCTAGATGGGTCAGTGTGGTCTCAGGATCTCAAGAGTTACAAAACTAATAGGGTGCCTGAGATGATAGAGTTCCTAAGCAGTGGAGCAGGAAACTGGTTATGATCAGTGAGCCCAGGAGGGGGCTCTCAGCTCGGTTAACCATAAACTTCGAGCCAGACCAATTGGGTGACCACTCTCGGTCTGGGCACCATGCAATTGACTGTAACACAGGGACTGCCCATCATCCATCATCCCCAGGGAGGAGCAGAGGGAATTGATGCATTATCTCCCAACCTCTCTCAGTGCCAGGATCTTACAAAAAGCAGTAACACAGGACCCTTGGGCTTTTAGAGACAATTTAGAGCAATTTAAGGACAATTGCTCTGGGCACACACTGCAGGAGTCTGTGGAGTTTGGCACACACAGAAGTGAGGACCATTTGTCCCAGAGGGTTTACTGAAGAAGGAGGACCTGAACTTTAGGCTCTGGAACTGAAGATTGGGCCACAACCATTTTTATTTGGATCCTCTAAAGAGGCACAGAAAGCCTTCAGAAAACAAAAACCACACAGAGGACCAGCTTACAAAGAGCCTAGCGCCCTAGCAAGGGGTGGTGCAACTCTGCCCAGGCAAAGACCCCCGAGAAGCAGCACAGCAGGCCTCTACCCCAGAAAATCAACTGGAAAAACAGATGCACAGCAAGATTACAGATACCACAAGACTGTAAAACTCCAGTATTATGAGAAAATAATATAAAGAACTCAAGATTTTTTTCTCATGATTCATTTGTCTTTCAGTCTAAAATTCTCCATCTTTTTTTCTCTTTTCTCTTTTTAACTAGTTTCTTATTTTATCAAATCTTTGTTTTTAAGTAACTTTTCTATTTTATTTTTTACATCTACATTTTACAGATATATGCTTCACTTTTGGTCTCCTTTTATTTTATTCAATTTTATTTTTGTATATATATATCTTATATATTTTTTATAAATTTTATATAGATAGATAGATGATAGATAGATGATATAGATGTAGATGTAGATATAGATATAGATGATATGGATATAGATATATATCACTTTCTTTGTCATTTTGGGATTTAGTGTCTTCTAACACACAAGCCAAAATACAGTCAGGAGCAAATGGATCACCCTGTTTTGTCTACTCTGTGAGATTATGTTCTATCTCTTCTCCCTTGCCTTTCTTTGTTTTTGTTGTTGTTGTTGTTCACTTTTCTGTTTTGGTTTCTGACCTCTTCAGATTTGTCTGGTGTGTATTTTGCTTGGATTGTGGTTGATATTTTTGATTCTGCTCACTCACTCATCTATTCTTCTCTGGGCAACATTCACAACAAAAGAAAGAACCAGAGGTAATGTTCTCTGCCACAGATCTAATTGATATGGATATAAGTAAGATGTCAGAGAGGGAATTCAGGATAACAATTATAAAGTTAATAGCTGGGCTTCAAAAAGGCATAAAAGACACTAGAAGATCTCTTAGTGCAGTAAAAGAATCTATGATTAGGCTGAAATTAAAAATACTCTAACTGAAATGAAGTCTAAACTGGATCCTCTAACAGCTAGGGTAAATGAGACAGAAAAGAGAGTAAGTGACCTAGAAGACAGGCTGATGGAAAAGAAGGAAGTCAAGGAAAAGAGAGAAAAACAACTAATTGCCCATGAAGAGAGCCTTTGAGAAATTAGTGATGCTATAAAATGTACAAATATCAGAATTGTTGGTGTGCATAATGGTAAAGAGAGAAAGAGGTCCAGAAGGTACATTTGAGCAAATCGTAGTTGAGAACTTTCCTAATCTGGGAAAGGAAACAAGCATTCATGTCCAAGAGGTAGAGAGGATTCCTCCCCAAATCAATGAAAATAGATGAATACCCTGACATACAATAGTGAAGTTTGCAAATTTCAGAAACAAAGAGAAAAACCTGAAAGCAACTTGACACAAGAAGCTCCTAACCTATATAGAGAGGAATATCAGACTAACATCAGATCTATCCACAAGGACCTGGCAGGCCAGAAAGAGCTGGTATGATATCTTTAGGACACTAAATGAGAAGAACATGCAGCCAAGAATGCTTTATCTAGCAAAGCTGTCATTCAGAATAGAAGGAGGTAAAGAGCTTCTAGGACAGACAGAAACTGAAAGAATATGTGACCACCAAGCCAGAACTATAAGAAATATTAAGGGGATCCATAAGTGAAGAGAGAGCCCAAAGTAACATAGACCAAGAAGAAATAGAGACAATCTACAGAAACAGGGATATTACAAACAATACAACAGCACTAAAGTTTCAATAGTTACCCTGAATGTAATAGGCTAAATGCTCCAAACAAAAGACACAGGGTATCAGGTTGTATGCAAAAGCAAGACCCATTCATATGTTGTCTACAAGAGACTCACTTAGGCCTAAAGACACCTCCAGATTGAAAATGAGGGGGTGTAGAACCACTTACCATGCTAAAGGAATCCAGAAGAAAGCTGGAGTAGCAATCCTCATATCAGATAGAGGAGATCTTAACCAAAGTAAGAGATGAAGAGGGATACTATATCATGCTTAGAGGTTCTACCCAAAAAGATTATCCAACAATTGTAAATGTCTATGCCCCCATTATGCAAGCAGCCAATTATACAAACAAACTAATAAACAAGGTAAAGAAACACACTGGTAATAATACATTAATAGCAGGGGACTTCAACACCCCATTCACAGAAGTGGACAGATCTTCTAAGAAGATGAAAAAGGAATCAAGGGCTTTGAATGACACACTGGACCAGATGGTCTTCAGAGATATATATAGAACATTCCATCCCAAACAACAGAATACTCATTCTTCTCAAGTTCACATGGAACTTTTGCCAGATAGATCACATACTGGGTCATAAATCAGGTCTCAACCAAGACCAAGAGATTGGGATTATTCCCTGCATATTTCTAGACCACAGTGTTTTGAAACTTGAACTCAATCACAAGAGGAAATTTGGAGGGAACCTAAATACTTGGAGATTAAAGAGCCTCCTACTAAGGAATGAGTGAGTCAACCAGGAAATTAAAGAAGAATTTAAGAAATTAATGGAAACAAAGGAGAACTTTGTTCTCAGCCAAACTTGTCCAGGCTCACCCAACCCCCCATCCCCTCTTCCAAAATTCTCAGTTTGTTGCTCAGAGTCCACAGTCTCTCATGGTTCATCTCCCCCTCTGATTTCCCCCAACCCCCTTCCCTTCCTTCCCACAATGCCCTCCATGTTTTTCTTTATGCTCAGCATGTAAGTGAGACCATAAGATAATTGGCTTTCTCTGCTTGACTTATTTCACTCTGCATAATCTCTTCCAGTCCCATCCATGTTGATACAAAAGTTGGATAGTCATCCTTTCCAATGGAGGTATAATATTTCATTGTATATATGGACCATATCTTCTTTATCCATTCATCTGTTGAAGAGCATTCTGGTTCTTTCCACAGTTTGGTGATTGTGGCCATTGCTGCTATGAACATTGGAGTACAGGTGGCCCATCTTTGTAATGCATCTGCTTCTTTGCGGTAAATACCCAGTAGTGCAATGGCAGGGTCATAGGATAGCTCTATTTTTAATTTCTTGAGGAATCTCCACGCTGTTTCCAAAGTGGCTGCACCAGCTTGCAATCCCACCAACAGTGTAAAAGGGTTCCCCTTTATCCATGGCACGGAGCTTTTGAAGGGAACTCCATAGAGACAACAAAGTCAAATTCTCTAGAAAGGACTGTCTTCACCCCAGACAAGATCTTTTTCTCTCTCACTTCCACAAATCAAGCTATAAAAATTAGCCCACTCCCATAGGATAAGGCTGCATAAATAAGAAATAAAACTTGCACCAAATCCTAAAAATTAATCTTCAAAAGGGTAGATATATTGACCAGGAGTATTTACTCACAATATATCACAGGAAATAGTAAATATAAACAGATACGTCATTTTAACCATAAACAAGGTGGAAAGAATGGCATGATAACCATGCATATAATGCCCTTTTGGGATAGTTCACATCAGCTTAATTGGATACTTTTAGCAAATGGAAACTTATTTCTCAGCCCTGAATATGAATTACTTCTTTGAATTCTTTCAGTTAAATAGAAAAAATACTCTAGATCTATAAGTACATGGAACATACTAGCAATGTTAATACCTTAGTACTAACCATCTCACAGTACCGGTAAAATCTGAAACTTAGAGATGGTCAGATAGTTGGGAACCAACTATACAGCAGTGCACTGTACCATCTGTTTACTTGATTTGTAAGTCTTGTGTGTGGAACCAGCTTAACCCAGTTCTAAAGTTGTGTATGAAGGTAACCTCTTTGGGAATAGTTCATATCAGTTTAATTGGATACTTTTAGCAAATAGGAACTTATTTCTCAGCCTTGAATATAAATTACTTCTTTGAAGTTTTTTCTTCATATTTTTTGTTGTTCCCAGGAGTTTATTTGAAATATTAATAGGCATAAAACAGCATCATTATACTTAAGCTATAAGTATTTTTATTTTATATTTTATTTATAACTGTGCCAACTATTATTTTGTTATTTACTGTATTACTCTGTGGAAAGAAAATCCTGTAAAGTGTTTAATAAATTGGCTCTCCTTATATAAATTAAATCTGTCAAAATTTTGTAAAATATTAATCAGAATAAATATTGACTCTTAAAAAAAACCCTCACATCCAACCCCAAAACCAACCTCACATCCTCAAACAAGAAAGGAACATATCTCACATTTATGTCTTTAATCCCTTTTGAATTTATTTTTGTGAATGGTGTAAAAAAGTAGTCCAGTTTCATTCTTTTGCATGTAGCTTTTCCTAACACCACTTATTAAAAAGACTATCTTTTCTCCATTGTATATTTTTGCCCCCTTTGTCAAAGATGAATTGATCATATAAGTGTAGGTTTGTTCCTGGATTCTCAATTCTATTCCACTGATCTATGTGTCTATCTTTGTTTGTGCCAATATCATACTGTTTTGATTACTATACCTTTGTAGTAGAGCTTGAAATCTGGGATACCTCCAGCTTTGTTCTTTCTCAAGGTTGCTTTTGTTCTTTGGGGTTTTTGTGGTTCCATACAAATTTTAGGATTTTTAGTTCTAGTTCAGTGAGAAATACTATTGGCATTTTGATAGGAATTAGATTGATTCTGTAGATTGCTTTGGGTAGTATAAATATTTTAACAATATTAATTCTTCCAATCCATAAGCACGGATTTTTATTTGTGTTGTCTTGATTTCTTTCATTGATGTCTTATAGTTTCCAGAGCATAGGTCTTTCACCTCTTTGGTTAAATTTATTCCTAGGTATTTTATTTTTTATGTTGTAATTATAAATGTGATTGTTTACTTACTTTTCCTTTATGCTCTATCATTAATAGTGTATAGAAACACAACATATTTGTGAACATTAATTTTCTGTCCTGCAACTTTACTAAATTCATATTAGTTCTAATAGTTTTATGGTGATGTCATTGGAATTTTCTTTTTTTTTTTAAAGATTTTATTTATTTATTTGACAGAGAGAGAGAGTGATCACAAGTAGACAGAGAGGTAGGCAGAGAGAGAGGGGGAAGCGGGCTTCCTGCTGAGCAGAAAGCCGGATGTGGAGCTCGATCCCAGGACCTGAGATCATGACCTGAGCTGAAGGCAGCAGCTTTAATCCACTGAGCCACCCAGGTGCCCCTAGAATTTTCTATATATAGTAAGTATCATGTCATCTGCAAATAGTGTCCATTTTACTTCTTACCAATTTGGATGTCATTTTTTTTTTCTTGTCTGATTGCTCTGCCTAGGACTTTCAATACTATGTTGTAAGAGTAGATTTCCTTGTATTGTATATGATCTTAGGGAAAAGACTTTCAGGTTTTCACCACTGAATATGTTAGCTGTGGGTTTATCATATTTGGTCTCTATTATGTTGAAGTATGTTTCCTCTCTAAGCCCACTACGTTGAGAGTTTATGTCATGAATGGATGTTGAATTTTGTTAAATCTTTTTCTATATCTACTGAGATAATAATATGATTTTTATCCTTCATTTTGTTTACGTAGCATATTACATTGATTGATTTGCACATATTGACCTTATTTGCATCCTTGGAATAAATCCCACTTATTTGTGATGAATGATTGCTTTAATGTATTCTTTAATTCAGTTTGTTAGTATTTTGTTGATGATATTTCCATCTATGTTCATGAGGGATATTGGTCTGTAATTTTTTTTTATTTTAAAGATTTTTTTAATTTATTTTTTATTTTTTACAGTGTTACAAGATTTATTGTTTTGCCCTACACCCAGTGCTCCATGCAGTACGTGCCCTCCTCAGTACCCACCACCAGGCTCGCCTAAACTCTACCCCCCTCCCCTCCAAAACCCTCAGGTTGTTGCTCATAGTCCACAGTCTCTCATGGTTCATCTCCCCCTCTGGTTTCCCCCCATTCACCCCTCCCTTCCTTCTCATAATGCCCTCCATGTTTTTCTTTATGCTCAGCATGTAAGTAGGACCATAAGGTAATTGGTTCTATCTGCTTGACTTATTTCACTCCGCATAATCTCTTCCAGTCCCATCCATGTTGATACAAAAGTTGGATATTCGTCCTTTCTTGTGGAGGCATAATATTCCGTTGTATATATGGACCATATCTTCTTTATCCATTCATCTGTTGAAGGACATCTTGGTTCTTTCCACAGTTTGGCAATTGTGGCCATTGCTGCTATGAACATTGAGGTACATATGGCCCTTCTTTGTAATGCATCTGCTTCCTTGGGGTAAATACCCAGTAGTGCGATGGCAGGGTCATAGAGTAGCTCTATTTTTAATTTCTTGAAAATCTCCACGCTGTTTTCCAAAGTGGCTGCACCAGTTTGCAATCCCACCAACAGTGTAAGAGGGTGCCCCTTTCTCCACA
>CM053611.1:109720150-109737660 GCA_028646535.1 Procyon lotor
TACATTGGCTAAGCTGGATTTCATTTCTGCCCTTAGAGATTCTATATTGTCATTGATCCTAACCATTACCTGGATAATTGTCAGCCTGAATTCCCTTTTTGACATGCTGTCAATGTCCATGTCTAATAGTTCTGAGGGAGAGGGCGCAGTCTCTGGGTTCTTCCTCTGTTGGGTGTTCCTCCTCCTAGTCATTTTGATGGGAGGTGGATGAGAGGATGTATAGTTGGATATTTCGTCCACGATCCAGGCAGGGGGCACTCTCTCTGCTGCTGTCTTCTGCTCCCGCAGAGATCCAGAAGTGAAAAGTCTTGCTCCTCCGGCTGATTTCATGGGTGTTCAGCGTGGTCTGGCAGATATCCAGCTCACTTTTGGGGGCAGGTTGCAACAGGGTGTCCTACCTCTCCACCATCTTGCCCCTCCTCCCGGGGTTTATACATTTTGAGGCCATATTATTAGGAGCATTCAAATGTAGGATTATACATCTTCTCGATAGTTGATCTTTTTAGCTTCATAATTGTCCTTATCAATACTGTTTATTCCTTAAAATCTACTTTATAGGATATTGATATAGCTGTGCCAAGATATTGATATTCTTAAGGTGGTTTTTTTTTCTTTTCTTTTCTTTTTTTTTTTTACCTGTATAGCTTTTTTTCCCCCTCAAATATGTTTATTTTAATTTTTCAGTGTTACAAGATGGTTTTTTCATGACCTAATTTCTTTCTATTGCTTTGTTTTCTAATTTGGATTTTTTTTAATGATTTTGTTTACTTATATGACACAGAGAGAGAGCACAAGTAGAGGGAGTGGGCGGAGGGAGAGGGAGAAGCAGGCTTCCCACCCATCAGGGAGCCCGATCCCAGGACCCTGGTATTATGATCTGAACTGAAGGCAGAGGTTTAATCAACTGAGTCATCCAGGTGCCCCTCTAATTTGGATTTAAATCCACTGTTACTATTGGCCTTGTATATCACCACCTTTTTCTATGTTCCTTTTGCTCTCTTTTGTTAGTATGTTTTATTATTCTAAAATTTTTCCATTCTTTCCTTGTTAGTTATGCATTCTTCTTTCATTTCAGTGCCTTCTTTAGGCATTATAGTTTGCTCTCTTGAATTATTAGACTTTGTATAAACCAGTAGTTTAACTGCATACCAAACAATGAAAAAAACTGTACAAGTCTAACTGTACTTGCCATTTCAGGATTCTTATGTTATTGTTTTAAAGTTATTTTTATTCTTTCTCTATTTTAAACAATATCAGACATAATTATTTTATACATATGACAATCAATTATATGTTACCATGTAGTTTCTCTTAGTGTATTCCTTCATGCATCCTCTGCCTCTACCTAGAAATATTTCTGAATAACATGTGAGAGGAAGTTAACATTTATTTTCTTTTACTCACTTAACACATAGTTTATAGCTTCCATCATTTTTAAGAAGACAGCCATCAGACACATTATTGCTCTTTTGAATTTATCTTTCCTCCTCTGGCTATTTAAAAAAAATTTTTTTCTTTGTTACGTAATGGTTTTTGCATAGCCATGGATTTTTCCGTATATATATCTTGCTTAAGATTCATTGTGCTTCTTCCGGCATTTTTCAAAGGGCTGGAATAAACAATCCTAAAATTTGTATGGAATCAGAAAAGACCTCAAATGCTAAGGAAATGTGGAAAAAGAAAAACAAAGCTGGGGGCATCCTATTGCCTGATTTCAAGCTCTATTACAAAGCGGTGATCACCAAGACAGCATGGTACTGACACAAAACAGACACACTGACAAGTGGAACAGAATAAAGAGCCCAAAAATAGACCATTAGTTGACCACGGTCAACTAATCTTTGACAAAGAAGGAAAGAATGTCCAATAGAAAAAAGACAGTCTCTTCAATAAATGGTGCTGGGAAAATTGGACATTATATATAGAAGAATGAAACTTGACCATTCTCTTACACCATACACAAAGATAAACTCAAAATGGATAAAAGACCTCAACATGAGACAGAAATCTTTTCAAAATCCTAGAGGAGAACATAGGCAGTAATCTCTTCCACATTAGCCACTGCAACTTCTTTCAGGACATGTCTCCAAAGGCAAAGGAAACAAAAGCGAAATTGAACTTTTGGGACTTCATGAAGATAAAAAGCTTTTGCACAGCAAAAGAAACAGTCAAAATGAAGAGGCAACCCACAGAATGGGAGAAGATATTCGCAAATGACACTGCAGACAAAGGTCTGATATCTAAGATCTATAAAGAACTCCTCAAACTCAACACTCACAAAACAGATAATCATGTCAAAAAATGGGCAAAAGACATGAACAGACACTTCTCCAAAGCAGGCATACAAATGGCTAGCAGACACATGAAAAAATGTTCATTATCATTATCCATCAGGGAGATTCAAATCAAAACCACATTGAGATACCACCTTATACCAGTTAGAATGGTCGAAATCAACAAGACAGTAAACAACATATGTTGGAGAGGATGTGGAGAAAGGGGAACCCTCTTTCACTGTTGTTGGGAATGCAAGTTGGTGCAGCCACTTTGGGAAAGTGTGGAGATTCCTTTAGAAATTAAAAATAGAGCTACCCTATGATCCTGCCATTGCACTACTAAGTATTTACCCCAAAGATACAGATGTAGTGAAAAGAAGGGCCACATGTACCCAAAGTTCATAGCAGCAATGGCCACAATTGCCAAACCGTGGAAAGAGCCATGATGCCCTTCAACAGATGAATGGATAAAGAAGATATGGTCCAATACAATGGATACAGATACATTATCCAGATACGATAGAATATTATGCCTCTATCAGAAAGGATGAATACCCAACTTTTGTATCAACATGGAAGGACGAGACTGGAAGAGATTATGCTGAGTGAAATAAGTCAGGCAGAAAGAGTCAGGTATCATATAGTTTCATTTACATGTGGAGCATAAGGAAAAACGTGGAGGACGCTGGGCGAAGGAAAGGAAGGGTGAATTGGGGGAAATCAGAGAGGGAGATGAACCATGAGAGACTGTAGACTCTGAGCCACAAACTGAGGGTTTTGGAGGGTAGGGGGGTTGGGTGAGTCTGATGGTGGGTATATTAGGAAGGCACATATTGCATGGAGCACTGGGTGTGGTGCATGAACAATGAATCTTGGAACACGGAAAAAGTAAAATAAAATAAAGTACAAAAGACTCATTGTGTTTCTTGAATGTGACAATGAATTTCATTGTATTTCAATTTTTTAAAACTATTCTTCATATATTACTACTGCCCTTTGCTGTCTTTTTCTTCTCCTCAGATTCATATTATGTGTATGTTAGATGCTTTGCAATGTCTTATACATTCTTTGTAATTTTTTTCTATATTTTCCATCCATTTGCCTCTCAGTGCTAAAGACTCAGAAATTTCTTCTGACTTTATTTCAATTTAAAATTTTCTTTTCAGTTGTATCTAATCTTATAGTAAGACCACTTATTGGATATTGTTCGTTAGTTTAAATTTTCCATTGGATTCATTTTTGTAATTTCTAGTTTTCTGATAGAGTTCTGGCTCTTGTCCTTTAGTTTATTGACCTATTAATCACATGTACTGTCAAAATCTGAATTTTCTGTAGATCTATTTCTCTTTTTTCTAAATCAATCAATTCTCATTTTTTTCTGATTGAATAAAATAGTATATATGAAATGTTTTAGATAAAATTTCAATATTCTATTTTAAATCATTTATGTTACAAAAATATACTATATTTCTTTTTGAGCTTTTAGGGAAGTATGCTAAGTATGTGATTGCATATGTTTGTATGTGTGTATACATGTGAAAATCAAAGGAAAAGACTCAGCTCCACATTGTAGTCAATGTAGTATTAGATAAGGATATATGGCACATGGTTTGGTTTGGTGTGGTGTGCTAGGGTTCTCCAGAGAAACAGAACCAATAGGATGTGTAGATGACAGATAGATGATAGATAGATAGATGATAGAAGAAAGAGAGAGAGAGAGAAAGAGATTGAGGGACAGACAGAGAGAGATTGATTTTTAAGAAATTGGCTCATTCAATTGTGGGAGGTGACAATCTGCAGGTCAAATAGGCAACCTAGAGATGACTTAGGAAAGACTTAATGTTCCAGCTTGAGTCTGAAGGCAATCTGCAGGCAGAATTTCCTCTTTCTTAAAGGATCTTAATGTTTTTTTCTTTTAAGGCCTTCAAATGACTGGATGAGGCCTAGCAATATTGCAGAGGGTGATTTGCTTTACTCAAAGTCTCTTGGTCTATATGTTAAGCTCATATGAATAAAATACTTTCACAGCAACATGTACACTGGTTTTCAACCAAATATCTAGGTACTATGGAGTAGACAAGTTGACACAAAATTAGCCATTACATATTGGGTGATGAGATGGCTCAGAAACCAAATAAGAATCAGAATTAACTAAGAGAATATACCTCACCTCCTTCCAAGAAATATTAGTGAGATCATTGAAGTTTTCACTAGCTTTACAATGGAGTGTTTGTCAGTGCTTAAGGGCAGAGAAACTGATACTGAGCTATAATAATTGATAGTTATATATATTTTAATATTTTAGCTAATATAAAAATCTTAAAATGCACACATTTACACACTGCAGTGACTATTGTAGTATTCTTCTAGAAGCCTTTTGATGGCAATGGGCTCATTCCCTAACTTCTAGAGATCATTTTTCATAATAGCCTATATGTATGGGAAGCACAGTTTCATATGGAAAAGCCTTATTGGTGACTGTTTAAACAATATCTTTAAAGGAGGAAGAGTGCAGGATTCCTCCTTTAAAGATACACTTTAAAGAAGTGTAGTAATTGCCAGTGAGGACTTTACCCAATCCCACAGGGAGTGCAGAGAAGAGGTAGCCTTTCATAGTTGACCTGAACTGAAACAAGGGATAGAGTCCTTGTTCCTCTACATAGAACAGTCATTGAATGCCAATTGTCTATTGACAAGGACCTATAATTTTGAGTGAGGTAATTTTTTTTTTCCCTTTACAAAAAGAAAGCATCCTGGGAAGGGATTCTCTTTTGAACCATCATCAGGCACCACTCCTTAGCAAATGGGAGAATGAGTGCCTTAGACCTCAAAGGAAGATTCAGGTAGCACATCACTAAACAACTGTCTCATATCCTGTTCCCTGGTACCAAAGGTGTTCCTAGGAAGCAGACTCTGTAATTTTGTAATTTGTAAAGTGTAGTTTTGGATGTGGCTGCCTGGCAACAAGGACTTTGTCATTTGAAGTATGTGGCACATGGATAATTATTGCTATACAGTAGCAGTCTAACTAAAATTTTGGTAATGTAAACTGAGAAAGTATACAAGTAAAGGAGATGAACTGGCTGGTGCAGCATATCTAATGTAAGGGAAAAGATAACTAGCAGAATGTGGGAATTTGGTATCCGTTGCTAAGCACTAATGATTTTTAAAAGAGATAATATCAGACTTATGGGGTTAATTACTAATTCAAACAAAATATGAAAGCTGAAGGATCTCCTTGATATGACCACTCAATAGCTAGAAGGTTAACAGAACAAAAAACCATTCTCGGGATTTAATTTGAAAAGTAATAAAGCTTCAGAGAAATCTCTTGGCTCTGCCAAGTTGTTTCATTGGGCATTCTGAGAGTCCCAGTAGGGAATTAGTAAGACTCTGACTAGTGACTGAAATACCTGGGTGGACACATGTCATAATCTTGAACACCTAGATCCCCTTAAACCTAATGAGAAAAAAATGGAGTATCGTATGTGTTTCAGTGTTGACAGTACACAAATTAATTTACTCTTTGCTTTCAGTAGGATACATTAACAATGAATTATAGATTTTCCTTTGCAAAAGCAACTCTTTCTCACCAATTTATATTTACACAAAGGCCACATCTAGCATGGAAAACAAGAAAAAAAAATTTGCATGTATTTTTCAGCAACTACAGTTACAAACCAGTACATCCCCCTTTTGAGAAAATAGTAAAATTAAGTGTGGGTGGTAGTTTTATCTGATGTAAGTATAGCTACCCTGGCTTTTTCTTGGTGACCAATTGGTTAAAATGTCTTTTTTCAGCCCTTCGTTCTCAATCTATGTGTGACTTTAAGGCTAAAAGTGAATCTCTAATAAATAGCATATTGTTAGGTCTTGGGATTTTTAAGCCATTCAGTAAGTCTTTGCTTTTTAAGTGGAATTTAATCCATTTACATTTAAAGTAACTATCAAGAGATAGGGACATACTATTGTTATTTTATTTATTGTTTTGGGGTTGTTTTGTTGATCCATTGTTCCTTGTTTCTCACTCTGCCTTTTATTGTGTGTGTTTTGATGTCTTTTGCTATATAGTATGTTTTGAGTTATTTATCATGTTCTTTTGTGTGTTTACTACTGGATTTCCCCTTATGGTTACCATGATGTTAACATAAAATATCTTAAACATATAACATCCTATTTTAAATTAATAGCAACTTAACTTCAGTAGAATGTATAAACTGGAAACTTTTACTTCTTCTCCCACTCACATTTTGAGTTATTGCCATTTCAGTTTATATGTTTTTTTACATTGTGCAACTAATCACCAATTATTACAATTAGGTTATTTTTACATTAAACATATTACAATGTTAATAATGAACACAGTAATGTTTATTTTTTTAGCTTTTAAACTAGAGTTTTTAGTGAATTATACATCACTGCCACCACATTGCAGGATCTGAGTATATATTTACCAATACCAATGAGATTTATGCTACTTTTTTATGTTTCTATGATGTTAATTAGTGTTCTTATACTCAAATAAGTCCTTTAGTATTTCTCCCGAGGCAGTTCTGGTGGTAATAAATTCCCACGGCTTTTTTTGTTCAGAAAAGTCTAAAGACTTTTCCTCCTTCCTTTTTTTCTGATGGACAGCTTTGCCAGGTATAGAAATCTTGATTGATAGTTATTTTCTTTCAATATTTTGAATATGTCATTCCATTCTCTCTTGGCCTAAAGAGCATCTGTTGAAATTTCGCCTATTATCTCTTGCAGCTCTTAAAATTCTTTCTTAGTCTTTGCCTTTGATAATTTAATTGTGTTTTGATGTCGTCCTGTTTGGGTTCAATCTATTTAGAATCCTTTGGGACTCATGGATCTGTAAGTCAATTTCTCTTTCCAGATCAGGAAATTTGAGTCATTATTGCTTTAAATATACTTTCCCTCACTTTCTCTTTTCCTTCTGGAATTCCCATAATGTGAATATGGTTTCTTTTCATTGCATTCCATAATTCCCATAAATTTTATTCACTCTTCTTCATTCTTTTTTTTTTTCAATTTGCTCCTCTGATAGGGTAATTTCTATTGTCCGATCTTCCAGCTAACTGATTTCTTTTCTACATAGTCATTTCTACTTTTGAAACTCTCTATTGAATTTTTCAGTTCAGTTATTGTGTTTTCAACTCTAAAATTTCTGGGGTTTTTTGATGGTTGCTATTTCCTTGTTGAACTTCTCATTTTGTTTTCCAGTTTTGTTTAGTTTTCTGTGTGTCCTTGAAGTTTACTAAACTTCCTTAGGAGGATTATCTGAGTTCTTTGTCTTCCAGTTTATATATATCCATTTTTAAAAATTAGATTCTTATTCTTATTAGAGCTTTATTAGTTTCTTTTTGTGGTGTCATCTGTACCTGATTTTTTATGATCCTTTATTCCTTATGTTGGTATCTGCACATTTGAGTAATCAGGCTCCTCTTCAAGAGTTTATAGGCTTGTTTTTGCAGAAAACCAGTCAACTCAGTTGGGTTTCTGGATATATTTGCTGGTAATGTTCTTGAGCAGGTGGTTTTACTTATGGTCTATTTGGGGAAAGTCAACTGTTCAGCCTCTGAGGATGGGGATGGGGTTTATGTCTTTTGCTGAGAACAGCTGAAAGGACTTCTGACTTGGTTCCCTACCCAAGTGAGGCTGTAGGGCAGGCTTTATGTTTGTTCGAATTCCCTGGTCAAGCTTTCTAGATGGTCAGGACTGGGTACCATAATCAGTGATAGATGGGGCTATGAATTAGCTTCCTTGTTCTAGCAAGGCAACAGCACAAGACTCTGGGCTAGTACAGTTCATTGTAGATCTGGGCCAGAGTATACATTGAATTCTGTGGTCAGTGTGTGCTAGTTAGGTTCCCTGGTCAGACAGGATGAAGGTTGTTCTCAGCAATGAATGCAGTTTCAATTTAAATTTCCTGCCAGATATAGCAGAATCATCTCTAAAGCTGGTAACTCTTCATTGCCTTAATTCAAATGAACCGGCACTGCAAGTTACTTGACCAAACAAGGCCATTGGCTTTACTCTCACACTACCAGTTTTCTCCATCTCTTGGCTCAAGTGCTGCTGGGCTGCTCAGCTTCCAGGAATTGTCTCCAGTCCTACTTAGATGAGGCCAGAAGACACTCTCCCCAGTAGATGAGGCTATATTTCAGCTTCCTTGCATGGGAAGAAGGAAGAGGAGACACTCCAAGGCCACTCTCAATTTCCCAAATAGGCCCCAAGTTGGGAGGGGCCAAAAGCTACCCACAGCTTTAGCTGTGAATTAATCTCCCTGCCTGTGTATGACATGAGAACACCTCAAGCTCAGTACTTCCTTTATTGTGGAAGTGATCAGCTCTGCCTGCCTGTCTATTGTGGAAATGCTACTGGGCTCCACAGCTTACAGGGATTGTTATCACACTGTCTGGTCAGATGGAGCTGGAAGACATTCTCCAAAGTGGGTGGAGTTGTGATTCATTTTCTTGCCTGGGCATGGCACACCAGGCTCTAGGGATAGAAAAACTCCTTGTTTGAGGGCCAGCAAAACTCTTGTTTCAGGACCAGGAAAACTGTAAAAAAAAAAAAAAATGCTTTGTCTGAATCAAGCAGACATTCATCCTGTCAGGTTCTTGGTCAGCTTGTGCCCCTGGCTTGGTTCTGCAGATGAACAAAGTTTCTAGTTAGAATTACAAGTTGGGCATTGCAGGTATGAACTCAGCCTGCCAAAATCCATCTGTTGGTTGTTGCAAGCTCTTCCCTCCTTTTCTGTCACATTCAGATTCCCTGGTGGTTGAGCCCCACAGATTCCCCTGCAATCCCCATGGGACAAAGTCAAAGTAGGAACTCCCATAAAGTATCCCACAGTGGCTGGGCAATTGGTTGTCCCCTCTGGGTTTTCTTTTAACATTGGAGGAACTAGTGGCTCAGGGGATACCTCTCTCTTATAGTACTGTGCTGGCCTGGGGGGAGGGATAATGTGGTCAATGTGTAGCTGCTTATCTTACCTTCTAATGCAGTTTGTCTTGGTCTTTGTGGTATAAGAGAGAACTTCAGCCTCATCCCTGTGTTTTAGGATTCTCTTAATGGTGTCTTATTCTTGAATAGTTGCAAATTCTTCTTGTGAGGGAAAGATTATATTAGAAACAAATCTTTGTTGCCATCTTAATGACATCACTCTGGCTAAGAACTTTTACATCAGTCTGTGAAAGCCTACTTTGAAAAGAGAAAATGACATGGATGGCTACAAGTAAAAATATTCTCCCTCAAATGCAAAGCAATAACAAAAAATGGAAGCAGAAGAATCAGTTTTACTGAGAGATCTTATGTAATTGTAAATCATTACCTTCTGTGGAGCTGTTTTCCTTACTAAGATGGCAGTGTAACTGGCCACATATTGTAGCTGGCACTTCATCCACTAGGAAGAAAGGGCCGTACCTAATAAGTTGGGAAGTATGATGACTGTGTGTGCTAAGAGAACTCTGACAAAGCCATTTTTTTAAATTTAATTCCAAATGCCTTGAAAGGTCAAAAACAGTTTGCACAGTCTGGTAGAGTCAAGAAAACATTGCAGAAGAGAAAAGATCTAGATTATCTGTTCTCTCTTTGGCTTCTCAGCATAATTATCCCACTTAGCTTATAAAATAAAGTTTAAAATAACTCTACAGAATTGTGCGTGTATTATAAAACTCTATATAATCATAATCATTCAAGTCCATACATATTAAATGGAAATTAAAATATAATTTAGAGATATATTTAATTATTTTTTGTTTCTTCTCTCCAAAATATTTCAAAAGGAAGATAATCCATTATATAAATTGTAATAGTTCTTTTCAGTTCATTAATTTATTTAATGCTGATTGCTAAAGCTTTTAATAGTTAAAGCTTAATGAAAGATAATTAAGTTATCTTAAATATGGAATAGAGGCATATAATTTAGGAAATGTTAATAGTATATGTTTCAGCTACTTATCAAGAAGTTGTCAGGGCGCCTGGGTGTCTCAGTGGGTTAAAGCCTCTGCCTTCAGCTCAGGTCATGATCTCAGGGTCCTGGGATGGAGCACCGCATCGGGCTCTCTGCTGACATCGGGCAGCATATCTGCTTCCCCCCACCCCCGCCTGTCTCTCTGCCTGCTTGTGATCTCTCTCTGTGTCAAATAAATAAATAAAATCTTAAAAAAAAGGAAGTCTTCTTCTTGTGAAGAGGTTTGTTCTGTAATGTTCAAAAAAATTCCTAGAAATCTTTCTCTCCTTTACCTCCTGCATCCAACAGACTATAAAGCTCAAATTTACTTTATTCAGTTGAACTTCCTTCTGACTCATTAAAATAAAACAGTATTTACTTGACATCAGACTGTAACCAGTATGACCAATGAATCCTTGTGACTGACAATTCCTCCTTTGAAATGCATACTAGCTTCTGTCATAACTGGTTTCCTCTCTGTCTTACTGTTTGGGATTAGACAACACAAGGAAAACCTCAAATACTCCTTAATCCCTCCCTCCTAGAGCCAATGGTCAATCAAATCTTCCTGCTTTTCATTTCTTTTCATTGAAATCTGCTCTGATTGCATTTCTCTCTCCAAAGTCAAAGAAGCCCCAATACTCCAAGTGTACCCTGGCCTTTGCTGCATCTTTTGAAGGTAGCATCTACATGTGCATTCCACCATAAATAGGACTATTTGTATTCTTTTCACTTTTCCATGAAACTCCTGTTGACCAGATCTTGAGCTGAGAGGTCAAGGAGCAATGAAAAGATGCCATCACTGTCTCCAATGTGAGAGTGAGTATTCTTCCATCTTTTGCCAATATTTTCATAATACAGTGATTCTCCATGACTTATCTCCATGTAATGCTTTTGAAACCTTTCTAGACTTTCCTTAATGTTGACAAAGAGGATTATGTGAAATTCCAAGTAATATTCCAGATTGAAATTTTGGAATAAGATATAATGTTGGTTTTATAAGCTGTATGATAATGATAGACACATATTATTCAATTGGGTATGCTTTAAGGGAAAAGGGAGGGGATATATTCATTATGATTTATAACTGATAAGCTCCTGGTCTTAGCTCCTATAACAAATACCTTTCTGAATATATGTTAAACATATGGTCTACTAGCAAATTCATCAGAAATCATCATACTAGCACCTCTCCTTCCAACCATCTTACTGTTACCATTTTGAGTTCTGAGCATGTTTTTAAAAACCAAGAAGCAAAATTTAAACTTCCTTGGGTAAATCAGTTAACAGAAATATACATCTATGTACAAGACATATATATTCTAAAATATTATTTTTTTAAAGATTTTATTCATTTATTTGACAGAGAGGAGAGAGATCACAAGTAGTCAGAGAGGCAGAGAGAGGAGGAAGCAGGCTCCCCGCTGAGTGGAGAGCCTGATGCGGGGCCTGATCCCAGGACCCTGAGATAACGACCTGAGCTGAAGGCAGAGGCTTTAACCCACTGAGCCACCCAGGGGCCCCTATATTCTAAAATATTCTAAGTAATATTGTCACAGTAATCAAGATCAATATACTAGTATATATTGATATATATATATATATCAATATATCAATATTTTTTTGTCCTTTGCCTTTAAAAAGCATGCAAAAACTCAAGTGTATCTGCAATTGCTCTTCAAATTTTGTTATTCTGGTTTGAGACTTGTAAGTATTTTGGAAAGTTTTCAAGTAAATATTTAAGTTGATTATTCTTATCTCATTTGTACATTAGTTTTAAAAAGCATCTGACTGCCAAGTCAATAGTTCTAGTGAGTTCATGTTGACAAAACAGAGCATTCCAAACAGCATATTATAAACATTAATGAAGTTACTATGAGCAATAAACTGCAATAGAAACAATCTGAATTATATAATAATAGAAGACCTTACAATAACTGATCTCTTTTTGAAAATTAACCTCTTTGTAGGAACTCAATGCTTTAACAACAGGTAAAAATTACATTTATAAACTACCTCTTAAAAATACAGAATACTAAGGGGAAAAATAGTAGCACTTTTCTTTCAAAGACTTCATGCATAGTAACGGAATAAATAATCCAGTAGTACTTAAATATATGATGACAAATTTGGTCATAGAGCAATTTTAGGTATTAAGAAAGTTAGATTTTGAAATTATGTTAATTTTACTTGTTAAAACTGTTTTATTCCAAATTAACACAGCTATTAAGAATTGACAATCTCGGGGTGCCTGGGTGGCTCAGTGGGTTAAAGCCTCTGTCTTTGGCTCAGGTCATGATCTCTGGATCCTGGGATCGAGCCCTACATCGGGCTCTCTGCTCAGCGTGGAACCTGCTTCTCCCTCTCTCTCTCTGCCTGCCTCTCTGCCTACTTGTGATCTCTCTCTCTCTGTCAAATAAGTAAATAAAAAAAAATATTTAAAAAAATTAAAAAAAAAAGAATTGACAATCTCTTGAAGATAAAAAGGTGTTTTTCCTTACTAGAAATCTTTCTCATTATTTCATTATTAGAAATCTTTCTCTGTTACCAGTACTTGTATTAGCCAAATCTATTAATGATATACAACAGGCTTGAAATTCTTCTTTTTGTGTGTTAGATGTTATATATTAGCTTATAGAAATGAACTATTTCATGAAATAATCTGCCTTTTTAAACTGATTCTTCCCAAGCAAGCCCCCTAAATATTGGAGTTCTTCAAGCTTCTTCTGTGCTAGGCCATTTTCTTACTCACACTAATGACTTCAGTTACTATCAATATAGTCCTGGTTTCCAAATTTTTTATTGTCAGCACTGTCATTGCTATGGATTCATCTCATCAAACTTGCTATGTCCCAAACTAAGCTATTCAATTTCTTCTACGGACCCTCCCTTTTTTCTGTGTCCTAGTCACTCATCTATCCTCCTGAATTCTTTTCTTGGTCACGCCTTCCATTCTCATTCCACATCTAAAGTCAAAATACATTTATTTACTAAATCTTTTTTCTTACATAATAGTTTTATTGATATATAACTTTCATACCATACAATTCACCCTTTTAAAGTGTGCAACTTTTTTTGAAAACATATTCACAAAGTCATGCAACCTTTACCACAGTTTCAGAATGTGTTTATTCTGCTCCAAAAGGAAACCTGTTCCTATTAGCAGTTAATTCCCATTTCTCCCCAGCTTCCTAGCACTAGACAACCACTATTCTGCTTGCTGTCTCTATAAATTTTCCTATTTTGGACATTTTATATAAATGAAATAGCACAATATGCATTTTTGAGTGACTTTTTTTAAAATTTAATTTTATTTTTTCAGTGTTCCAAGATTCATTGTTCATGCACCACACCCAGTGCTCCATAAAATACATGCCCTCCTCAATACCTACCACCAGGCTCACCCAAACCCCCACACTTTCCCTTCCAAAACCCTCAGTTTATTTCTCAGAGTCCACAGTCTCTCATGGTTCATCTCCCCCTCTGATTTCCCCCAATTCACCATTCTTTTCCTTCTCCCAATGTCCTCCATGTTTTTCCTTATGCTCCACACATAAGTGAAACCATATCACTCTAAATAATTTTTAAATTTGCCTCCTCATCTCCAACCAAATGGCTACTTCCATTGTCTAAATCAATGGTATATTTTGCAAAGAGTACCACATGAATCTTTTAATGATTCCCTTTGCTTTCAGTCTGGCTCACCAAATAAGAATCTTCCTAAAATACACACTTAATCATGCCACTCTTCTGAGAGAAATATATTTTTAATGATGCAGAGTATATCTCAGACTTTAGCCTTAGAAACACAAAATTAAATAGAAAACCGTCTAATCAAATTATCTCATATATCTGACAGTTTATTGTGTACTTGCCCAACTAACTAATTTTAAATCAGGATGCGTGAATATTTTCCAAGATTTCAGAGTAGCAAAGTAAAATTCCTATTCCAAACTACAAGAAAGGTAAAAAGAAATTTATTGTTTTCTGTTAGGTTTTGCAATTATTGTTTCTGTCTAATGTATAGAACAATAAGTTATATGAAAGGATTTTTTTCAAAAAATGACATCCAAAATTACACATACTATGTAATACACAGATATTCATGTGATTAAATAATATAACAAACAAGAATTTTTTTCTTTATAGTCTTAGATCTCAAATTAGAAAATAAAGATAGTAAGTGAATAATGTTAGTTTTTTTGTTTGTTTTGTTTTTGTTTTTGTTTTAACCTTTGGAGTCAAACAATATCAACTTTGTGTCCATGTGTCTAGTATTTGGTCTTATACACAATGAACTTTAAATAAATTGATTTCTAAGTGAATTAATAAAATATGAGTCTGATAAAATAATATAATAAATTAGGATAAAATATAGTTGTTGAAATTGTTAAATATTATGGAATAATTGAATTTCTCAATTAAAGATTTAGTATAAATTCAGCCAATTCAATATTAACTTGTAAAAGTTTGAAAGATAATTTTGAAAATTCAGAAACTTATTGATCTATAAGTGTTATAACTTGTTTGATGTTCCTTTACCCATGGATGAAAATAAAATTTTAGCCTTTTGTTGTATCCTATTAGAGATTATAATACATAATCCATGAATAAACTGAAATATTCTATTTAAATAGAACTTAAACCTTGGTCCTCATGCAAGAAATGCCTGCAGGATTTACATGATGACTTGATTTATAAAACATTCTTACTATATTCACAGAGATATAAAAATGTTATGAAAGGCAAGAAAGAGAAAGATTTTTAAAATTTACTGGAACAAATGCTGCATTATGAACAATATGCAATTTTCTCTTGGGAAATTATCTGTGAAACAGAGGCCTGTTTATTAGGCCCTGAATGCAACAATGAAAATGTACAGGTTGTGGGGCAAATGACACATGCATGAATGGCCAGAGTGTTAGTGAGATCTGACCCAGAATGATTTCATACATGAATCTGCCTTTTTCCAAAGAAAACTATGTGAGGCTTACAGCTGACATTTTCCTTAATACATGCTCATGCACTACTACATATGAGTTATTTCATGAAATAACAGAAATGAAAGAACTATCTAGATTAGTGGTTTTAGCCAGGGAGTTAAAATTCAGAAGTTCCTGCTTAGGTATGACAATGGCTTTTTGTTTAATAGGTAAGATTTGTGACTTTAGTAATTAGGTTAAGCATAAATGGACTATGTAGTATATTAATTTTTATGTTTTTTAATTTCAGAAAAATAAAGTACACTCATTTAAGCAATCAACATTTACTGAGCACTATGTGGAAAACACAGACTCACCAATCTGGGGCAAATATACATTCTAGAAAGAAAGTCTATCTTAAAGCATTGGTATGTAGGCAATTTGTTGGAAAAAAATCCAATAATACAATCCCTTTGGAATCTTAATAATTCCCATTTGGAAATGCTCATGAATGGGATAATGGTTTGGAAGGAGCATCTTTTCAGTAGTTTCTGTGAGGTTCTTGAATTCCACTAATACTTATATTACATTATATATTCCAAAGTTAAGCTTGTAGTACTTGAGACTTGAAGAGGTATAACAGGGTGTGGCAAATGACTGGTAAAACACACAAGGCCTGGTATGGATTTGATCTCATCTTTACCATTTAAACACGGCATCATCTCTGACATGTTAATCTGTCTCATGGTTTTTCATGTGTAAAATGAACATAATAATAATTATCTCACATGATATGGTAAAAATTACATAAAATAGCCATTGGCATTTAGAGGATTCAATAAATATTAGCTCTTTTGTACCTTTTTCTTACTAGAAACTCTTCAAGATGCAGCTGCTGCAAATAATTCATTTACATGGAAATTACATTTTTTGGCCAACCCAGATTCCAGTCCAATATCTTATAGTTGAAAAAAGTAGAAAAAGAACTAAATGTTAGAAAAACTTGGCTCTTCTCTAGTTTAATTTGAGACTTTATTAACCCCATTTTTGGGCTTTATTTAAGCACCTGGGAATAAAGAAATCAATACTGTTCCAATGTTTTTTAAAAGGTCATTGGGTGAGCCAAATGAATTGTGGAAATGGTTCAGAAAAAAAATGCATTATTAATTTGCCAAGTTTCTTGGTCTGAGCAAAAATTAGGAACTGCAGAGAAAAGAATGAAGCATGTTGAACTGAATTCATTCTTTTCTCCAAGAATTAACTTGCAAATTTATATTATGGAGAAATTAGTTCAATATGTCCACCACCAATTTACACAGAAACAATAATCACTTTGGACATAAAATACTAGACTAGTTGTGCATGTAACATTAGCCAGAACCTTCAGACTGAAAGCTTCCTGTAAGAGTGACCAAACACTGTAGTCTATTTCTAAGCTAAATAATAATAATAATAAATTTAACCATAATAAATTATGGGCTTTTGGAGGGTATTAGTTAATAATAGTAAAATAAGAATCTGATGAGATAATTGGGGAAAAGTTAGTCATGTATGTTTCTACCACACTCATGACACTTCAAATGAGATGTTTAACCTTATAAAACCTCCCCTTGTTAATCTGGGGTTTGTTGCATACAATTTAGAATTTTTAAAGTCAGCTGGTGCAATGTTTTCCATAGTTGACAACTAATATTTTCTTTTCTTCCTCCCCAGAGAAAACATGCCAAAGGATTTTATTATACACCAATTTCTACAAGAGTGAAAACAGAATAGACTTTGAGTGGGAAGTTCCACTGGAGGCAGCATTAAGCTTGAGGGAAGAAAGCAAACCATAAACCTAGACATGGACACCTAGTATAGAAATAAGCTCTTCCACAATTTAAAAGAATGCATACACACTATATAATATTGAGTGAAGACAAACATTAAATCAGAAAAAGAAATTAAAAATAATCTCCAATACCATAGAAAAAAACAAATTTAAAATTTTGTTATATTATATTTTAATTTTTAAGTGTATAAAGAGAAATTTTATTTTTTTAAGATTTTATTTGTCAGAGAGAGGGAGAAAGAAAGAGAGCACAAGCAGGGGGAGAAGCAGGCTCCCTGCTGAGAAAAAAGCCTGATGTAGGACTCAATCCCAAGACCCCATGATCAAGACTTGAGAAGAAGAAAAGCAACTGATTTCTGTGCATTGATTTTGTATCCTGCCACATTACTGAATTGCTGTATGAGTTCTAGTAGTTTGGAGGTGGAGTCTTTTGGGTTTTCCATATAAAGTAACATGTCATCTGCAAAGAGAGAGAGTTTGATTTCTTCATTGCCAATTTGAATACCTTTTATTTCTTT
>CM053611.1:109738160-109789917 GCA_028646535.1 Procyon lotor
GGAATGGTAGCGAGAAAAGCAGGCTTCCTGCAGAGCAAGGAGCCCAATGCGGGGCTTGATCCCAGGACTCTGGGATCATGACCTGAGCCGAAGGCAGACGCTTAACAACTGAGCCACCCAGGTGTCCCTTCTTCTTTATTTCTATCCCTTACATATTCTTTTAGTGACTTCTGTAGGTGATTATTGGAGTTTTCAAAGGGTCCCTTGTAAGTTGTGCACTTTTTCCTTGTCCATGTTCTGACAGTTGAGAAAGAAATTTGGATAGGTATAAAGGACACAATATTTTCTTCACTAGCTAGAGAGGCTATATAACAGTTAGAAGAGGTGATGTCTTTAGAAGAGCTGAACAGAAGATATGCTTTTTGTTCTTTTATTCCTAAGCAACAAAAGAGATTCACTCTGTAAGGATGTTTCTCTTAAATTTTCATGAATTTTCTTGATTAAAGGGATACATGGCAGTCTAGATTTGTACTAGTTTATATCTCTTAGGAGGAAGCTATAACAAGTGACATGTCATAACAGAGCAATAATGTTTCCCATTAATAATAATAAACTCTCTAAGCTTTTGTTTAGTTTCTTTTTAGTTTTAGAATAATTTTGTTTTGAGAATACAACTCTACATTGATATTTGTTTTCTCTTAATATGTGGAAAATAATTTGCCACTATCTTTTGTCTTTTATTACTGCTGTTGAAAGGTGGATAATCATTTTTTTTTTCAGCTCATTGTAAGTATACTGTATTTTTCCTCTGGATACTTTAAAAGTTTATTTTTGTCTTTCATGGTTTTCACTTAGACTAAAACATTCTAAGTGTGTACTTCCTGTTATTTATCCTGATATTAATACTTTAGATATTTTAATGGAGAATATATGTCTTTCTTAAATTCTGGATAAATTTCAGTGATTATTCATGTTATTTATTCATCATTATTCATCACACAAAGCTCCTTTTTTCTTTACCATTCCCTCATGTTTTCTATCTTTTTTTTTGCTTTTGGTGTTACATTACATTCAGTTTTTCTGTTTTTGACTTCTTGCTTATTAAACCTTCCTTTAATTGCATCTAATCAGCAAATCAACTTTTATTTTAGTTTTAAATTTCACCGTGTATGTATACACACACACACACACACACACGTAATTTATAGACCTTCTGTTTGTTTTGATGTTTTTAGTAATCTTGATATTTTAACGTTTTTTCTTATAAATTTTCAGTTTGAGCAAGATTCAGTGGGGCTAGCTCATCTCCATTTCACCTGACATTGGCTGGGTCAACTCAACTATGGTGGTAGTATCTACTTTTTTTGGCTATAGATTTTTCTCTGCATGAGTGTCTCTACAGGCACCTTGAATTCCTCAGAGCGTTATGTCTGAGTTTTAAAAAAGAGTTTGCCAAGATATAGAAAGTGAAATTTCCTAGTTTTGCATGGGCTGGGTCCAGACTAAGACAGTATCACTTCCACCAGTTAAGCAATCAGAGCTCAAATTCTAGGAGAAGACTAACTCCACCTCTCAAAGAGAAAAGTCAAAGAACTTTGAGGACATGTTTCAAATCTCCACAGATGCACTGATATAATACAATTCATTCTGGACTTTGAAAATCAGAGAAATATAGAATAAAGGAAGCTTTTTTAGAAACTTCAAAGGGACAGTTAGAATTGCTAAAAATAGCACTGCTGTCTGAAATAATGACCTTGGTGGTTCACTTTGGGCTACACAAATAATAATCAATGTACATAACTCTATGTAACTTTATTTTTGCCCGAGTACCCCTATCCCCTATTTTGTCTTATGTGATAGTCTACTGTTTTTAAACTTAACAAGTGTTTATACACATGTATAAAAATATTTTACTTTTGTTTCTTCAAGAACATTTCAGCATCCCTAGGAACTCAGTGAATGTATGCTGATTGGTTGGAGAAACGCAGACAACAAGCACAGACAGTATAACACAACCTTTCAAAAAAGAGATCCGATGTTGAATGAGTGACAATAGCAACAAAAACAATTTGACTGTAAAGCTCATTTTTGTTAATGAACTACTTATAAAATTTCTTATAGACTTGCCACTAGAACTCTTTGATACTTAAAAGTACTATTAAAAAATTAAGAGGTATAGTTTTTCCCAGGCAGCCATTTTAAGGCCCTATGAATGAATGGTTTTATGCCCAGATGAAATTTTCTAATTTCATTCAAGTTTACCTTCTTTTACAATACAGCCTCTTGAGTTGGGAGTTCAAGTGCTAAATTTCATCTTGGGCTTCATGTTTTCACTAAATTTAAAGATGGCTTTACAGTTGTCCTGCTGACAGGGCTTCAGAGACACAATTATAAAAAGGCAGTCAGTTGGTTGCATGATCAGGGAAAGCAAAACAGAGCTTTAGTGCAATTTAAAGCTAAGCATCCTGAAAAAAGCTCTCTGGAAATGACTCATAAATAGTTTCCAACAGGGCTCCAGTCAAATGATGACAAAAATCTTTTAAGTCCCAAATATGTGCAAATGAATCCCAATTTGGCTTTGAATTATGCTTTTCCTTTTATTTGATTCATTTTGAAAGTCAGCATAGTGTCATCATTGTTTCTTTCAGAAGTAGCAAATACAGCTAAACTTGGACATATGGAATTATTGTGCTTCTGGTGGATGAATTAATCCCCCCAAAGCTTGAAAACTTAAAAGCCAAACTTTTGGCATATTTTCAGCTAGACTCTGAGGCATCAGACTAAGTGGATCTTAGTTTAAATGCATGGATATAAATCTAATAGAGAAGGCTATTTATGCATATTATAAATTATTGGTGAACAGTGCATGAAATGCCGTCTGAATTGTTCATTGAAAACCCACATTCAGGTATTCAGAGTGAAATACTATGTCTTGTTATGTATTCACTGCCTAAGCATTCTCTTTCCATGGGAGAAGAAACACATTTCCATATGCTAATCTAACCAGGTAGAAAATTATTTTGTAGACACACTGACATATGAAGGTTATTTCTCCATACACAATGACACCACTCCAAGGATTATTTTATTTGAGTTTTATTTAGCCCCTTTCACTCTGGTTTTCTTACATAATTCTTTCCTAATCTAATATCTTAAACTGATCATGTTCAGGATAAAAGTTTCTCTTATTTCTCAACATTTTAAGTTAGAACACTTGGAGACTCACTTTGACTTATCCTTCTTTCTCTACTTTTATCTGTGCATCCCAAATCCTTTTGACTTTGCCTCCTAAGTGTTTTTAAAATCATTCATTATCAATTTCTTCTGCTACTGACCTAGTTCAGCTTATTCTCATTTTTTGCTTAGATCAATGCAACAGGCTTTTTGCATGTCTCCTGGCTTCCAGATTCTCCTTAGCTTTTTAAATATATCCTTCCCACTGTGGTGAGCAGTTCCCTTTTAAAAATACAAATTTATTCATGTCACATTCATTTATAAAGGTATTGGAATTTCTTATTACATACTATAGAATAAAATCCAAGCTGCCTAGGCTAGCTCAAATCTTTCAAGTCCTACTTGTTGCTACTTTCAACAATGTACCATCCCATGTAGATTATTTGCAATTTGCCACACATTTGTGGTTTGGCTCATTCTTTTCTTCTGCTTGGCATTGTATCTCAATTTTGCCCTATTTGACAGTGTCCTATTCATCTCTCGAGTTTAAACTTCAAGTCACCTTATTTCAAAGTCTTCTTTGAGGTAAAACAAACTATTCCAATTTTAGCTTTCTTTTTCTTTTTATGCTGTCAGTATTTTCATATATGATGAATAATATTGTCTGGTACTATTTAAGCACTTCCTAGTTAATTACCAATGTTTTAGTCAATTCAGGCTGCTATAACAAAATACTATAGACGTGTTGGCTTAAACAACAGAAATATCTTTCCTACAGTTCTGGAGACTGAAGAGTCTAAGAGGAAGGTGCTATCAAGTTAGGTTTTATTCTGATAGCTCTTCTTTTGACTTGTAAATATCCATTGGCTTACCATGTGCTCACCATGACCTCTTCTTTGTGAGTTCAGAGGGAGTATAAGCTCTATCATGTCTCTTCTCATAAGAATGTTAATCCTAATATAAGGGATCTACCTTCTCATTGCCCTAATCACATCTCAAATAACCATAACACTTGGGATTAGGAAATCCACATATGAATTGGGAGTAGAGCACAAATATTCAATCCATTGCATACAGCAAACTTATTCTGTAAGTAAGGAAACTGAGGCTCAAGGAGTTTGTCTATGGTCACACAGCTAGTAAGTGGCAAATGTGAATCCAGAACCTACTGTATAACTATTTTAATAAATTAGCTTTGAACTCCTTTGGTACATCTTATCTTCTAATTCTCATCTTTGTCTCCTGATGTCTAGCACATACATATGAGATAATTGCCTTAGTCCAGGTTCCCAGGTAAAAGAATCAAAGATAGAGAATTATATGTAAGAGGTTATTGGGGATTGTTTTAGTGATCAATATGTGTAAGGGAAAGGAGGCAAGATTAGACAAAGCAAGGAATTATATTGTTAACCATTTGTAGCAAAACTCTCAGCTCATCCTATAGTCAGGGAGCTCTGGCACTAAGAGGCTCTTAAGATTCATCTCATCTTGAAGCAAGTTTTATATTCCTGCTTTGATCAGTTACTGGATAGAGACTGTCACCAGACAAAGGGTGCAAACTTGTGCAAGGTATCTCCCATCAGAGATGAACCATCAATAGCCAACACTTGGTATCTGAGGGAATGAATGAATACCTCCATCCTGAGAGGGGTTTCTGGGACTCACGAGAGCACCCATAAATAATTGCTCTTGCTATTTGTGTCTTCTTTTATACTCTCTGATTAAGGCCTCCTTTTCTACTTTATGTCCCACTAATGCTTGGGAAGTTATACATTCAGTATTTTTGAAGGATACTTTTACATTTGTAATGTGTATACTTATTCAGGTTTGTATCTCATTTCAACTCCCAGTTGACACAAGGACCTCAGAACACTTTGTCTGTTACCTCCTATCATATTATATGATATTGTTCAGCACTTTACTTCCACTGTGTTTCTCTACCACTGTAATTGTGGAAGTCTTTGTGATTGCTGTTGAATTGGGTAGCTTCACTAACTTGTTTACCATTCATTAGTTCTTATAATTCACTTTTTTAAGGGTTCAAATTTCATTTTCTTGATAAAGCTCCCTTAGCAGTTCTTTCAGTGAGGATCAATTAAATATAAGTCCTCTCAGTCTCTTTTGTTGAACATCTTTGGTTTGTTCCACCTTTGGATCATCATTTAGCAGACTGTAGAATTTTAGAGTGATAGTATTTACTTTCAGCACTTGAGCATATTATTCCATTTTTCCTGGCTTCTACTGTTGTCTTTGAGAAGTCGTCAGCTGAAATCCTCAACAAGGACTTATTGTAAGCCACCAGCCTTAACAATTTAAATAGCTGGGGTGAGATGGGGGATGAATGCCTCAATTCTGGATCAGGGATCTTTTTTAAAAAGTATTTTATTTATGTATTATATATTTGTGGGAGCAAGAGAGAGAGAGTGTGTGTGCATGCATGAGTGGGGGGTCTGGAGAGGAAGAGTGGGAAGTGAGAAGAGTCTGGAGAGTGGGGAGAGAAAGAGGGGAAGTGAGAAGGACAAGCAGACTCTACACTGAGCACAGAGCCCCATGTGGGCTTAACCCAGGGCTCAATCCCAGGACCCCAAGATAATGACCTGAGCTGAAACCAAGAGTTAAATGTTCAACTAACCGAGCCACTCATGTACCCCTGGAGTAGGGATCTTGATAGCATACCATACAATCCACTAGGGTAAGTAATCTATTATAAGGAGAAAAGTAGGAAGGAAGAAGAGATAGAAACTCCAGGTAATTGTTTATATTAAAGTTAGAGCTTGGGTCATTCTGAAAAGGCTCTTCTGCTAGGAGTCTTTAGTGACCAAATGTAGTAATTTTTAAAATTCTTTCATTTTCTTCAAAGTGCAGTTACTCTCTCATCTCTAGTGCCTCAACCAGCCATTGAAGCAGCATAAGGATTAGTTATTTATACTCTTATTTAGCAGAAGGTATATTTTATTTTTATATGCGCTCAAAAGGAAAGGCTTATGATAACACTTGTAACCCCATTAAACTGAAAGGTTTAGACTTTAAGGAAAAGACAAGTTTCTCATTAGTGAAGCCTGGATAACCTCAGCAAACTTGGTTTATTTAATTATCTCATTCGGTCAGGGAAATTTCCTTGGAAGAAAGTCCGAAACTCCTATCTCATTATTTCTGTGAAGCAAAACATGAGGAAATACTTTCTTGAATAGAAAGTACAGTGAAGTTACATGACCAACATTGTCATATTCTCTCTTATTCTGGGTTGACACTGCATATTCTATGATTGCTCACCATGAATATTTATTGAATATTGCAGTATGTAGAGTTTATTTTCTAATTTTATATCCCACTGCTTTCATAAAGGATTTGAGACAATTTATGCAAACACATGATTTTTTAAAATTTAAATGAGTTTGAGTAAAAGAAAATGAGAATCAATTAATGTGAAAATTAATAAACAAAATGCCTGCCCCACAGCCTGACATAGTTAATAAAGAACTCATCACAGCTCTAGACTTCCTGATGACTTATGATAAGAGAAAATCTAACACGTATGAAATTATATCTATGCTTTAGATAATGACATGTAGCTATTTTCTGAGTACAGAGGTTTGCAAAAAGAAAACCGTCAAGGGTCTCCATTTCCAAAGAGTACATCAAAGCTAAAAAAGGGAGAGAGAGAGAGATTGTTATCCTATATTATCTAAGGTGTTATGCTAGAAATATGAATTTATATATTTTTATCCATAAAAGAGGAACTTAAAATCTGGTTAGGCAAGTAGGTAAAAAGGATTAGAAAAGGATAAATGGCAACTTTCCTGTTAAAATGGTAAATGGATAACAATAAATAATTTCTTTCACAAACCTCATGGAAGTGATAAAAATACAAAATTATAAAAGCATCGCAAAACTTGAGTAAATACCATGAGGTAGATGTGGCTGTACTGAGAAAATTACTGTGGCTAAGCAACCCTTCCAGTTCTATAACCCAAGGGTAAAATTGGAAAGTTTCTTTTTTTAGCCATTGTCACTTTATGTATATTCCACTTTATTGATGCAGTGCCTACATCAAGAAAAGCTGATTGCTACTTATGTATTTCCTTTGACTTTTCTCAAAATTATCTATTTCTCTCTAGCCATACTCACTTGTCCTTAGAATTAATTAATTTCACTTTGGTCACCTATGAAAAGGCCCTTGGGTGCCTAGGTGGCTCAGTCAGTTAAGCATCTGCCTTTGGTTCAGGTCATAATCACAGAATCCTGGGATTGAGTCCTGAATTGGGCTTCTTGCTTAACAGTGAGTCTGCTTCTCCCCCTGCCCCTCCTTCCACTCTTTCTCTCAGTCTCTCTCTCTCTTTCCCTCTCTCTCAAAAAAATAAATTAAATCTTAAAAAAAAAGAGAGAAAGATGCCCTTGTTACCTGTTTTACCACATCTTTTATACAGCTGCAGAATTACTGTTTCAAAAGTCTCAGGTTAGCCTTCACAAGTTGAAACTCAACATGGCAACAAAATCTCTGTATTATTCTGTGGCTGCCTTTCTAATCTCATGATCAAGATCGTTCTTTTGTAATTCATGCTGTAATATAAATTTTCATGAAAACTTTCATATTTCTGGGTCATTGCATATGCTCTTTTCCCTACCTGGATGTCCCCTCTTGTCTATATGACTACCTCTTATTTGTTATTTGAATTGTATCAAAGTGTTCTTTTTAAGAAGCCTTTGTGATACTCCCATCTACATTAGTATTCTTCTGCACTGCATTGCATCAGCACTCTACACATACTTCTAAGAGTTAATACTCTCATGGTTCACAAATATGTCCATTAGGCCAGGATTTTCTAGTTTTCTAAAACTACTCTCTATTCCATAGAGTTTACTAAGTCCATGCTGGAAAGAAAAAATAAATTCAGATTAATACTTTAGCTCTGATAAATGGTTGGTGGGAAATGGAGTCAAATTGGCCAAAATAAGATTTAGGGTTTGTTCTAGATTTGATTCTTTCAGGTATTTCTTGGTTACCTTTATTATGAGTAGTGGAAGATAAATGTATTCTCTAATGAATAACCTCTCATTCATTTCATGCAGCTTTCAGATTCTTTTCATAGATATATTAACTTCTTGTGTCAACTTAAGCAAGTCAGAAAAATTTCCTGCATATTCAGCTTTAAATGAAAGTGCCATGTAGAGATCTCATCTGCGGGTCTTTTTTTTCCCTTCCAAGCTCTAACAGTATGCAAGTAAGTTTCTGTAACATTACCATATCAGGTTATGACCTTTTATAAGAGAATTTCAACATACTGCTTTTTAAAATTTTCCCTCATTCTGAGTATGCCTACTTAAGTGTAGGTTTAGTTTGATAAAGCCTCATATATTTACTAGGATTTGTCCACCCACATTCCAGGAAAGCATTACACAGACTCCTGAAGAATCTATACTGCTTTCACAAAGCCTTCATTGTTGCCATGAGGTAACAGTTGGCAGCAGACACATTGTGGCAAGGTCAATATCTACAGGGGCTGAGTCTATACTAAAGCTATGTAATATTTGGTTTCCCTCGCTTGTCATAGAAATACACTGAGATTAGGTAATTTGTATCATGATTTCTGATAAGCAACCCCAACCAGACTAAATAATGAAAAATCCTTTTTCCTTTTTAGTGAAAATATCTTGTAGAATATGAAGGTAACAATTCAAGTATAGAAAGAGTTACTGCAGATAGGCTAGGTCATACTTTCTCTAAAGTGCTTCTGACTTCTGTTCTGGCTGATGCCATGCTGGCCTCCCAAGAAGAAGATTTTTCTTAACTTATTTCCTTCCTTTTCCCCCCTCCCTTTTCTTTTCTTTACTTCTGTTCCCTTTCATGTGGGCTTGGTAAGGGAACTTCAGGCTATTAGGATGTGAGATAAAATGTTATTTTTTCATTAGTCATGCTGAATCAGCATCATGTAAGTGTGTTTTTACCTAAAAAAATACAATAAGAGTATTTTTTAAATTCCTTGTGTGTGTGTGTGTGTGTATATATATACCAGTTTAAACAAGAAAATTCTTTAAGAGAGAAAAAAACCCTTTGAAATATAGATTTATTTTATTTTGTCAATTCAGAACAAACCAGAAAACAGTAAACTTTGTGTAGGGGTAGTAAAAAAAATCAAATTTGCAAATTAAATACACAGAATAGCACCATCGATTGAATGGTGATTCATCACTATTTATATATTTTCTAATTTGGGATAAATATTTTCTGAAAAAAAAAATGGAGTAGTGACTAAACATATGGATGAGGTAAAGGAATATTTGCTACTTGCCAAGCACTGCTATGAGTTCAGATTTCATGTTTGTGATACCTCTATAAGAGGTATTTTTTAGGCACATGTCATACAGAGGCACCAAATAAAAAACAGAAGTCTCCTTCTCTGAGCTACTAATATTTTTTTTTCATTAATTGGAAGACTTTCATATTTTTAAGAAGGTCTATACTACCCAAAGCAATCTACAAATTCAACACAATCTCTATCAAAATCCCAATGACAATTTTCAGAAAGAGAAAAATTCATCCTAAAATGCATATAGAATTTTCAGGGATCCCCAATAACCCAAACAATTTTGATTAAAGCAGAACAAAGTTGATTAAAGCCTCACAACTTCCTGATTCAAAATGTATTACAAAGCCACAGTAATCCACAGTGAGCTAATGGCATAGATAGACCAATAGACCAATAGAATAAAATAGCCCAGAAATAAATTTTCACATATATGGTCAAATGATCTTTGACAAAAGTGCCAAGACCACTCAATGAGACAAGAACAATCTCTTCAACAAATGGTTCTGAGCAAACTGGATATGCATGTTAGACTCTTATCTTACTCTTATGCAAATATTAACTCAAAATGGATTAAGGACCTAAACATAAGACCTAGAACTATAAAACAAGGAGAAAAGCTTAATGACATTGGACTTGGCAAAGATTTCTTGGATATGACACCAAAAGCACAGGCAACAAAAGTAAAAATGGACAAATGAGACTATATCAAACTTAAAAGGACTTGTTAATAAGTTCAGAGTTTCAAATTTTCAAGATGAAAAAGTTCTGGAGATCCTTTCCTAACAATGTGAATACACATAACACTACTGAACTGTACACTTAATGCTTTAAGTGGCAAATTTTATGTTTTCTATCACAAAAAATTAAGAAGTCAAAAAATATAATAAAATCAAATAAATGTCTTTGTACCCACATGCTTCCATTTAAAGTAAAAGTTTTTCAAAGAGTAGTCCCCACTTCAAACCACACTAATACTGCCTTGAAACATCTTGTATCAAGGTCATGCTACTTCCTCCACTTTGTGAAATCAATGATCCATTCTCTAACTTGTTTTTTAAAAACAGCCTTAAGATATAATTCACATATACATTTCATCTATTTAAAGTACATAATTAAATGGTTTTGAATATATTCACTGTTTTTTGTTTTTCTTTAATTTTTAAATTTATTTTTAATAACATATAATGTATTATTTGCCCCAGAGTACATGTCTGTGAGTCGGCAGGCTTACACATTTCACAGCACTTACCATAGCACATACCCCCCCGGCCCACCTCCCAGCCACCCTTAGTTCGTTTCGTGAGTCTAGGAGTCTCTTATGGTTTGTCTCCCTCCCCATCCTACTAATATTTTTACTAAATATTATCACAGTTAAAAATTTTGTGTGTATTCTGAGGGAAAGTAATGTGTTTTTTTTTTGTTTTGTTTTGTTTTTGCATAAACCTGTGTAAAGAATGTTCTTTTTATATTTTCAAATGAAATCAAACTATTTGCCTCACACACTACCTTCATTTTTCAACTACTAAATAATAAATTTTAGAGATTTTTCAATATCAGTAAATGCAGACATGTCTCATTCTTTTAAATACAATGCAGTGTTTTATTTTATGAAATAGTATATTTATTCAACAAATTCCAGACTTAATAGGCATTTAGATTGTTGCATATTTTTCCTACTCTAAATTATACTATAATAAACATTCTTATTCATATATCCTGAAGTGCTTTTGTAAGTATATACCTAAAACCAAATGCTAAAAGTGCAGTTGATGGGTCAAAGGATATCTGCATTCAAAATGGTGACGGACATTGTTATTTGCTTTTCAAAATCAATATAGCAATTTTATGCTTCCCAACACCATTACATTGTTAAATATATACCTATATTTGAATTCTATACTCTATAAGTTTTTTGAAGATCAATGATCTAAATAACCTGATTCATGGCAAGAATCCAGCTCAGCATGACTCAAAACCTCTGGACACATCAAAATATACCTTAGTGTTGTTTAGGTGAGTAGAATTTGAAGAAAAAAAAATGAAAGTGCACATGATTAAGCAATAATATCAATATGCTGAATAAATAATGTTAGTTTGTCAATTTCATGTTAGATTTTTAAAATTTCTCGAGTAGATAAAAAAAAAAATCCAAAGCAAGGTGAATACTAATGGGGAAATTTTCTTCCTGGGAGAATGAGGAAGAAATTGAATAGAGAAATCATGAAGAATAATAAACAAAAAATGCATTATTTTACTTGCATTTGATTTTAACCAAGTACTTAGTGAGTTGCTTTCATGGTGAATGAGGCATTATGCTAACCCTAGAAATTACAAGAAACTAAAGAAGGATTGTGATTCTCTAGAAGTTTACAGCTAAACATTGATGAGTCAAAAGCAGTTTAAGAAAATACCAGAAAAGACCCTACTAAATCCGTATGATTGTCAAATAAATAGTGCCATAAATAAATGCCTAGGAATTCAGGTAGGAGAGATGGCTTAGATAAGGAAAGATTTGAATTGGGGCTTGAAGAGCCTCTAAGACTTTGGAAAGGCTGGGTGGGCACACTCATCCCAGGCTTATTCCTGGGATAAATAAAACTCAGTTACTTAATCTGAGATTTCATAATAGTATTATTTAGTAAGTTAGATCCTTCAGAACTGAGTTACTTGAAGAAATTCATGTTTCTATTTTTAGTGTTTTTTATCCTGCTTGGGGCCAAATGCAGAGGGGAGTTTACTTTCTTTTTCTTTTTTTTTCTGCAAACACAATTTTGTGAAATATTTTTGTAGATGAAAATTGGCAGAATTTAATAAAAACTTCAATTGTCTTGTTATCACAATTTATTACATTGTATTATGCTATGTTATGTTGTATATTTTATATTCCATGACTTCTTTTCTGTCAAAGGACCTTGTGACTTTATCAGCAATGTTCGAATAATGATATCACATATATCACATATATTTGGCTGATGACAGCATAAAGTCAACCTGAAATAAAGATAGGAAATCAAAGAATATTAAAAGGTCTTTATCCAAGTTACCCTTCATAGCACTCCAAATTTTTATCATCAGAGTCTTTCTTTTGGGTAAGAGTAAGTTATGCTAATTATTGCTCACTGTCCCAAACCAGTCCATTGTCTACTTTTGTATGGCACACAGTCTAAAAATGTTCTTTTTTTTTTTTTTCAGAGTTTATTTATTTATTTATTTGAGGGAGAGGGAGAGAGAGAGAGTGAGGGGAAGAGCAGAAGGAGAAGGATAAGCAGACTCAACACTGAGCAGGAGCCCAATGTGGGGCTGATCTCATGACCCTGAGATCATGACCTGAGTCAAAAACAAGAGTAAGAGGCTCAGCCGACTTAACCCTAAGAATGTTCTTTAAATGATTGGAAAAGAATACTATTTTGTGACACACAAAAATTTTTTGATATTCAAATTTCAGTGTGAATCCATAAAGTTTTGAAACTCACTGCAACAGCAAAGTTGAATATTGCAACAAAAACTGCATGACCCACAAAATACACAATTTTTACTATCTGGCTCTTTACAGAAAAAGTTTGTTGACCTCTAGCTTGAAGGATGGATTTAGAAGGTCATAGTAAAAAGTGCTGCCTGGGTAGGTACCAAGACAGAGAAACAAGGACTACATTATCATCCACACTAACAATTTCCTGATTTTGTTCAGAAAAAGTACCTATGATAATCATCAGTGGCTTTGTCCTCATCTCCTTCTAGCCCTGCTGCCTTCACCACAGCTTATGGTCTCAGCTGAAAGTCAAAATATTGGAACCAATTTCCAATCAGCTCAAAATTCCCACCCTCTTATTCTCTGTTTCAGGTCTAGGCCTTTATCGAAACCTCATCTGGTCAAAATCTTCCAACTGTCTAGATTTATTCTGAGAACTTCCTAAACTGTTATCCCTTTTTGGATATGTCCTTGTCCTCCAAATTTCTTTACCTTGAATATGCTGAAAAATGTTACAGTATGAAAATCCTAGGCCTAGGTTCTTTAAATCTTGTCCATGGACCCCTGGGAATCTCTGCAAATGTTTTAAGGTATTTGTAAGATCACACTATTTGCACGGTAATACTAAGATGCCATTTGCTTTTCCACAGTGCACCTTTACCATGATAGTACAAAAGCAAGGATGGGCAAAACTGCAGGTGCCTGAATCAACATAGTAACATCAAAATTGTGTTAGCAGTCTACTCTGCATCACCATCCATTCTCATTAGGAAAACAAATCCAGTTTCTCTTATAAACTTCCTGCATGAAGTAATAAAAAGTATTAATTTTACTAAATATCAGCTCTTGAGATCATGCCTTTTTAATATGCTATATGATTAAATAGGTTTTATGCATAGAACACTTCTGCAGTATATCAAAGTATGGTGAGTATCTCCAGCAAAGCACTTGTGTAATTGTTGGAATTATGGGATTATGGGCCCCTTTGTACATGCTACACATTTTTTATTTGAAAGAATACCTGACAGACCTAACTATGGTTATTCATACACAAATATATGGAAGACATTTTCTCAAAATAAACAGAATGAGACTGTCACTCCAAGGAAAACAATTGATAATGTTTGTTGCCTGTGATAAAACTTGAGCTTTCTAAGTGAAAATTAGAATTTTGAAAAACTTGTATCTGCTACCATAATCTTGACAGCTTTCCAATACTTCAAGACCTCTAACAAGCTCCATGATGATATTAGTAAATGTGATTTTTGGTATTGCATAATGAAATGTGCTAATATTCAGAAGATATGCACAACTTTGTGACCAGTACTACAAACCATGCATGGGTAAACTATTCTTTTAAAGTGTAAGACCAATGGATTTTGATCAACAGATATGAAGAATTAATCAGAGTGTTTTCATATTACATATTTCATCTAACCTTTAAGAAACTATTATTTATCAAGATTTGCTAAAGTGCCATAATAATCTGAAAATTATTAAAATACTACTGATTTTTCAGCTATGTATCTTTGTGAGACCAGGATTTAGAATGCTTCAACCAGAAGTATATATCACAACAGATTGAATGCAGAAGCAGATATAAGAATTCAACTGTTTCCTATGAAACCAGACATTAAAGAAAGTTGCAAAAATGTAAAATAATGTGATTTTTTACTCTTTTTTAAAGAAAATGTAGCAATATTCAGAATGTTATTTATGCAGATATGTTTATTGGGAATTTATTCCTATTTCTAAATGAAGTAATAGTAAAAATATTTTCAGTTTCAATTTCTAATATGGTAAATACCTATAGCACTCATCAACAAAATCTTTTTGGGATCTTCAGTCATAATTAAGGTTGTAGGAGGTCCCTTAACCACAGAGTCAGAGGATCATTGTCCTATAGGTCAATGAAAGGAACTGGAACAAGAGGAAATTATAATTGCCTTGCTTAAAGCTAAGGTGAAGACAATTCAGCTATGGTAGAGAAAGTGAGTTAGGATTGGGTTTAATTTAAGACATATGAAGCCAGTGGACTCAGCCTCAGAACTTGAGGTTGTAAGGAAAGAGGGATACAGGAAAGGGAAGATTCAGGAAGTGTCTACATGGAGAATGCCAGAAGGCAGCTATGACCAAGTTTGAGCAGGGTAAGCTCTAGGACCTCTTATGCTCTTGCTTAGAAAAAGGTGGTAAGTTGTAACCCACACTTTTTAAAAAAAATTCCTATGGTTGTAGAATTTTAAAATTGATATATAATTGACATACAAATATTACATTAGTTTCAGTTATGCAATGTAATGTTTCAATACTTGTATATATTGTAAAATGATTACTATAGTAAGTCAAGTTAATATCCATAAATTTAATTTCAAAATTTATTATTCTTAAAATAAAAAATTTTTACAGCAAAGAAAGCCTAAACACAAGAGAAGAGAAATAATAAATCAATGAAATAGAAACCAAAAGAACAGTAGAACAAATCAATGAAACTGGGAGCTGGTTCTTCGAAAGAATTAATAAAATTGATAAACCCCTGGCCAGACTTATCAAAAAGAAAAGATAAAGGACACAAATTAATAAAATCATGAATGAAAGAGGAGAGATCACAATCAACACCAAAGAAATACAAACAATTATAAGAACATATTGTGAGCAACTGTACGTCAGCAAATTTGACAATCAGGAAGAAATGGATGCATTCCTAGAGACATATAACCTATCAAAACTGAACCAGGAAGAAATAAAGAACCTGAACAGACCCATAACCAGTAAGGAGATTGAAGTGGTTATCAAAAATCTCCCAACAAGAGCCCAGGGCCAGATGGCTTCCCAGGAGAATTCTACCAAACATTCAAAGGATTAATACCTATTCTCCTGAAATTGTTCCAAAAATTAGAAATGGAAGGAAAGCTTCCAAACTCATTTTATGAGGCCAGCATTACCTTGATCCCAAAACCAGACAAAGACCCCATCAAAAAGGAGAATTACAGACCAATATCCTGATGAACACAGATGCAAAAATTCTCACCAAAATACTAGCCAATAGGATCCAACAGTACAGTAAAAGGATTATTCAACATGACCAAGTGGGATTTATTCCTGGGGTGCAAGGTTGGTTCAACATCCACAAATCAATCAATGTGATACAATACATTAATAAAAGAAAGAAGAACCATATGATACTCTCAACAGATGCTTAAAAAACATTTGACAAAATACAGCATCCTTTCCTGAAAAAAACTCTTTAAAGTGTAGGGATAGAGGGCATATACCTCAATATTATCAAAGCCATCTATGAAAAACTCACAGCAATATCATTCTCAATGGGTAAAAACTGAGAACTTTTCCCCTAAGGTCAGGAACACGGCAGGGCTGTCCACTCTCACCACTGCTATTCAACATAGTATTAGAAGTCTTAGCCTCAGCAATCAGACAACAAAAAGAAATTGAAGGCATCTGAATTGGCAAAGAAGTCAAACTCTCACTCATTGCAGATGATATGGTACTTTATGTGGAAAAACCCAAAAATCTCCACTCAAAGACTGCTAGAACTCATACAGGAATTCAGTCAAGTATCAGGATAGAAAATCAATGCACAGAAATCAGTTGCATTTCTATCCACCAACAGCAAGACAGAAGAAAGAGAAATTAAGGAGTCAATCTTATTTACCTAAACAGCTAAAACAATCAGGTACCTAGGAATAAACCTAACCAAAGAGGCAAAGAATTCATACTCAGAAAACTATAAAGTACTTATGAAAGAAATTGAGGAAGACACAAAGAAGTGGAAAAATGTTCCATGCTCATGGATCAGAAGAACAAATATTGTGAAAATGTCTTTGCTACCTAAAGCAATCTACATATTTAACACAATCTCTATCAAAATGCCATCATTTTTTTTTCAAAGAAATGGAATAAATAATCCTAAAATTTATATGGAATCAGAAAAGATCCTAAATAGCCATAGGAGTGTTGAAAAAGAATGCCAAAGTTGGTGGCATCACAATCCCAGATTTCAGCTCTATTACAAAGCTGTAATCATCAAGACAGTGTGGTACTGGCACAAAAACAGACACATAGATTGATGGAACAGAATAGAGAGCCCAGAAATAGACCCTCAACTCTACAGTCAACTAATCTTTGACAAAGCAGGAAAGAATGTCCAGTGGAAAAAAGACAGTCTCTTCAACAAATGGTGTTGAGAAAACTGGACACTCACATGCAGAAGAATGAAATTGGACCATTTCATTACTCCACATACAAAATAGACTCAAAATGGATGAAAGACCTCAATGTGAGACAGGAATCCATCAAAAATCCTTGAGGCAGCAACCTCTTCGACCTCAGCCACAACAACTTCTTCCTAGAAACATCACCAAAGGCCAGGGAAGCAAGGGCAAAAATGAACTATCGGGACTTCATCAAGATCAAAACCTTTTGCACAGCAAAAGCAACAGTCAGCAAAATCAAAAGAAAACTGACAGAATGGGAGAAGATATTTGCAAATGGCATATCTATAAATCTATAAAGAACTTATCAAAATCTATAAAGAACTTATCAAATTCAACACCCAAAGAACAAATAATCCAGTCAAGAAATGGGCAGAAGACATGAACAGACATTTCTGCAAAGAAGACATCCAAATAGCCAACAGACACATGAAAAAGTTCTCAACATCACTTGGCATCAGGAAAATACAAATCAAAACCACTTCACACCAGCCAGAATGGCAAAAAGGAATGTCAGGAAACGACAGATATTGGTGAGGATGTGGAGAAAGGGGAACCACTCTACACTGTTGGTGAGAATGCAAGCTGGTACAGCCACTCTGGAAAACAGTATGGGGGTTCCTCAAAAAGTTGAAAGTAGAGCTACCCTATAACCCAGCAATCACACTACTGGGTGTTTACCCTAAAGATACAAATGTAGTCATCCAAAAGGGCATGTGCACCCCAATATTTATAGCAACAATGTCCACAATAGCCAAACTATGGAAAGAACCTAGATGTCCATCAATAAATGAATGGATAAAGAAGATGTGGTATATATATATATATATACACAATGGAATACTATGCAGCCATCAAAAGAAATGATACCTTTCCATTTGCAATGACGTGGATGGAAGTAGAGGGTGAAATAAGTCAATCAGAGAAAGATAATTATATGATCTCTCTGATATGAGGAATTTGAGAGGAAGGGCAGGGGGTTGTGAAGAGTAGGGAAGGGAAAAATGAAACAAGATGGGATGGGGAGGGAGACAAATCATAAGAGACTCTTAATCTCGTGAAAAAAACTGAGGGTTGCTGGGATTGGAGGTTAGGGATAGGGTAGCTGGGATATAGATATTGGGGATGGGATGTGCTATGGCAAGTGCTGCAAAATGTGTAAGCCTGATGATTCACAGACCTGTACCCCAGGGTCAAATAAAACATATGTTAATTAAAAATAAATAAATTTTTAAAAAGATAAAAAAATTATTTTTTAAATTTTTAAAAATATATTCTCTTAGCAATTTTTAAATGTGCCATACTTTATTTTTAACTATACTCATCTTGTTGTACATTACATTTCCATGACTGACTTATTTTATAACTGGAATTTGGATCTTTTTCTACCTTTTGACCATTTTTCTCATTCCCCTTCCCCACCTCTGACAACTACCAATCTGTTCTCTATATCTATGAATTCCTTTTTTTTCTAATTCCCCATACAAGTGAGATCATATAGTATTTATCTTGTCTTATGTCACTTAGTATAATGCCATCAAGGTCTATCTATGTTGCTGCAAATGGCATGCTTTCCTTCTTTTTTATTGTTAAATAGTAAGCCATTATATATATATTTATATATATACATATATATAAATATAAACAACCACATCTTTTGTTGTTTCTTCTTTATATTTTTATATTATTAAGGTTTTTTTTCATTTCCATTATAGTTATACATATAAACATACAATAAATTAGTTTCAGGTGTACAACATTGTGATTCAACAATTCTATACATTGCTCAATTGTCATCATAGTAACTGCACTCTTTAATTCCCATAAAATATCTCACTGATTCCCCCATGTCCCGTTTGGTAAGAGTCAGTTAGTTCTGTATAGCTAAGAGTCTGTTTCTTGGTTTCTTCCTCTTTTTCATTCCCTTTATTTAGTTTCTTAAATTACACATATGAGTGAAATCATCTGGTATTTGTCTTTGTCTTTTCTTAACATTATACTTTCTAGCTCTACCCATATTGTTGCAAATGGCAAGATTTCATTTTTTCTTATGATTGAATAATATTTCATTGAGAATATATACCACATCTTCTTTATTCATTCATCTATTGATAGATACTTGGGCTGCTTCCATTATTTGGCTATTGTAAATAATGCTGCAATAAACTTAAGGGTGAATATATCCTTTTAGATTACTGTTTTTGTATTTTTTGGATAAATGCCCAGTAGTATAGTTACTAGATTGTAGGAGAGTTCTATTTTAAACTTTTGGAGGAACCTCCATACTATTTTCCTCAGTGGTTGCACCAGTTTGCATTCCCACCAACTGTACGTGGCATTTCCTTTTTTCCAATATCCTTGCCAGCACGTGTTCTTTCTTTCTTTCTCTGTCTTTCTCCTTTCCTTCCTTCCTTCCTTCCTTCCTTCCTTCCTTCCTTCCTTCCTTCCTTCCTTCCTTCCTTCCTTCCTCCTTCCCTCCCTCCCTCCCTCTCTCTCTCTCTCTCTCTCTCTCTCTTTCTTTCTTTCTTTCTTTCTTTCTTTCTTTCTTTCTTTCTTTCTTTCTTTCTTTCTTTCTTTCTTTCTTTCTTTCTCTTTCTTTCTTTCCGTCATTCTGACTGGTGTGAGGTGATAACTTATTATAGTTTTGATTTGCATTTCCATGCTGATATGTCTTTTGGCCATCTAAATCTTCTTTGGAGAAATGTTTGTTCATTTCATCTGCTTATTTTTTAGTTGGATTACTTGGTTTTTGGTGTTGAATTGTAAGAGTACTTTATATATTTTGGATACTAACAGTTTATTGGATGTGCCATTTGTAAAATTGTCTCCCATTCAGTAAGCTGTCTTTTAGCTTTGTTGATTGTTTCATTCTCTGTAGAGAAGTGTTTTTTTTTTATTTTTTTTTAAATTTTATTTATTTATTTGACAGAGAGAGAGAGAGATCATAAGTAGGCAGAGAGGCAGAGAGAGAGGGGGAAGCAGGCTCCCAGCTGAGTGGAGAGCCTGATGCAGAGCTCGATCCCAGCACCCTGGGATCATGACCTGGGCTGAAGGCAGAGGCTTTAACCCACTGAGCCATCCAGGCTCCCCTCCTTCCACCAATATTAATTCAGGAAGCCAATCACTATGATTTGTTTTATCTGCTTCATTTTTAAATTAACATATAATGTATTATTTGTATCAGGGTACATATCTGTGAATCATCAGGCTTACATATTTCACAGTACTTACCATAGCACATATCCTCCCCAATGTCCATAACCCAGCCACCCTATCCCTAACCCCCTACCTCGCAACAACCCTCAGTTTGTTTTGTGGTTTGTCTCCTTCCTGATCCCATCTTATTTCATTTCCCTCCCCAACTCCCCCATGAAAGAAAGAAATGCCATTTGTTGAGGAGACTGTCTTTATCTCACTGTATATTCTTGCCTCCTTTGTTGAAGATTAATTGACCACATAATTGTGGGTTTGTTTCTGGGCTTTCTATCCTGTTCCATTGATCTGTGTGTCTATTTTGTGGTAGTACCATACTGTTTTGATTGCTACAGATTTGTAATATAATTTGAAATACTGAATTATGATAACTCCCACTCTATTTTTTTTCAACATTGTTTTAGCTATTCAGGGTCTTTTGTGGTTCCATACAAATTTTAGGATTGTTGTTCGAGTTCTGGGAAAATTGCTGTTGGTATTTTGATAGGGATTGCATTAAATTTGTAGATTGCTTTGGGTACTATGGAAACTTAAGCAATATTTGTTCTTCCAGTCCATGAGCATGGAGTGTCTTTCCATTTCTTTGTGTTTTCTTCAGTTTCTTCCATCAGTGTTTTACAAATTTTAGAGTACAGGCCTTTTACCTTGTTGGTTAGGTTTATGCCTAGGAATCTTATTATTTTTAGTGCATTTGTAAATGGGATTGCTTTCTTAATTTCTCTTTCTGCATCTTCATTATTAGTGTACAGAAATGCAACAGATTTCTGTATATTGATTTTGTATCCTACAACTTGACTGAGTTTATTTATTAGTTCTAGTAGTTTTATTGTGGAGGCTTAGGGTTTTCTACATATAGTATCATGTCATCTGCAAATAGTGAAAGTTTTATTTCTTCCCTATGAATTTGGATATCTTTTATTTGTTTCTCTTGTTTGATTGCTTTGGTTGGGACTTCCAGTATTATGTTGAATAAAAGTGGTGAAAGTGGACATCTTTGTCTTCTTCTTGATCATATGGGGAAAGCTCTCACTTTTCACCACTGAATAGGATGTTAGCTGTGGGTTTTTTATATATGGCCTTTACTATGTTGAGGTATGTTCCCTCCAAACCTACATTGTTGAGGTTTTTTTTTTTTTTATCATGAATGGATGTTGTATCTTTCTAATGCTTTTCTGCATCTATTGAAATGATTGTATGGTTTTTATCCTTTTTCTTATTGATGTGATATATCATATTGACTGATTTGTGAGTATTGAACCAGGCTTGCACTTTGGGAATAGATCCCACTTGACCATAGCTAATGATTTTTTTTAATGTATTGTTGGATTCCATTTGCTAATATTTTGTTGAGGGGTTTTGTTTTTATGTTCATCAGAAATATTAGCCTATAATTCTCTTTTTATATAGTGTCTTTATCTGACTATGGTATCAGGTTAATGCATGCCTTGTAGAATGAATTTGGCAGTTTTCCTTCCTTTTCTGTCTTTTTTGAAATAGTTTAATACCTCTTCTATTTTTTGGAATAGTTTGAAAAGAATTGGTGTTAGATCTTCTTTAAATGTTTGGTATAATTCACTTGTGAAGCCATCTGCTCCTGGAGTTTTGTGTGTTTAGAATTTTTTTAATACTGATCAATTTCATTGCTGGTAATTGATCTATTCAAATTTTATATTTCTTTCTGATTCAATTTTGGGAAGTTATAGGTTTCTAGGAATTTATTCATTTCTTCTAGATTGTTCAATTTATTGGCTTACCATTTTTTCATATTATTCTCTTATAATTCTTTGTATTTCTATGGTGTTGTTATTTCTCCTCTCATTTCTGATTTTTTTTAAATCATATCTTTCTTTTATTTTTTTATTTTGATGAGTCTGTCTAAAAGTTTATTCATTGTGTTGATCTTTTCAAAGAAGCAGCTCATGGTTTTTGGTTTTTTTTTTTTCTTCTATTTTGCTTATTTCTGTCTTAATCTTCATATTTTCTTCTCCTGGCTTGGGTTTTGTTTGTTCTTTTTCTAGCTCATTTAGTTGTAAGGTTAGGTTATATACTTGAGATTTTCCTTGCCTCTTGAGGTAGGCCTATATTTGCTGCATCCTAAATATTTTCAACCACTGTGTTTTCATTTTTTACATTTTCATGTATTTTTTTTTATTTCCTTTTTTATTTCTTCATTGACCCATTAACTGTTTAGTTTTTGTTAGGTAGCCTCCATTTTTCTGTGCTCTTCACAAACTTTCACACACACTTACTCTCTCATTCTAAAATAAACAAATCTTAAAAAAGACATAAGATGAATTGAGAGACTTCAATCTTTTGGCATTTTTTGAGATTTGTTTCATTGCCTAACATGTGAGCTCTTTTGGAGAATATTCCATGTGCAAGTGAAAGAATATGTGTTCTGCTGTTGTACGATAGAATGTGCTGAACGTATTTTTTAAATCTGTCTATTCCAAGGCCATTTTCTTCTGGCTATCAAAGTTTTTGCTGAAAAATCCACTTGCAGCCTTATAGGGTTTCCCTTGTATGTATGTGTTTTCTTTTTTCTTACTGCTTTTCAAATTCTCTCTTTATCACTATTTTTTTTTTTTTTTTGCCATTTTAATTACTATGTGTGTTGGTGTGGACCTCTTTGGGTTGATCGTGTTGGAGAATCTATGGCTCCTGGTTCTGAGTTTCTCTTTCCTTTCCCAGACGAGTGAAGTTTTTAGCCATTACTTATTCAAGTAACTTTCTGCTTCCTTTTCTTTCTCTTTTCCTTCTGGGATCCCTGTAATGCAAATGTTATTAGGCTTGATAGTGACACTGAGTTCCCTAAATCTAATCTCATTTTGCATAATTTTATTTTCTTCCACCTGCTCAGCTTGACTACTCTCCATTACTCTATCCCTCAGGTTTCTGATTCATTCTTCTGGTTCATCTAGTCACTATTTATTCCACCTACTGTATTTTAATATTGTGTTCTTTATCTCTACTTGGTTTTTTCCCTTCCTTTTTTTTTTTTTTTTTTTTACCTCTTTGTTAAGTGCCTTACTGATGTCCGCTACTCTTTTCTCCTACCTGGTGAGTATATTTATGATCACTACTTTGAATTCTCTGTTAGGTATATTACTTATCTATGGTTTGCTTAAGTTTCTTGCTTTGATTTTGTCTTATTCTTTCACTTGGGGTATATTCTTCTGTTTTCTCATTTTGTCTTACTCTCTATGTCTGTTTCTGTGTGGTAGGAAAGACAGCAATGTCTCTTGCACTTGAAAGTAATAAGAAAAGGTCTGATAATGTCCTGACATGCAGTGTCTCCTGTTCACCAGAACTTGGAGCTTCAGAGATGTCTGCTATGTGTGAGACATGTGCCCTGCTCTCGTAGATGAGCTGCTCTTTCCTTCAGTCCAGTTATCTGCAATGGCTGCCTTTGCCTGTTGTGAGAAATGTTAGGTTCCTTTGGGTGTTAGTGGGCTGGTATGGGGACGCTCTGGGCTTTAACTGAGTCAGGCTAGACATTTTCCAGAGATGTGGTAGCACCAAACTGTTAGGCACTTTTCCTGTGCTGTCCCCTGAGACACTTCTGTTGGTGGGTGGGCATGCAGTCAGACCACTTTTTTCCCTCCAGCTCACTGCTGAGGCCTCACTCTGACTAGAGTGTGTAGTTTTTTCCTCTCACTGGAGCAAGTCTGAATGGGCTGCTTCACACTGCCAATACTGCTTTAGTTGGACTCTGGCCAAGAGAGTATTGGAGAGGGTGGATAGGTGGAAGAACAGTGCGGGGGGATGAAATGCAGCAGGGGGTGGTGCTAACATGCTTTGTGTGCCTGTGGTTGTCTATAGGAGGGGCCTGGCTACTCTGGAACTGAAGTGGCCTATAGATTCCCCAGAAGCATGGGGGTGGGTGGGTGGTAGGGCTAAGATTCTAAGAAAACTTTACACGCGATTGTTCCCATATGGGAGGGATCTTGCAGCACCTGGACAGAGGTGGGCTCTCCAAGGGGTCAGTTGGTAGAAATAATGTGGAGGGGCAGGGCAGCAGTGTTAGCAAGTTAGGTAGCAAGTCTAGAAGGTGACCATGTGTTTATTCTGGGGGGCAAAAGAGGGAAATGGTACCTGCTAGTTCCTTTATTTCTGGGGGAGTTCTGCAGAAATTTCTGTCCGTCTGGGATAGGCTCTGAGATTAGTAAATAACTCTCCTTCTTGTATGCCTCCAAACACCTTTCAAACTGCTGCTTGTATGCTGTATTTCCAGGGCTGTTTTTTGTGCTGTCTCTTTAGAGCATGGATTGTTTTCTCTTATCCTCCAGGCTCTCCTGGAACTAAGCCTACTCATATTTTTTCAATTCCAGATTTTAGGGATGTTTGGGTAGCACAGTTGGTTAAGCATCTGACTCGGTTTTGGCCCCAGTTGTGATTTTAAGGTTGTGAGATTAAGCTCTCAGTTGGGCTCCACACTGAATGTGAAGTCCACTTGAGATTCTCTCCCTCTCTGTCTCTGCCTTTCCCAGTTGTGCTTGCTCTGTCACTTTCCAAAACAAAATAAATAAATCTTTAAAGAAATTCTAGGGTTTTTTTTAAAATGATTTTATTTATTTACTTATCAGAAAGAGAGATCACAAGCAGGCAGAGAGGCAGGCAGAGAGAGAGGGGGAAGCAGGCTCCCAGATGAGCAGAGAGCCCAATGCGGGGCTTGATCCCAGGACCCTAAGATCATGACCTGTGCTGAATGCAGAGACTTTAACCCACTAAGTCACCCAGGCATCCCAAGAAATTCTAGGTTTTAAGTCCCGCTGGTTGTAGGAACTCATTCAGCCTTTCTGGTTTCCAAAGTCAAATGTTATGGGGATATGTCTTCCCTATACAGGCTCCCTTTTGTGGGGTCTGTTTCTCTCTCTCCTCTCCATGTCCAGTGTCTCTCCCTTCCACAGTTCCATAGCTCCCAACCACATCTCTTCCCTTCTTATCCTCTTCAATGTGGCCTCTTCTCTACATTTAGTTATGGAGTTTATTTTGCCAGTGATCTGTGTTATTTACACTGATGTGAGTATTATCCAGTATTATCTTGTATCTATGGGACAAAGTGAGCCTAACTAAGGTCCTTGTACTCCACCATCTTCCCTGGAAGTTTTCCCTTTTTTTCTATACCACATCTTATTTACCCATTCATCCATTTATGGACACAGGTAACTTCCATGTCTTGGCTATTACATATAATTTTGTAATGAACATGGGAACACATATATCTTTTTGAGTTAGTGTTTTTATTTTCTTCAGATAAATACTTGTAAGTGGAATTGTTGGATCATATGATAGTTCTCTTTTTATTCTTTGAGGAACCAATATACTGTTTTCCATAGTGGCTGTACTAATTTACATTTCCACCAGAACTGCACGAGGCTTCTGTTTTCTCCACATCCTTGACAGCCCTTGTTATTTCTTATTCTTTTGATAACTGCCATTCTAACATGTGAGAGATGTTATCTCATTGTTGTTTTAATTTCTATTTCCCTGATGCCTAGTGATGTTGAGTACCTTTTCACATATCTTTAGTCATCTGTATGTTCTTTGGAAAATTATGTCCTCAGATCCTTTGTCCATTTTTTAATTGGATTCTTTGGTGTTAAGTTGTATGAATGTTTTATATATTTTGGATATTAATCCCTTATCAGATATTTGCAAATATTTTCTCCCATTCAGTAGGCTGCTATTTCATTTTGTTGATGGTTTCTTTGCTGTGCAGTAACTTTTTAATTTGATGTAGTCCCACTTGTTTATTATTGTTTTTGATGCCTCTGCTTTTGCTGTCAAATCCAAAACAATGTTGGCAAGACTGATGTTAAAAGAGCTTAGTGTAGGAATTTTTTACATTCAAACCTTTAACCCATTTTGAGTTAGTTTTTTTTTGTGTGTGGTGTAAGAGAGTGGTCCAGTGTCATTTTTTTTTTTTTTTTTCTTTTCATGTGGCTGTCCAGTTTTCCCAGTACTATTTACTGAAGTGACTATCTTTTTCCTATAGTATTCTCTTGGCTTGTCTGTTATGAATTCATTGACCAATGTGTGTGGGGTTTTTTCTGGACTATTTATTCTATTTCATTATCTATGTGCCTATTTTAATGCCAATGCCGTAATGTTTTGATTACTATAGCTGTGTGATATACTTTAATGTCATGTTCTTCTTTCTCAAGATTGCCTGGGTTATTTGGAGTCTTTTGTGGTTCCATAAAAATTTTAGGATTGTTTTTTCTATTTCTATGAACAATACCACTGGAAATTTAATAGGATTGCTTTGAATCTGCAGACTGCTTTTGGAGTATGAATATTTAAACAATATTAATTCTCACGAGCACAGTCTATCCATTTACTTATGTTTCTTTAATTTCTTTTATAAATGTCTTCTAGTTTTCAGTGTATAGGTCTTTGACCTCTTTGGTTAAATTTATTCCAAAATATTTTTTTTTATATAATTGTAAAGGGGATTGTTTTCTTAATTTACTTATTTAATAGTTTATTAGTATATAGAAATATAACATATTTTGTATATTGATTATTGTAATTTGATATCCTGCAACTTTACTGAATCATATATATATATATATATATATATACATATATATATATATATATATAAAGATTTTATTTATTTATTTGATGGAGAGAGATCACAAGTAGGCAGAAAGGCAGGCAGAGAGAGAGGAGGAAGCAGACTCCCTGCTGAGCAGAGAGCCCAATGTGGGGCTCCATCCAAGGACCCTGAGATCATGACCTGAAGCAAAGGCAGAGGCTTTAACCCACTGAGCCACCCAGGCGCCCCCTGAATTCATATATTAATTCTAATGCTTTTTCAGTGAAGTCTTTATAGCTTTCTATGCATAATGTCATGTCATCTGCATCATATCATAATTCTTCCTTTCCAATTTGGATACTTCTATTTATTTATTTTTCTTGCTTGCATTTTTTTTTAACAGTACCTCTGGACAGATGACTTTGGAAAACAGCATTTGGAGCCTCTCTGTCCCTTTGATTTAGAATAAACAAGTTTGTAGAAAACAATAAGAACCTTTTTTCTCCCTATCCCCAGCCACTGTAATGTGTTGAGTATACTCATCTTCAATGTGACTCTAAAGTAATGAAAAATCCAGGAATGTCTTGCTTGCCTTTATATTTACAACTTTGCTCATGTCTAAAATGTAAATATCATCACTTTATTTATTTATTTATTTAAGATTTTATTTATTTGACAGAGAGAAACACAGCGAGAGAGGGAACACAAGCAGAGGGAATGGTAGCGGTTAAAGCAGGCTTCCTGCTGAGCAGGGAGCCTGATGCCCGGTTCTGATGTGGGGCTAGATCCCAGGGCGGACGCTGGGATCATGACCTGAGCGGAAGGCAGAGGCTTTAACCACTGAGCCACCCAGGCGCCCCAATATCATCACTTTATAATTAGAGAGAGAAATTTAAATCACATATATGATCAGGAATTCTTGATTTCCATTCTCTTTCTTTCTCCCGCTTTTCTTTTTAATACTGCTCTTCTCTTCTGTTTTAAGAAGTTACAAACATAACTTTGCATGTTGCCTCAATTTGTTTCATGGAATGAGGAAGACTACAAATAATAATAAAGTCAACAATGCAAGAAGTAACAATTGGTACATGAATTAATCTAAACTGTGACTTTAGATTATTTCCTATTTCCATCATACCTTGTGCATTTTCTTCTTTGATGTTACAAATATTGTAGTTTGATATTTTTTCCAATAGTAAAATAATATATGTGCTGCCGAAGCGAGCACCCAATAGTAAAATAATATGATGGCAAAAATGTTAAGAAGGAAAGAAGTAGAGGAACTTTTACATGAAAATAATGCATTTTGGTTAACAATACAACACTGTATTAATAATTATTAAATGTTTATAAATTAGTCTTTATGTTGTAAAGCCATTTGGTAATGTATTCAAACTGTGTTGTATATGAAGGTTGGTGAGGGAAAGGTGGTAAAGGTACAAGCTCATCAGTTCACTCTGAAGAGTAAGACTGGGTAGTAACAGCAACAAAAATGTAAATGTCTGCTTTCCTTATTTTCTTAATATATTTCTCCGATTCCCATTTAGGGGATGATCAGGAAGACAATGATGCAACAAATCATGTGTATAAAACTTACAGGGAAATAGAAAAAACATGAATCCTTGAGAATGATTTTGCATTCCTTTTGGAAGAGGATCAGAAGATCATAATAAGTTCTGAAAATTATATAGGTAAATGTAATTGCAAATTGCTTAGCGTAAGTGATTAAACTTCAAAATTTTCTATGAAAAATGTGGTCTTTTTAAAGCAAATTTTTCATATTTTAGGAAATTATTTGTAATTATTTTTTTTCTATTTACATTGTGAAATGCTTCAGAGATTATGTATTGAACAGTGTTTTGCACAAACCAGTAATTCACTTAGTATGCCTTCCAGGGAACTTGGGCACATGAAACTAGGTATTTATTTTCCTTTTACACTAAAACATGGTTTGTAGCCCTCGATAAGTCATATACCTGTCACATACATATGGTGTGTGCCTATTTGATGCCAACACAACCACAAAGAAAGGGGAAAATTGAATCAAACAAGTGATTTATTAATTGTTTTATTGAATTCAACTTTTTTCCTTCACATTTTCATTTACCTTCACTCTTTCTCTTACTCATTGAAATAGATTTAAACACCCAGTTTAAGTTTTGGACTTCTTTTTTTTCCCCAGCTCACTGGTGACATATTTTACACCTTAAAAACTTTAAGAAAATAATTTGATTGACTTTATTTTTGCACTTTATGTATTTTAAAATATTTTTAATGTATGGACATTAAGACTGATTGATATATATTCCTGAGGGTTTCTAAACTGACAGAATTTCTTCCTAAAATTGAAATAAAATTTGTATGCTTTCTGATCTGCAACTAAAACTAAGTATGTTGTTTATTTGCATCTGTGTGGGCCTTCTGTGTTTATAAATGGAGTTTTGTCCTATGGAGGTGGGACATGAGAAGTTTACACTTAGAATCACTAATGAATGCCTGGCAAGCCCTAGTGAGGTAACATATATCTAGGCAGACTGAAAAGTTTTCTTTAAAAAAATAAAGTTTAAACCCATTATCATTTTTGAATATTTTTATAGATTTAAACAGTAAAAAAATGCAGAATTGAATCTGAAATCTCTTCTCCCTATCTGAATTAAACTGTTATTTTTCATTTATGCTATTCTAAGTGCTACCATGTGCTACTAAAGTTTTGAAACCATCTATTTTTTAAAGATTTTATTTATTTGAGAGAGAGATGCATGGAGGATGAGGGGCAGAAGGAGAAGCAGAATACCCGTTGAGCAGGGAGTCCAACTCTGGGCTCAATCCCAAGACCCTAGGATCATGACCTGAGCTGAAGGCAGATCCTTAACCTACTAAGCCACTGAGGTGCCCCTTGAAACCACCTCTTATAGAAAAATATCTAGCCTAGTCTTTGTCATTAAATGCTATTAAATCATGTCCACTACTGAAGCTAAATAATTGATGAATAATTTTAAAATATTACAATTGACTTACCATCTTAAAGGAAGCTTTACTATTTCCATTCAAAAAATATTCATAAATGCTGATGTCTTTTTGAATGCAAAATAGTTGAACTAATTATAATTGAAATAAGGCTCATAGTTTGTATGTGACCAGAGTTTGCTGAAATCGTTAACTTCTAAGTAGGTGGTTCCCATGTTATTTAGAGGCAAACTAAGATACATTCAATCTCAAATCTTTAAATATCTAGAAGACTACTATATCCAAGTATGAAAGTAGTAAAACACTTAATTGACTTGGAGTCATGTGACAGAGTCACATATATTTTAATTTTTAAAATAACTTTTTCTTTTTCTTCATTTCTTCTCCTTCTCCTTCTTCTTCTTCTTTCTTCTTCCTCTAAGTTTCAAATATACCTTCTAGAACATATGAATGATTTTTATGGGTAGTCCTCAAAATAGTAAGGACCCCTTTTCATAATGAAGACATCTAATTTTAATCCTGAGATATTTCCCTACAATGTAATGAAATATTTAACTAAAATTAACTCTAAGAGAAAAAAAAGGAAATCTGGTTTCTATGCTAAGTGCCAATCAAAACTGAGAGAAAATTCTTAACAACAAAATGTGATAGAAAATTATTTTTTTAATTATTTAGATTCAATTTAGTTAACACATGCTGTATTATTAGTTTCAGTAGTATTTAGTGATTCAACAGTTGCATATAGCACCCAGTGCTCATTACATTAAATGTCCTCTTTAATGCCCATCACCTAATATCCCATCCCCACACTTTCTTCTCCTCCAGGAACCCTTAGTTTTTTTCCTATAGTTAAGAGTCTCTTATGGTTTCCTATAGTTAAGAGTCTCATATGGATTTCATCTTATTTTATTTTTCCTTCCTTTCCCCTATGTTCAATCTGTTATATTTCTTAAATTCCACACAAGTGAAATCACATGGTAGAAAATTCTTAATATTAATTTTTAATAAATTTATAACTATTATGAGAAACCAAGTTCCTAGTTCTATGTAAGTATTGAGCCATAATTAATTATTGACTTTACAAAAATTAAAGAATTATATGGAAGTACTGCAATATCATGTCACATATCCTAATACATCAATTTTGTTGTTGAATTAATTCTCTTATATTAAAAAATGATTAAGATACATAGATATCAATTACATGTAATATTTTAGGAAACTAAAAATAAATATAATTGGTAATGCTTTGAGTAGAAAATATGAATAACAGAGACTCTTGCTCTTGGCACCATGAACTGATTACTGGTCAAGACTGTCTTAAAGCCCTTTCTTTCTTTCTATTTCTTTTTCTTTCTTTCTTTCTTTCTTTTTTCTTTCTTTCTTTCTTTTCTTTCTTTTACCTCCTATAGTTTTTAAATATGCTTTCTTTTTCCAATCTGGTTTAGTCCATATTTCAAACTTAAAAAAAATAATTTTTTTACAGAATAAAATCAATTTGTATTACCCCAAGGAGAACCATCTTTATAATAATTTATCAAAAGTATTTTAATTAATAAGCAGACTTTAGCAAGACATCTAGAAGAAGTTATTTTTTATTAATTTATTTAACTTTATCAGAAAGAAAAATTAAGCTTTGACTAGTACTATTAACATTAACATAAAAATTTAATATATATTTGATCCTCAAATGTTATTGTACCCTGAACCTGACCATGCATTCCTTTATGCTTATTTTTTATTTGTTTTTATCTAAATCTTTGTTCCATAGGTCAAAATGGAAAAGTTTTGCAAGAATTATGAAACAGCAGCTACAAATCTGTTGTTAAATTTATAATAATGAGAAACATATGGATAGGTCCCCTTGAGTACTGGAGTTCCACAATTCAGGGCATAAAGGTGAGGATGGACATTTGGGAGCTTATTGCTGAATTCACCACTTTTTGGAGACTAAGATCTCCAAATATCCCCCAATCAAAATATGCCAATTTATCTTGAAATAGAATTTATTACAGACTCAAAACTGTGTTAATTATGTTGTATGCGCTGTCTTGCAGGGTATTGAACTACTTACATTTTCACAATTAGTTTTCACATTTATGTTTATCTCCTTTCTTTTGTGTGTAATTGTTTAACAAGTTGCTTCAGTGATACGTAAGGCTTAAATGTAGTTGTTCCCAGCTAGCACTATTTTGAAATTTTAGGAGGCTCAATAAATATAACCTCCTTTGCCCTTCCTTAGTTAAAAAATTTAAGAGCAAGAGAGAGAAAGCAGTGAAGTTAGGTGGATGGAGTTCAAATTTTTAACTGAATAAGGCTCTATTTTTTTTGCAAAAAATGATCTTCCAATTCTTGGAACACCAAAACTGAACTTGCCTATCTAGGACAGGCTGCAATGAGTGGTCAAAACCTCTTAGGGCACTAAGAGAACAGATGACTACAGCTTTTCTCCAGCTCAAGATGGGGGAGAAGGGGCAAAGCTGTGAGTATCCAGTCCCTCCTCCCAAGCTTACTGTTCTGGTCACCTATCCTATTTCCCTGGAAATCTAAGGGTGGAGCAAGAGGCCTCCTTTCATGAAATCAGAAGTTCAGGAAAGAAAAAAATCCCAAGAGACCACGTCACTTATTTTCCCTATATGTGCTCCATTTTATCAAATAATTGTTTACCAAAGGAACTTCATTTATTAGCAAGTAAATATAATTTCCAATTTAATTAATCAAGTCATATAAAACTAACTGCCCATTAGAGAGGATGATCAAGAGATACCCAATGCTCTCACAAATGAGTTAATATTATTTTAAATAAAAGCAAAGAAATTTGCTGTATTATTTAGCATTCATTAAAGTGTTATTTAAATTTTTTAAATACTTCATCTAGGTCTGTGACAATAATTACTACTTTGGGGGCTCTCCAAAGATCAAGGTATTATGGATTCCCCCTTCATTCTCCGAGGCAGTAAATCACTTCTTTTTCCTTTTACTTAGACAGTTAATTACATTAAATGTTACTGCAAAACAGGAAACCTTATTTTGCAGCTTGCACAATAAAGCCATATCTCTAGTGATAAGTAGTCATCAACCATACCACATGCTGAGTTCTTATTTCAAGAAGATTCTATAAATAATAATATCAATACTGATAAATATTCATTGAGAGTCTGGTATTTAGAAAACACTGTACAGGGCTCTTAATATTCACTCTGTAACTTATTCTCCAACTAAGGCTCAGATAGCTTATTTAAATATCCCATGAACACACAGCTTATAAGTAATAGACCCAGTTTTTAAACCCTAGTTTGTTTTATTCCAAGATATGTGCTGCTTTTACTCTACCATGGCATGGTAAGAGTACTAGTTCTGAATTTGTATGAGTATGAACCTCTATGCTCATTTATTGCATACATAAAAAAGGAAAGGTAAAACAATGTTTTCTGCTATGAAAGATTAAGAATTTCAACTTACAGTAAGTAAAATATTTCCATCTCTTCTTGCTCACTCCTCCTCCCAATTTTTGCTAATACTCTATTTTTAGTATACCTATAACTTTCGTAATTTTAAATATTACTTTTAAACTTATATTTCTTGCACTATCAGATTTAAATATTTCTTGTTGCCACTTTACATTTGTGTAATGCTTTTTAAATTTTTGTTTTCCCTGGTATTTCTAATTGCCTTTGATTTTCTTACTGACAAATAAATTCTATGACTTCACTTTACCACTAAAATCATTCAAATGTTTAATTATAGTATTTGTTCAAGTAATTCTTCTTGAAGACATTCTACTTGGATTTAAATTAACTGACTACTGCCAACCTGAAGTTACTTTTCTTTGTAATCTTGAATTAAATCTATTCTCTCTTGGATTCTTTTTCCTCATTTTGTTGGAGAATATTATGTAGGATTTTTTTTTCTTTTCTTCAGAAAGTGTGCAAAAATAAACTTTCTAAGTTCTTGCACTTGTAAAAATACCTTTATTTTTTTTTCATACTTGATAGTTTCATGAGATATAGAATTTTAGATTCAAAATTTTGCCATTAGGACTTTGAAGGCATTTCTCCATTTTTTTAAAACCTGTAGTGTTATGGATGAGAAATCTGATAACAATTCAGTTTATTTCATTATTTGTAACTTTTTCTATCTACTAACTTATAGAGAGTTTTACTTAGTTCTCTCTGTTACCAGTTGTTGATAAAAAGTCTTGCAATCAGTTTCTTTGTTGAATGTCCTGATATTATTTGGATTCTTCCTTTCATAAGCAGTGCCTTTCCAGCACAACCTACCCCATCTGCTGCAGTTTTTCACCTATGTATTCTGCCTTGTGACTTTTTAAACTCTGGTTTACCCATAAGTTTTTTACTTTGAAATTCACCAAAATTTCAGGTTTCTTTATGATTTCTATTTTCATTCTCAGCACTGTAAGAAACATTTTTTTTTCCTATAAATATTACTTCCATTTCAGTGGGTAATTGGGAAGGAAAGCAGGTTATCAGGTATGCCTGGTCAACCTTCTTAAATTTGTATGGGTAGGATTTGGGTAATATTCAATATATAATTTCTATTACAATATCCAATATATAATACAATTTGCTATACTATTTTGGTAATAAAATAAAGTGAGAATAAACATTACAGGATATCATCAACTGTATCATCAACACTACCCAACAATCTTAGATTTCCCAAATCAGTTAGGTTTCCTATTTGTCATATTTATAATTTTAAACTTTGTCCATTTCCTCAGATTTCTCTGACTCACACCTCCCCAAACATTCTGGACCTTCTCCAGAGAGAAGATAAAATTAATTAAAAGTAATGTTTTTAACTTTTCATCACTATATCTATACCTTGCCTGCATGCATGCCCATTTTTTTCTTCCTTCTATATATTACATTTGGAAAGGATATTCTGCCTGTTATACAGAATTATTCCCCTAGGCTTTGGGCCTCCTCATGGCCTAGTTCTACCATCATCCTCATGTTCTACTCTATCTGCAACTTTCTTCAAACTGCTTCCTTTGTATTAACATTTGAATATGCTCATCTACAATCTCAACCATAATATGATATTACCCAACAGCAATAACCTGTATATTTCATATTACTTTCATAATCACTTTCAAAAGAATAATATCTACACTATTTTCATTTTATCACTTCTATTATGTATATATTTATTTATTATGTGTACTATAACATGTAAGTATGATAATCTATTACACATGAATTATTATAGCTTGCCTTTTTCACTTCAGAATATCATTGAGGCAATATAAAAAAAGCAGTTGTTTACAACTTCAATGTATTATGTCATATGGTTATAATGTAATTTATCTAACCAGTTCTTCATCATTTGCCATTTAGGTTATTTCTGGCTTTTATTATGCAACATTCATGTAAAATATCATTGTCCATCTGTCACTTTGTGTGTGTGCCTATATGAAGAGTAAACTACTGAAAAGTAAAAATTGGGTTAAAGGATATTCTTTATGTATATTCTCAATGTGGACAGAGAGTGACAAATTTCTCACTTTAAAAATTATTCCAGTATCATTTCCCACTAGCAATGTGTGAAGGAAACTATTTCACTCAAAGTTCTAGTGGTGACTCTCTGGGCTTTCCTCTTCTTTCTTTCTTTTTTTCCTCTCTCCTCCTCTCCCCACCCCTCACCAGGGGCTCTTCAATCTCTTTTGTAGGCCTCTCTTCTTCTTTCATTAAATATTGATACTCTCAATCTCTTCCCTGGACCTTATGTTCTTCTTACTCTATATACTTTTCCTGTTCTATGTCATCTTTTTTCTCGGATTTATTTCCAATTTATATATGGAAGACTCCTAAGTCTATCTTCAGCCAGAACACTTTTGTGGGCCTTATGTTAAACTGTCTCTCAAATTATTTCACTAGGTGTTTTTTGGTCATTGTGAACCTAATAAGTCTACAACTAAAGTCATCTTTCCTCTGAAGCTGTTTTGCTTTTAGTATTTCTTAGCTCAGTGAAGGTTTCTCCTATTCCTTATTAAAGCTCTAGACCTGACAGAAATCTTTGAATCCTGCCTTCCTTTCGTGGCCCCTTCCCTGCACTTCCCCTTCAAAAAACCCTATAAAGTTCTATGTTGTGCTAGTTCTATTTTCCAAACATTTGTCAAATCACTGTTTTTCTACACTCTTTGTGCTGCTGCCCTCATCCAGTTCACCATTAATTCCTGTGAAATAATTTTTATGACCTCCTAACTTATATCTGACCCTAGCGCTCTCTCCTCATCCAGTCTCCAAACTCTAGAATGTTTTTTTTTTTTAATGTGAATCTAGTAATCTCACATCCTTACCAAAATCTTTAAATAACTTCCCAGTTCCTTAGGATAAAGTGCTTTTGCATGTCACACTACTTTAGTAGTAGACCAGGCCAACCTGAGTTCTGAGTTCTCTCTCATTTTCATGGTTTATTGTGCATGCCACTCCTTCCTTCTGCCTGGACCACACTCTTTTTCACCATTAAATTGCAGCTGAAATATCATCTCCTTCCAAAGATATTCCCTAGTTTCCATAATATACTAGGTGTCCCTGAGCTTTCCCTATCATGATAACTTAACATTTGATTAATAAGCACATTCTTAATGTCTACATTTCATTTTAGAGTATGTTTTATAATACCAAAGACTATTTTTTTCTGGCTCACCAAGCGCTTTTTTTCTTGCTTCCTAGGGCTTACTTAGCACAGTGTCTTTTTTTTTTTTTTAAAGATTTTATTTATTTGACAGAGAGAAACACAGCGAGAGAGGGAACACAATCAGAGGGAATGGTAGCGGGAGAAGCAGGCTTCCTGCAGAGCAGAGAGCCCGATGCGGGGCTCGATCCCAGGTCCCTGGGATCTGACCTGGGCCGAAGGCAGACGCTTAACGACTGAGCCACCCAGGCGCCCCTTAGCACAGTGTCTTGCACATAGCAGACAATAAGTGCATAAATATATGAATAAATAAATGATTAATTGCATGTGTCAGTAGACACAAGATGCTGAGGCAAAAAGTAAGCAAGAACATTCATTTGTGTTCTCAGAAATGTGAATGGAATCATGACAATTGATGTTAGTATCCCTGTGGTTCATTGTATGAATTTTCAGGATGCCTGGTTAATGGTATAGATGTCCAGTCTGTGACCTTAGGAGGTAATGAGACATCAGGCTCACTGTGGCTGGAACCCATGACACTATCCTCAGTATGACTAAGTAAGGAGACCAATATGAATATACAACTATGTATTTTTTCAGGTTATTGAGGTACAATTGATATATTCAGCTATAAATGTTTAACTAGTGCAAGGTATGTAAAATTTGGTGACTATATGCAGAAATTCATTCCCAGGTGAGAGGTTAATAAATGATTTTTGACAATTATTGATGCAAAGAAAGGTTCAAGAATTTCTGATATATTACCAACTATTTTAGCAAGTTGTTTCTTCTGTACTTTATGGTGCCTGCAAAAAGTGGGAGTAAAAAATCTGAATTACTTGGCATTTACTGGGTAAACGGCATTTCATTTTTATACAAACATTGACATTAATTAAGTCTTCTAACATCTGGGATGTAGGTAAGTATTCTGCTAACTTTACAGAGGAGGAAATGAAATCACAATGGTCTGGCAGATTGCCAGGGTCACTGAACAAGTCAGTGTCAGGAATGGGAGTACTATTCAGGAGTTTTTGGCGGTGACTCTTCTTTTCAGCTAAACTACATTCATAAGGGAAAAGCATATTGGACATATATTTCTGTTTTTGTTTCCTATCAAACCTGGAAGGCTCAGTAATCTCATGAGAATTCCTGTTTCTAATCTTAATTTTATGAGTGAGCGCATAGGCATTGCTAATGTCATATATTCATATGAATCAGAATTTTGGAAAATATTTTTACTTTCCATTCCTTTTTTCTCTTTTTTTTATTTCTTATTTTCTTTTTGCTTCTTAGAAATGTACATCAGCCCATGAAACTCAACCCTTCCAAAAAAATAATTGTGATTACAAAGTGAAAGATATCCAAGTAAATGTTACACTTTTTTATTTCTAAAAACCGTTTTATAATATATTCTATTTTGGCCATATTGTGTAAATAAAGAATATAAGAAAGTGCTTATCCATCTAAAAAATAGCACAATTGCTCAGTGTAAGACCTAAGTAATATCAGTTAAGTCAAATGTAAAACAGATCTGCCCCATTTTCCCCAATAGTTCTGTCTGATTCATTCAAGTTTATTGTAGACAGAGGTAAATTGTCATAAACAGTCTATGGCAAGTACTGAGGGAGCCTGGACTCTGGTGTAGGGTGACTTGGGCTCTAATTCTACATGTGCCAACAGCATGCTGAGTGACTGTGGGCAAATCTTTACTTTGTCCTTTAATTTTGTCATCTGTAAAATGGGAATATTAATAGTACCCACCTTGTGCGTTATCATGAGGGTTAAATGACTTAGTTTATGAGAAGCATTTAGAAAATCATTTATATTTAATAAATTTAACCCATTTAGAAAGATGCCTGGCACACAGCTATAGTTTATAACTATCAGTAATTAATATTAAGATGTAATTGATATATTTTATATGTCTAAAATTAGTTTTAGTAAATGTTGTATATGCTAAGAACACATTGAGTATGGAAAGGGAAAAGAATTGTTGTTAGAGCAGGAAAGAGAGTGCAGTTTGGCAGAAGGCCAAGTTTCCATTTGTAGCTTATTTCTGTAACATTTCCATAAACTTCCCTTGAGTACAATGAAAAAAAATGTAAAGCCATATTCCTGGCTTTGAATGAACCCACAGCACAAGGGAATTTTCACAGTAAAATTGAAGAGCCTGGCTAAGAATGTTCAGCTACTTTTCCTTCACAAGAATGAATATAGAGAAATGTAGGCATATTATTTTAGCATATTTTAAAATAGCTCTAAGGTAGTAGCCAATTTTGATAAACATTTGCTAGGGAAATGGCAAACATGTCTGTGCCTTGCATTTTACTGGGCTGCATAAAACCTGATATTTGAGAAGGAACAGATTATTCTATCATTTTAGAGAGAAAGCTAGCTGATGAAAGTTACTTCCTGATAAATAAGCAATTGTTTTTAGGGCAGCATGCTTTAAAACTACAGCTAGATGCCTCAAAGCAGAATTTAAGGGTAAATATATATATATATATATTATATATATATTATAATATAATTATATAATATATATTATAATAATATATATTAGTATATAATTATAAATAATTAGAGTATTTGATGTGTTGGTATATGTTACAAGTGTTGAGATTCATGTAAAAATACACTGATAAAAACAATAGAGTATAACATTGAGTATAACAACTTCAGAGAACTTTAAATTTGGAGATACTGTTCTGTCTGTATTAGTTTCAGAGACAGATTAGCTAGTATCCCCTTGAGTGTTTACATTACCACATAATAGTTGTGAAAAACATGGATTTTAGTGAGGTAGAACACAGTATTTGTTTGATGTTTAAAAAAAGCATTAAGCATCAAATTAAATTAAATTGGTCATCATGACACAGGCTTTTATCATGATTAACTGGAGTGGTTTTGCAGTGCCACAAAAAAAAAAAAAAAAAAAAAAAAAAGCCTGGAAATAACTGTGCCTTATTCAGCATTAATTTTAGGATAGTAAAATTTCCAACAAAAACTTCTCCAGGCATGGAAATTTAAATGATGAATTAAGAGTACATTAAATGATGCCATGCTATCTTCTCTGGGGTTTTGCTTGCCAAACTTCACCTTCCAGATGGAAAATCCTACTTAGGAAATTTCTGGTTAGTGGATCTATGCTTTCAAAAAGCAATTCAGGAATTATAGTTTTGTCAATAGGGCAATAGAAAAAATATCTTAACAACTGTATGCAATTTTTAGGATGAAAAAACAATTTCTGTGTTTCAAGCACCATTCACATTCTTAGTCAGTTTGCTATTAAAGTTGCATAAGTGCACCTAAACATAGGAGTCAAAAGTAAATCTTCACGTAATCCAAGAAAAGAAGATCTTTTCTGGCTATCACTATGTCAGTCATTTGATAATGGTTCTGTGCAGCCTAAAAAGTAACACTCCTTTCAGATTTTTCATGTATTTAGTTAGCCATCTTTTCAATAATTACATCACATCAGTAAATATCCATAGAAAATCCAATTTGTAATTGAAAAACCTGACCCTGTTTATAGTTTTTTCTGTTATCTTATGAACAACCACTGGTTTAGAACTGGGTCTCTTTTGAGACATCTTATTTTAAGTTCATATAATAGGTTAGGTGGTCTGTGCCCCAGAACTGTTAACGTTACATCTTGGTAATTTAGGATCTTGGGCTGCCCGCCTGATTTTCTGAATCAAGATTTGTTTTAACAAGATTCCTCCTAAAGTTTGAGAATCGCTTTTCTGAATCAAGATTTGTTTTAACAAGATTCCTCCTAAAGTTTGAGAATCGCTTTTCTGAGTAACACCTACAAGAGTGCCTGGCTCATAATAGGTGCTTAATAAGTGTGTTGATCAGCTGGCTGACTACATGAATAAGTAATTCATGTGAAACTGGCCTTAAGTGAGTTTGAGACAAAAAAGTAATAGCAATAGACTTCAGTGAAAAATTCTAATCCATGCATAAAACTTGGTATTTTAGGGGTGCCTGGGTGGCTCAGTCTTTCAGTGTCTGCCTTCGGCTCAGGTCATGATCCCAGAGTTCTGGGATCGAGCCCCACATCGGGCTCCCTGCTCTGTGGGAAGCCTGCTTCTCCCGCTACCACTCCCTCTGCTTGTGTTCCCTCTCTCTCGCTGTTTCTCTCTGTCAAATAAATAAAATCTTTAAAAAAAAAAAACAAAAAAACTTGGTATTTTATCCTGAGATAACCTAAGTAGGTGCACTGTGAATTCTCAAGGAAAAGCGTAGTTGTTTAAAGCTGTCTTATCACAAATGAAGTGGGAGTTCTGAAGTCAGGCTACCAGGAGTACAGTACTAAAGAGGCCTCAGCCATGGATCTGACTTCCCTAGTGGCCAGTTGGCTATATGCTGCTCCACCACCAGACTGTACCCCTAGTTTAGCTATGTAACCCAGGACAGTAGCTGGGAGAGGGGGTCAGCATCAGTACTCCTAGTAGCTTGACCCTCTGGCTATAGTATTTTCTCTACTGAACAAAGGCCAGTGTGTAAAATGGAGGATGTAAAACTGTACTTACACTGAAACACCATTGTGAGCACCATTATTTTTTAAGGTTAGCTTATGTTTGAAGACAATAGAATTAGTGATTCACAAAAAGACATCAAAAATTTACCACTTGGCATCTTATCATGTTATCATGTTATGGCATAACATGCTCATGATTAAGGAAGTTTCTTGATTCTGTTTCACTGTCTGTTTTTACAGGGTGAACATTTTCAAAAAAAATTTTTTTAATATAATAATCTTAATCTTATAGTAAATGTCTTATTTTAAAAAACAGACTCTTGTAGGAATCTGATAAAATACTTACATTATTGGGGCACCTGGGTGGCTCAATGGGTTAAACCTCTGCCTTCAGCTCAGGTCAAGATCTCAGGGTCCTGGGATCAAGCCCCGCATCAGACAGGCTCTCTGCTCAGCAAGGAGCCTGCTTCCTCCTCTCTCTCTGCCTGCCTCTCTGCCTACTTGTGATCTCTCTCTCTCTTTGTCAAATAAATAAATAAAATCTTAAAAAAATACTTATATTATTGTACTACGTCTTCTCTTAAAATGGAAGCCAAAATGTATCAGAATATTTATAGAGAAAAAAGTTCCCCTACCAAAAAAAAAAAAAGATTTCAGTTTTGGAAATCGAACAAAACAAAACACACACATAGCATATAGCTTAGATGCCATCAATGTGTAGCTGCTACACAAAGTAAAGTCTTGCATTTTGAATTGGTTCTCCAAATAAGATGTTTGGGTATAACTTTTCCTTTGTGCCGATGTGCAACCCTATGTTATATTCCTTGTTAGTGGTGCACATTTTTCACTTTCACTACTTTCCCAACACCAGGTTTCTCTCCAGCCCAGGATGAAGTTCCTGGACGGGAAGGGTTTTTGCAGCAATCACAGTGTTCATTCAGGCATTGTGCCACATTTTTGCTCAGCTCTTTTTATCATCATTTCAGTTAATATTCACAATGTGTCTATATTTTTATGAAAGAGAAAACTAAGTATTAGTGGGGAAGGTGATGTGTGCAAAGCTCCCAGCTGTTAGGTTGCAGAGTTGAAGATGATACTTATACTCAGTCTCTCTGACTTTAAAATTTCCATCCCATTATCTCTATGTTTCTACTCTTCCACAGTATCTCTACGAACCAAAGGTACCCCTTTCTATTCCAGAGGTTAAGGTGGTTTTAGATTCATTTGCACCCATTCTTGCAATGACAAGAAAAGAATTTGCTACTTGGTAAATATTTTGCTAGGTCCAAAGCCAATTCCATCGATTTTTTTAGAAGCGAATAATCAATAGCATTCATCTGCATAGCTGTTGTTGAGGACCTGCTGTTCTCTAGGCCTGGGCTTGGTAAGGAAAAAACTGTAAGGAAGAGTCAAACAGCCAAATGGGGAAATGCATGTTAATTGATATGCATATGTTAATTGATATGGTGATCAATACTCTGATTTTAAACTACAAAACAATGGCTATGGAAACATAGTAGAAAAAGTCACTGGTTTCCCCTGGGTCATCCTGGAATATTTTTCACCATGCTGTGCCTCAAAGGATGAACAAGCATTTCCAGAGCACATAAATGAGGGGGATAGGTTGAGAGAGTGGCATGCACAAGATGTGAAGGTTTAAACAGGTGGTAAATTGTGAGAACAATCCCAGAAGGATTAAGCTTTATTCCAACTTTCAGATAATTCATAGATAATTTAGCAGAATAATCGAGGCTTGGTTAATTTGAAGAAAAGATACATTTTGATTTGGGTTAGTAGGCCTGGTTGGAGAAGGCTTAATATTTGGATAAGGGATAGGAGTTCCAGAGAGGAGAGGAAGCTATTGGGCAGAAGCTCTTAACTTGTTACGCAAATTACTTACAGAGATAGTACTAGCTGGAGCCAATTCCTGAATTGCAGTAACAAGATTAATCTGATCCTTGTAGATCTTCTCTCTTTCAGTTTGTTGTCCACTGAGAAGTTTTCCCTGTTTGTGTAAACTTCAGAATTCAGCTTCACACCTGTCCCAATAAATGGTCTCTAACGAGAAAGGGGAAGAATTTAAGGAGTCTAAGAAAAGCAATCTTTCCAATTTATCTCTCCCATATGACTTCATAAATACTCAGTTTGATATGTAAAGGTGATACTAATTATATTCAAAATGAATCACCAATATTTGTAGGATACTAGCAATGTTCAAGCTAAGCCTTCTATTGCTTCATATCATTTGGTTCTCTTAGTAACCCTATAACATAGAACTAAGTTTATCTCCCATTTTCTAGGAATCTGAGTCCTGGAGAGGTTAAGAAACATACCTAGATTGTGTAGTTTGTCAGTAGTAGAGCTGAAATTTGAACTAAGCCTGACCAGGAGTCCAGAAAAAATACATTTTGCTGTCTTGCATGAGGACGACTCTAATTTATCTCCAATTACCTGGTAGCATAGTAACAATTCTCTAATAGAATTAAACATTAAACTTTTCTATTATTTTTTATCATCCTAAATTTGTTTCACATAGTCATCACTTTCACAAGTTAAGCTCAGTTTGCACAGTTAAGCAAATAGAATTTTAATAAATTGAAAGCAGCACTGGCTACAGTGGACAATTTATGACTTTGTCCAGGTTTCTATAGCTTAGATACTGGAAGCATCCCTGTACTCAGAAACCTTTTCAGTGTTTGAAAAGAGGTGTATATAAAATGTCATTACTTTCATCCATTTAGATTTGTCTAATGTGGAAATAACCAGGATGAACCCTGATAGAACAGTGTATTTCAGGCATAGGATAGGATACTTTGGAGTACAAAGTTAACACTGTGGTCATGTAGCTCTCCCACAGAACTCTCGTGCATTTGTGGGTTTAAATGTAGAATAATAGTGCAAGGTTCTTAAGTTTCCATCACTAAGTTTCTGGAAACTAATTCGGATAAAATAAGAACATTTGCATATATTTTCCAAGAAGGAGAATGTTAGATATTAACTATTTAAATGACTCATATTTTTATTTGTTTTTAAAATTATTTTTCCATTTAAAAATTTTTATTATGCATCTCTGATATTTTCCCACATTTTCCCACAGGTTCTTCATCAAAATTTGACAGAATTTATGATGCAAAATATTTTGAAGCAAAAAATACACTGAATGAGAATTTTCAGATTTTTAAAATTTTTACTGGCATATGCTGTTTTGATTTTTAAAAAATTATGACAGTAGTAAAAGAGAAAATGTTCCGTAAGCCTGAGCTTTATGAATGCTTGAGGAAAATTTTTAGGAAAAGCTATCTCCTTCTTTAATTGCAAGAGCATAACTCCTAGATTATTTAGACTTTAAGGATCAGCTTGTCAGAAAGTCTTGAAGAAAAGAAAAATTTTCTTACTGTTCAGGACCACTTGAACTGTAAAGACTAGTGGAGGAGTATTTATTTGCATAACAACCCAAACTGATCAGAGAAAAAGCTAGCTAGCACTTCAGGACAGCCCTGAATGACATATTTCAATATTAAAACCAAAGTTTAGTATACCTGTTTATATGAACTAAATATATATATGTATATAAGTACATATACATATAATTAAATAAACAAATATGATATTTATATCAGTTTAAAAAATAAACTTTAGGTTTTATCTTGCCACAAGCTCTAAAACAATAATCTGGGAGAATAACTTAATTTTTCTCCATTCACTACGGTTTGCAGATAATTTTCAATTACCTGAACTGATGGTTATTTGAGAAGGAGTCCCAGTTATTTTACAAATGTATTTTGGATGCTTATTTGTCTCTGAATTTTACCTTATACTTTAATCAGATTCCTTTTGGAAACCTGCTTTAAATATTACTAACATCAAAATATCTTGTTGTGGGGTAAACACTGCTTTTGTAACAAGATCAGTGGATTTGATTCCTAATTCTGCTTCCTTACTGAAAGATGTGGGCATGCTTTAATGAAAAGAATGTACCTAATATCTGTTTTGGTAGGTAGAATAGAATGCTTTATAGTCTAACAAAAGGACGTTCAATAGCTTAGTTAATCTAGGGTTTGTTCTATAGTTCTAAATCTACAAACTCTGCCAATTTTGAAGATCATAAGTAAATAAACGACCAAAGACATTCTAGTTCTTAAACAGTCTGAAGCCCAGAAAAAGAACACAAGTGAAAAGGAGCCAAATGCAAACATAATTATATAGCCAATATTCTCTGTGTTTTGGGTTTGGGATGAAGCTGCTGCACAATCCACTCCGGGAAATTCTACAGCTTGAAGTCCATCCTAAACACCATTTCCTATTTCTATGCTATGACAGCCTACCATTTGCAGCTTAGCTGGTAGAGAGAAGTGAGTTTCCTAACAACTTAATTTTTAGGCTATATTTATCACCTATGAATCAGAAACTGACAGCAATGACAAGAATTTCCTCACCTATCTGCATTTTTATTCCTGTCTTTTAAGAATAGCTCTGCCACATTTTAAAAATTTCAGCAGCAGTGAGATACACAACACACACACTTATCTATCAGTCTATGATCTATCCATCCAACATCTAGATAATTGAGATAATGCATTTAAAATCAGTGATTGGTGAAAAGAAACCACATATTTTATACTCTGAATTAACATAAAGAAAATGTTATGCTTAATATTCCTGAACATAGATATTCCATTTATACATATCTATTTAAGGTTCATCTTCATTAATTGTAACACTAACATAGCTGGATATTGCATTCTCTTGGGAAGTTAACTAAGTTAACATCATAATATTGTGAGACTCTAAGTCAGTTCATATTCAGATAAAGAGTCCTGATTAAGCATGGAGTATTGACATGTGTCAATTTTTTTTCCTACTAAAACCCAAATAAAATGACAGCAAAGGGTTATTATTTATTAACCCATAAAGACAATGGAGAGATTTCAGCTGGCAAAACATTTACACTGATTTTAGAAAAACAGAGAAATGATGTGTGATTTGACAAAGTAAGAGACATTATAAAAATTATAATTTGAGAGTCAATTTGTTCCACAGAGGCTCTGAGAAGGTCATTATTCTGAGGTGCAGGCTGCACAGGAGGCAGCTGAGAACAGGGCATTGACTGAAATCTGTCTCCAAGTCTTTTCTCCTACCCCTCCAGATAGTTGGCCTGACTCTAGCTTTTGTCAGAGACCATGGCCTCATTCTCTGCAAGAAACCAAGCTACAGAGACCCCAGTCATAAGAGAAGGCAGAGACGTTGAGTGGGACTAAAAATTGGAGTAGTTAAGAGAAGCCGCCTTCTCATCCAGACTTAAAATGCTTCCCCCATAGACAGAAACCTGGAAAAATCCATCCTGGAGAAACTGAATAGTTAAACAAGCAAGCAAACAAACATGTAAACTCTTAACAAATTTGACATATCTCTCCAGAAAAAGACAAGTGTCTTGTTTGATTGCCCCATAATAACTCCCATCCAATAATTTCTACTTGCTCATTCAGGACTTTTGGGCAGTCTTACTGCCTCACCCTTAAATGTAAAATGACTAGAATATAAAATATGAAAGGAAGAGTAAAATCTAAACAAATTAAGAAAAAGAGGGAAAGAAGGAAGAAAGGAAATAGGTTACAGAGGGATCAGAGAAACAAACTTAAAAAAATAACAAGCACTATTGGGATGCCTGGATAGGTCATTCAGTTAAACATCTGTCTTGGGCTCAGGTCATGATCCCCAGGTCCTACATTGGGCTCCCTGCTCAGCTGGGAGTCTGTTTCTCCCTCTGTCTGCTGCTCTCCCTGCTTGTCCTCTCTCTCTCTCTGACAAATAAATAAATAAAATCGTAAAAAAAAAAAAAAAAAACTACTATTGAAAACATTCTAAAAGAGATGTCCTTAAAATAAGAAACTATCTGTGGCTAAGTAATATTTTAAAAATGAGAACCATTAAGGAAAAGACTGGAAGAAGATAAAGTTGATAATATTTCCTAGAGAATAAGGGGGAAAAATGACAAATACTATATCAAATAATTTAGAATAGCAACAAAATTTGAAATTGAACTAGGAAGTCCCAAAATTAAATTAATAGACATTCCAGAAAGATGAAATAGGAAAACATCAGAGAGAAAGAAACTATTAACAAATGGATAAAAACAGCTCTCAGAATTGAATGCCACAAATCTCATCCTGATGAAGAACACTGAGTCCTGGCACCACAAATGTAAAACACCTACATCAAGGAGCCTTATTGTAAAAGAAAGATCCTACTCGCTTTCAGAAGAAAAACTAGTTCATATACAAAGAAATGAAAATCAAAATGGCATCAAAACTTTCTACCTATTGCAACATTGAAAGCTAGGAGACAGTAAAATCTTGACTTCATAATTCAGAGGAAAAGTTCTTTCCAATCCATAATTCTTTTTCAAAAAAAAAAAAAAATCAAGAGCAAGGATAGACTAAACACATATTTACAACATACAAACCTTAAAAAAAAAGACCTACCTACCTACCTAATGTATTTTCCTTATCCGTTTTTAGGAAGCTTTTAGAGGACATGTTTAAAGAAGATGAAGGATGCAAGAAACAGGGAATTCAGTGTAAGCAAAGAGCAACCTCAGGCTACATTGAGCACCAGTATAGAAAGCTGGAGAGCACCAAGAAGGGTATGATGGATTATTTGCTGTACCTAGGAATTTGATAGATGTGTTAGATAATTTAAGAAAAATATAATAATCTTGTGCAAATTAGTGCAAATGAAAAATAATGGAGCAATTTTAAATATAGTATACAGAATGTTTGAATGGAAATAATTAGAATATGAACCATGAGAAATTCTTCAAAGTGTTGAGAGTGTCTGCTCTAGCGGGATGGACTAGTGAATGGAAGGTGGAGGGTGGATCAGATAAAATTGGATAAGAATTGTTCTTTTGTGATACATATTTTGATCTATTCGACTCATTTTTCTACTTATACAATTTATCTAACACAATTAAAAATCAACCACAGATAAAAACATAACTCACCAGATAAATTATAAAGGTGAATATAATTTTTTGCTCATGGATTCCTTCTTAATGTTAACTGCCCCGGTGCTCTTGTAAAAGAAACATCTATTTATTTTGAAATCCTTTTTTTAAAGATTAGTATCCAAAACATATAAAGAACTGATACTGCTAACATCCAAAAAATAATAATCCAATTAAAAAATATGCAGAAGACATGAGCAGACATTTTCTCGAAAGAAGACATAGATAACCAACAGACACATGAAATAACACTTATCATCTGGGAAATGCAAATCAAAACTACAATGAGATATCACTTCACGCTTGTCAGAATGACCAAAATCAAAAACAAAACACAAGAAATGATGACTATTGGTGAAGATGTTGGGAAAAAGGTGTAATCATGCACTATTGGTGGAACTGCAAACTCATACAGTCACTGTGGAAAACAAGATGGAGGATCCTCAAAAGTTAAAAATAGAACTACCTTAAAATCCAGTAATAGAACTATTGGATATTTACCAAAAAGTTCAAAAACACTAATTGAAAGGGATACATACACCCTTCTGTTTATTGCAGCATTGTTTACAATAGCCAAGTTGTGGAAGCAGACCAAATGTCCATCAATAGATGAATTCATAAAGAAGTAGAATAATGGAATATGACTCAGCTGTAAAAAAGAATGAAATCTTACCATTTTCAACAGCATGCATGAATATAGATAGTATTTTGTTAAATAAAATAAGTCAATCAGAGAAAGAAAAATACCATATGAGTTCACTCATATGTGGATTTCAAGAAACCAAATGAGCAAAGAAAAAGCAAATATAAAGAGAAAGACAAAACAAGAAACAGATCTTTTTTTTTTTTTTTTTTTTAAAGAGGGAGAGGTAGAGGTAAAGAGAGAAGTAGACTCTCAGCTGAGCAGGAAGCCCAAGACTGGACTCAGTCCCAGGATTCTGGGATCATGATGTGAGCTGAAGGCAGTCATTTAATGGACTAAGCCACACAGACGCCCAAGAAACAGATTCTTAATTATAGAGAACAATGTGATAGTACCTGAGGGGAAAGGGGAAGGAGTGAAATAGGTGATGGGGATTAAGGCCTGCACTTGTGGTAAGCACTGAGTGATACATCAAATAGTTAAATCACTATATTGTACACCTGAAACTAGTATAACATTGTATGTTAACTATACTGGAATTAAAATGAAAAATAGAATTAAAAACATCCTTTTTATAAAAAGATTATTTATTTGTTTGTTTGTTTATTTATTTAAGAGAGAGGGATTGAAAACAAGCAGGGGGAGTGGCAGAGGGAGAGGCAGACTCCTGGCCGAGCTGGAAGCCTGATGTGGGACTCCATCTTAGGACCCTGAGATCATGACCTGAGCCGGAGTCAGACTTAACTGAATAAGCTACCCAGGCACACCCCAAAATAAAATCCTTTTTCATAAATTTTGTAATGTTAACTATGACAGGTACTTTTTGATATAATCTTGAAATATTTGAACACATCTTCAAAGTCCTACCATAGATTTTTTTTAAAGAATAACAGTAGAAAAATGAATACTTTTGACCACCTGAGTAATTGTTAATGGATATAGCAAAAATGAAACCAAAACCAAATATCATCTTGCCAAACTGTTTTATTCATCTAAAAATATTAACTTAAAAACATGGAGGACATTGGGAGAAGGAAAGGAAGGGTGAATTGAGGGAAATTGGAGGGGGAGATGAACCATGAGAGACTGTGGACTCTTAGAAACAAATTGAAGGTTTTGGAGGGGAGGGGTATGGGGGATTGGGTGAGCCTGGTGGTGGGTATTGAGGAGGGAACATATTGCACGAAGCACTAGGTGTGGTGCATGAACAATGAATCTTGGAATCCTGAAAATATAAAATAAAATTTAAAATGGTAAAAAAATAATAATAATAAATAAATAAATTATATACCTTAATCTAATAATCCATCACTTAGGACAGTCTCTAAACCATAAGAAAAATGTTTTCTTTTAAATTTTTCATCTAGGGTGCCTGGGTGGCTCAGTGGGTTAAAGCCTCTGCCTTCGGCTCAGGTCATGATTTTACTAAGTCTAGATTCTTCTAAGTCTAGACTTTTGCAACAATTATATCAATTATATCAACAATTATATCAAAAATTTATTTATTTAATAGATTTTATTTTTTTATTTGACAGAGAGAGATATCATTAGTAGGCAGAGAGGATTATACATATTGAGGTATAATCCCAAGTAGGTCTTGGGATTGAGTCCCACATCAGGCTCTCTGCTCACGAGGGAGCCTGCTTCCCCCTCTCTCTCTGCCTGCCTCTCTGCCTACTTGTGATATCTCTCTCTGTCAAATAAATAAATAAAATCTGTTAATAAATAAATAAATTTTTGATATAATTGTTGATATAATTGATATAGTTGTTGCAAAAATCTAGACTTAGAAGAATCTAGATTTAGTAAAATAATTAGAAAATAATATTTACCATAATTTCATTAGAAATAATACTCAGCCTTTTAAAAAAAATTAGAAAATGGTAGTGATGGTTGCAAAGCAATTTGTACTCAATATCACTGAAATGTACATATAAAAATGGTTAAAGTGGTAAATTTTGCTTATATATGTTACCATAATAAAAATAATGTATTAAATATAGAGAATTATAAAGAAAAAATTAACTTAATGATATCACAAAAGATTAACATTTTTTTTATTTCCCTCCAGACAAAAGTATTATTTATACTTGATAATTATTTATATACCTGGGATCATAATACATGAAAAATCAGCACTTTGCTAACTTATTAAACATTTTATACTGTCCATTTTCTTATTATGCTGAATATTCTTCAAAATAATAAACTAAATAAGTTTAGTAGTCAGTAATAAATATGCACCATGGTTTCTTTAATCGTGATTTTAATATTGGACACTTAGCTGTCATTTGCAATGTTTTTTAAGTATAGATAGTACTGAAGGTACTCTTCCACATACTTTTTGTGAACATCTCTGCTTATTTCCTAAATATATTCCCAAAGCATATTCTTGGAATTGAGATTAAATACTAGAATGCTCTAATTAGAACAATAATTAATGCCATTTTCAATATCCCTAGAAAGTAAAAAATTCTCAATATTTTACGAAATATTTACAAAATAACAAAAGCAGGGATCTCCACTATAAAAAGTATAAAGCCTTTATGCAATAAAATAAAGAATACATCAAAAAGTACACAAATAAACCATCCTCAAGGGTCAGAAGACTCAATATTGTTAATATGTCAATTCTTCCAAAATTTACTTATAGATTTAATGCAATACCAATCAAAATCCTAGAATTACTTTTGTAGAAACTTACAAGTTGATTTTAAAATTTATATAGAAAACAAAGGACTTAGAAAATTAAACAAATTTGGAAGACAAAATACCAGACTTTAAGACTTACTATAAAGATAGAGTAATCAAGACAGTGTGGTACTGCAGTAAGAATAATCAAATAGTTTAAATGGGACAGAGTATGTAGTTCATAAGTACACTTAAATGTATAGGATTAATCAGGTTTTTTTTTGTTTTTTTTTTTCACATTTGAATCCTGCTTTTATTTTATTTTATTTTTTTTTATTAATTTTTATTAACATAGAATGTATTATTTGCCCCAGGGTACATGTCTGTGAATCTTCGGGCTTACACATTTCACAGCACTTAACAGCACATACCCTCCCCATTGTCCACAACCCAGCCACCCTATCCCTACCCCACCACCCCCCCCCCC
>CM053611.1:109790417-109806955 GCA_028646535.1 Procyon lotor
TCTTTTATTTCTCCAGAAAGAGCTTTTATTTCTCCCAAAAGAGATTCTCTAATATCTTCCATGCTTTTTTCGAGCCCTGCTAGCATCTTGATAACTGTTATTTTGAACTCTATTTCCGACATATTACTAATGTCCGCATTGACTAGGTCTCTCGTCATCAGTACTGTCTCTTCTTTTTTTGTGGTGAGTTTTTCCGCCTCGTCATTTTGTCAAGGTAAGAGTAGATGGGTGAGAGAGAAAGATTCTCTGGAGTTCCTCAGTTTTCACTGATTGATTAACTAGGTCTTGGCTGGATATTCTCGCTGATCTTCTGGGGGAGGGGCCCGTAGCCTTGGTTCTCAAATGTCTTTGCCCAAGGCGGAATTGCACCGCCCTTGCCAGGGGATGGGCCAAGTACTTTGCTCAGGCCCGCTCTCGGGAGTCTTTGTTCCCTGAGCACTTTCCGTACCGCCCTGGAGGCCGGGAATGAAAATGGCGGCCTCCCAGTCTCCGGCCCAGAGTAGCCGAGTGCTGGGTGCCACGATCCTCCACGGCGGCCTCCCAGTCTCCGGCCCAGAGTAGCCGAGTGCTGGGTGCCACGATCCTCCACAGGCCCTCAGAGGAAAGCCATTATCACTCCCATCTCCCTTGTCTGCAGTCGGCGCTCTGTGCTCAGCTAGCCTGTGGTGGAGCGCTTCTATCTGTGGTGCGTGGCCCCATCTGGAGTCCCCAGACCAGCAGATTCCTGCTGCACACGCCTGAACCCCTCCACCCGGAGGAGGAAGGAGGGGGTGTCTCCGTAGCCGCCTCCCATGGGGTCCCCACTTGAAGTGCGGCAGCCCTATATGAACTAGATGTCTCAGTTCCTATAGTCCAAGGTAGGCCTATGTGGCATTGTGCGGCTCCTTCTCTGCTGCCGGCTTCTCCACCCCAGTACCTGGGAGCTCTACTGCACTCGGGCTCCCCTGGTCCCTCGGTGACCCCACGGGTCCTGAAGCCACACTGAACCCCCGGTTAGCCGCCGGAGAGATGTCCCTCAGCAGAGTGGACTAGAAATTCCGGATTTTGTGCTCCGCAGCTCTGGGGCTGCTGGAAGCTGGCCCCTCCCCCCGGGGTCTCTCTTCCTGTCGCTTTAAATTCACTTTTTCCACACGTCCTACCTTCTGAAAGTGGTCGATTTTCTGCTCCTAGAATTACTGTTCTTATTCTCTTCTCTCTCCTGTTGTTTGCTAGCTTTTAGCGTGGTTTTCAGCCTCTTTCTGGATCCCAGGGCTCTCCGTGCCTCCTACCCCTCCACCATCTTGCCTTGGGTCTAAAACCAATATTTGAACACAAGCCTCTCTCTTCTTATTCAATGAGCTATGTTGCCTTGATACAATCATTTTGTCTTTTTAACCTTCTTCAGACAGCAAATAATAAATTTTATTTTCTGTCAGAATACTGACTGATACATAATTCCAACATGAATGACTCAGAAAGCTAGTCAACAAACATTTGTAGTATCAGTATACCACCTTTACAAATTTAAAAGCACAGAATGAAATTATACATCATCTAGGAACATATGGAATAAAATTATAAAGAAAATTCAAGCACTCGAAAAAAAAATATATATCACTTCAGGAGGACTTACATCAAGCCTAGGGGCAAAAATCTGAATGTTTATGTGTTATTACTTAAGGGGTAGGAATCATTCACTTAACAAATGTTTATTGATGGTTCTTGTACACCAGGCCCTGTGATAAGTACCAGACATAAAGTGACTGGTAACGATAGTGGCTTCTGACATCAAGAAACTTTTCTTCAAATTGGTGGAGTAAGATAGTAGTTAAATAATCATAAGCAGGTATAAAAATATCATAGAGAAGTACAATTGGCTAGGACAACATATAGTTGCAAGTTGCAAGGATACCTAGTTTAGAAAGTCAATAAATGCTTTCCTGTAGGAGGAACACCAGAACTGAGGTCCAATGAAAGAATAGAAAGATTAAGAAAGTGCATGTGACAAAGGAAGAGCAAGGCAAGAGAAAGGGCTTGAAAGAAATCTCTGTGTAGTGAGCAGGGAGAGCTCATGGTCAGGATGGAGACATGGACAGTATATCCCATACCATTCAGTGTGAGGTCCAAGACTACAAAGATCTTGCCTAGAATAACAGTCCATGAATATTATTCATATAAGTAGAAGGCCATGTAGTACTTGATTAACTAATGGAGGCAGGGGAGGCCTTTTATTCTAACAGTAATTGGAAGTGATTAAGGAGTTCTCAGGAGGGAAGTTACTTGATATGACCAAATTTGGTTTTATTAAATACTACTCTGCTTCATGTGGAGAAAAAATTGGAAAAGGGCCCCAGTGCATGGATCCTGAGTCATATGAAAGCTCTGCCCAAGTCCAGACAAGTGCCAAGGTGGCAGCTTTATAGCTGAAGTATAGTGGAGGGAAGTAGAAGAGTGGACAGATGCTAAGAGACTTCAGAAAGTAAAACTGGCAGAAGTTAGGGATTAATTTCTACTCTTCATCCATCATAACACCAAGAAACCAGTGGAGAAAGGACTTTTTTCAGAGCCCGACATAGCCAATATTTTATTATCACAATAATGGTGAATGTCAAGATTAGCTTACAAAAAAAAAGGAAAAGAAAGGGGAAGAAAAAGAAATTAAGATAATATGAAGTGATAATTCAGACCAGAATGCTGGGTAGCCTTACAAGTGTTGCTGAGGCAGAAGTCCTGTTAGTCTATATAATTGTGTTGAACAAGCACCTTCAATCTAGATTACCAGAATTTATGCCACTGTCTTGTCAAACAGTTTCTCCATTCTACCACACAGAAAATAACCAGAAGATATAACGTATTTCACTTGGGTGATCTCAAAATGAGTCAAAATCCTGACTTGTAGACTCAGTCTAATCCAATAGATGCTCCTTCAAGAGTGAAAGGACATTTACTTCAGACTGAGTGACAAGATTGGCACTCTAAATTCTGTGGGAAAACAAAAAGTTCTTTACTTAAAATATTAGATATTACAAATCTGCTTCATTAGTGGACAAAATAGAAATACTAAGCTACAGCATGCAAAGCCCTGACTTTTTCTTATCTTACTCCCAGCACAGGAAAACATATATGTTCTGGCACTAATAACTTTCACCCAGGGGCTGACAATATATCTTACTGTGCTACAGATAAATAGCAGACATATCCACAGACTGTCAAATCTCTGTTATAGAACAAACGGGGCTATGATTATACTCCATAAAATAAAATAGTGCCTAAGGATGAGCTAGATAAAAGCAACTATGAGTGCAAATTTGTAAAAAGCCTTAAGAAACAGGGGTGCCTGGGTGGCTCAGTGAGTTAAAGCCTCTGCCTTCAACTCGGGTCATGATCTCAGGGACCTGGGATCGAGCCCCGCATCAGGCTCTCTGCTCAGCGGGGAGCCTGCTTCCCCCTCTCTCTCTGCCTACTTGTGATCTCTCTCTGTCAAATAAATGAAATCTTTAAAAAAAAAAAAAGCAGAAATCTAAAGTTATTATTTTATTGGGGTTGGGTATCTTGGAGGATTAGGAATGGAAGATTTATACCTCTACATTTTCTAGGTTAAATGAACTGAAAGCATGAGTAACTTAAAATATCAGAAAACATATTGCATTGTCCTAATACATGGAAAAATTATTTATCTGAAAAAACATGGTTATTATTTTGTTTCATGCAAACCTTGGAGTCTTTATTAATAACTGAATTGTTCCCTGAAAAGTATAAGAATTTAGAAAGTTGCAGAGTGCCTGGGTGGCTCAGTTATTTAAGCATCTGCCTCCAGCTCAGGTCTTGAGGCCAGGGGTCCTGAGGTCAGAGCCCCAAGTCCTTGCACATCAGGGAGTCTGCTTCTACCTTTCCCTCCCCCTGCTTGTGCTCTTTCTCTCTCAAATAAATAAATAAATAAAATCTTTAAAAAAAATTTAGAAAGTTGCTTTTTCAATTGAGCATTATTCCAAAATATTGATATTTTCTTAACACTACAGCCAAATTCATGTTGAAACCTGGAACTCTCATCTATGGAAACAATTCTTATTTTGACACAAATCGCATAAGTAAGTCATGTCCCAGAGTCCCAGGATGGAGCCCCACATTGGGTTCCCTACTCCATGGCAAGTCTGCTTTGCCCTCTTCCTCTGTGATCACTCTTACTCTCAAAAAAAGATAAATCACTAGCAAATGATATATGTCATAATATGTCATAAATATGTCACAAATAATATATGTCAAAATTGAGGCATAGCAGGACAATGGAGACAAAAATCTGGATGTTTATGGGTTGGAAATATAATTATGGAATATTTTTTCAAATATATTGTATTGGTTCTTTTGATTACTTTCTTTATTTTAATCAAGTAACAAAATAGCACCAACCTAATATTTTTAAGGGAGATGGATGTCCTGTTTTGTAAAATAGCATAACCTGAGGAGTTCCATTGGCTTAGAAGCCACCTCTTTTTAATATGTTATATATTAGCCAGCATTACTATCTTGCCTTTTCCAGTTTTTGTGTATAGTAAATAAAGCATATTATTTTGCTAATTAAAGCTAACATTTTTGTTTTTAACTATTTGTAGGAGAGAGAAAATAAGATGAAAGACAGAAGCAATCAGGCCAGAACACTTTATCTTTAAAAAAACAGCTAGTAAATATTTCAGGTTCTGAGTTTCTGTTACAACTACTCAACTCTGATGGAAATATAGGAACTGTATTCCAATAAAATTTTATTTATAGTGCTGAAATTTGAATTTCATATAATTTTCATATTCCATGAAATATTATGCTTTTATTTTGACCATTAAAAAACATTAAAAAATGTCTTTGGCCTATAGGCTATACAAAAGATGAGATAGGTTAGATTTCATCTAAAGCCTAAATTTGCCAATATACTTCAACTGTCTCATATACATGAATGTATACATAAAATTCTACCACATTAAAAACAAAAAAGGCAATAAAGACAAAAAGATTGAAAAAACACTGAAGATGGCATTTAATAGCCAAATATATATGTACAAATTAGAACTGTTCAGTTCTATCAACAGTTCAATATCTAAGACTATTTTTTATATAAAGATGATCAACATCTTTTTATCAGAAGTTGTAATCTTACCAAACTATCTTGATTCCCTAAGAAACATTTTCACAGAGGAAAGACTAGCTCAGACCTTCAAGGTCCTTCTGTCACTACTAAGAACCAAACTGACATGAGTCAGATTAATAGAAGAAAGTCAAATTTAACAGTGTAAGTATGGGGAATCTACACAGACACGGAAATTCCAAAGACAGTCAGGCAACATGATGCTTATATGAGCTAAGGAGACTGGTAGAGGACTAAGGATTCCAAGGCAAGAAAGGTCATTAGCAAGATGGTGAAAGGTACTGTTTGGAAAACAAAGGTTGCCCTATTATGTAGGTAAGTTTCTTCAGTAAAGAGGAGTCTCTATTAATAGCTCTCTTCCTAATATAAGCAGGCAGTTGAGCAGGAGATAAAGGGCTTTTCCTGAATCTGTTGGATTTTGATTGTTTTTAACTCAAATAATGTTCATGCCGAAGTGGCCCATTCTAGGACAGCCTGCCCTTGGCCCCTATTACACACGGGCAAAATACTTTTAATACACTTAGCTTTCTAAAAAGTTAAAATGATTACCTATCTTATACTTTTTTCTGTAAAACTAAAAAGAAACTCACTCCGATGGGGAGAATTAATATTTGCTTTCACTCTAATCTTTTCTACAAGTGATGTAGGAAAGACGACATTAGGATTTGAAGCCAATGGCCAAGAAAGAATTCTTGAGAGATTTTTGGTGCAAAATGGTGGTTTATTAAAGCATGGGGACAGGACCAGTGGACAGAAAGATGTGCTGCACCTGGGTTATGAGGGGTGATTTATATACTTGACTTTGGGGGCCTTGCCATTGTCAAGTTGAGTTTATTTTTCCCCTCTAGCAAGGCGTTAACATTAAGATAGTTGGTAGATTCCTGGAAGAATGTCACAAATGTCCCATCCAGGAGTGGGGGTGGGAGCGGTTGCAGGGTGTCAGTTTATGCTTTGTCTTCAGCCAGCCTTCTACTCCCTCATCAAAATCAGGATTCAGATGTTAAATTTTGGCAAAATAAATTAGGATATAGCACACCCTTGCACCAAGAGATGTTCAAGGCTTTCCAATGATAAGTTCCTTGCCTGCTTTTTCTGGATCATTACTTTACAGAAACAGCTTTTAAGACCCTCTCAAATAAAGGTCTCTAAAATTCATAACCATTTATAGAAAAATTTCACAGAAATAATTGATTTGTGACATATACCATAGAGTTAAATAAGCTACTGTTTAAAACTGTCCTTAATAGTTATTTACCTGAACCATCACTCTACCACCACCATAGAAGCTAAAGATTAAAAAGTTAGGATACTTGGAGATAAAATGATTTGCCAAAGATTATAAAATTAACAAGGGACTGGAATAGCTCTAGGACACAGTGTGGGTGGGGAGAATCTGAAATGCAATACTCTCCCATCTGTGAGAACTAATATTAGGCAAACCCTAGAGTAGTTACTGGTGTTCACTCTCTTGATTTGCATTTGGTAGTGATGTGGGAAAAAAAGGCAGAAAAAAAATTATTAAATTTCCTTGCAACCTACAGCCCATTGACAAGTCCTTGAAACAGAGTGACATTCCTCTAGGGTCTCAACTGCCTCAATGTTAATACTTTGTTGAGTGATTTGCCTTTTCAGCAATCCTAGTCTGACCCTTGACCTCTTCAGGATCCTATAAACCTACTCTAAGGCATAAAAATTCCTTTGTAAACTTCCTTTATCTTTAAACCCTCCAAGACCCTCTAAACCCTCTAACTCTCTAAACCCTACGAGTTGGCAATCATCCCCCAAGCATATGGCCCACAGATATACATCTGAAGGGTCTAGTGACTAAGATTTTATTAGATGGTAATAAATGGCATTTTCCCAACAATAGCTAGCCTCCTCAAGATCCTGAAAACCTTGCTTCCATAATTCCTTAGATACTTATGCTATACCTAACCCCCTCCCAACTTGAAAGTATAAAATGGGCCACTCCTCATTAGGAAGATTCCTTAATGAGCTTTAATTTTCTTCAGAGCATCTATATAAATTGTCCTTTCCAATATGCCTTTTGAAAAGGCACCTATAGCTGCTACACTGCTAAGAAAAAATAAAAAGCGTTTTACAAATATATAATTTCCAGAAGCATTTAATTATCTTGATTTTCATCTTCAGCTAGTTGAAATATCAAAACTTCTTACTTTATTTTTCCTTTTAATGTTTACTTATGTAGTAATGTGTAGAAAGAGACTAGACTTTAAGTGATGTAGATAAGTTGATTCATTAAATAAAATTCACTGATATGTTATTATATCAAAGAACTGACAGACTTTCACTGGGTAAATATATGTATTTCAACAATATTGAATGCAACATTAAAAATATCATGGATTATTTATGGCAAAAAGAAAAGTAGCCATATCTGAGGCATTCAAAATATCTTAATGTAAAAACTAGCAAAAACTAGGCAAAAATGGAAAGGAGATACTTGCTATAGACTTTTAAGCAGATTTAATTAATAGTAATTATTATAAAATAATAGTGAATTTGATGAAGCCAAAATGTATCTTATGCATTCATTTTTAAAGTCATCTAATAAGGTTATTCACAATGATCATTTTGACTTAATGTTCTATGCTGGCTTGAGAGCCAAGCAAAAGTCCTTGTTTGAGGATCTAAATCAAACAGATCTTTACCCCGCCAAGTTTCCTGGTCAGAGTGCACCCATAACTTGGTTCTGCAGATGAGCAAAATCTCTGGTTGGTATTACTATTTGGGCACTGCAGGTATGAAGTTGATCTGCCAAGATCCTTACGCAGTTGTTTCAAGGCCCTCCCCATTCTTGGTGACACTGGTCCTTTGTATCTTTCTTAATAATAGCTAAGAAAGTGATATATTGTCAATAAATATTTCTTTCCAAATTGACTAATAACAACTGCAAGGTGTGAAAAGATATATAATGACATAATAAAATCAATGGATTTGATATGCCTGGTACAATTAGTAACTTTTGAAGCTATCCTGAGTGCTTGGCAATGACAGTACATGACTTACTGGTTCTTTGTTCTAGAGTATATTCTAATAACAATGGAAATGATTTTCATGAAGACCAATTTTGGTGTTCAAATTAGGTTTCAAAAATAAAGATGATGCACAAAATATAAACAGATAAATATAAATTTGCATTGGAATTTTCTGGACCAAAAACTTAATCCCAACTCTAGTCAGAAAGTTTATGAATATCATATCAATAATCATAAAGAAGATCTAATGACAAAATGTGATTTAAAGTTAAAAAGTTAAAGATAATCTATAGTTTGAAGTTCAAAACCTTAAAAAAAATTAAAAATCTTGCAAGTAATTGGAAACAATCAAGAAATAAGATTTCTTGCTATTTAAGCAAATTAAAAATTTCATTAAAATTTTGTTATAAAAAATAAAATAAAATAAAATAAAATTTTGTTAGAACCAAGAAGTCCATTATAGTCATTAATCAATCATCTAAATTGGGAGTCTTATGTATGGTTTTATAACCAGGATCAGTGCTTGATTATCCAGTAGCCCAACCAAGCACATACATAATGTACCAGCAAAATAATGCCAAACAGAATAAATTTGGATTTTATATGAAATATACAAATTTTTAAAAAATCATTGTGATTGGAGATTTTAACACTCCACTGTCAGTATTGGTAGGACTGCCAGACAAAATAGCAAGGATATGAAAAATACTGAATATTGTCATCAACTAACCAAATGTAGTTGACATTTATAGACCAGGGCCCACCCAACAATATCAGAATACATATTATTTCCAAGTTCCCAAAGAATAATCACCAAAGGAGACCATCCTGGATCATAAGACAGACTCAATGAATGTAAAAAAATTGAGATTATATAGATTATGTTCTCCAACCATAACAAAATCAAACTAGAAATCATGAAAGAAAAACACAATAGGAAAATCATTAAACACTTGGAAACAAGCTAAACTTAGAAAAAAGCAAAACAGATAAGCAAAAAAGAAGTCCCAAAGGAAGCACAAAGATACACAGAACTTAATGAAAATGAAAACACAATATATCAAAATTTGTGGGATGCTAGTAACACAGTATTGAGAGGGAAGTTTATAGTACTAAATACTTAACATTATAAATAAGGAAAGATCAAAAAATAATAACTTAAGTTTCAATCTCAAGAAAAAAGATAAAAAGAAGTAAAATAAATCCAAAACAAACAGAAAGTATTAAATAATAAAGATAACAGAAATCAATGAGACTGAAATATCAATTGAAATATCAATTTTTTAAATTTTGGTTTCCATATAACTGTTGTGAAATAATAGAGAAAACAAAGAAACAAAAGCTTGTTCTTTAAAAAATATGAATAAAATTGATGACAATAATAAAGAGAGAAGACATCACCCATATGAGGAATGAAGTAGGGGATATCACTACAGATCCTCTAGTCATTAAAAGAATAAAAAAAAAGAATCTTACAAACAACTTTACACTCATGAATTAGGAAACTTAGAAGAAATCAACCAATTCCTCAAAAATTACAATCAATCAAGATTCAAGCAAATGAAATAGACAACCTAAGTAGCCCTGTACCCATTAAAGAAACTGAATCTGTAATTGAAAAGTTTCTGAAAAAGAAATCTTCAGGACCAGATGGCTTCACAGGGAACATCCACCAAACATTTAAAGAAGAATCAAGACCAATTTTAAACAATCTTTTCCAGAAGAGGAAGAAGTAAGCCAAATCACTTTATGGGACCAGTATTACCAAAACTAGACAAAGGCAATATAAAAATTATAGACTGACGTGTCTCATGAACTTAAACAAAAACAAAACAAAACAACTCATTAAATTATAGCAAATTTAATTTAACAATGTATTTTTAAAAATATGCAACATGACCAAGTAGGATTTATTCCAAGTATAAAAGGTTGGTTTAACATTTAAAAATCCAATTCATATCAACAGACAAAAAAAGAAAAATCATATATCTGTTGATGCAAAAAATAAAAAGCATTTGACAAAATCCAACATTTATTCATAAACTCCCAACAAGTTATGAGTAAAGGAGAATTTCCTCAATCTGATAAAGAAACCTTCAAAATCTTATAGTTAATATTATATTTAATGCTAAAAGATAGAGTTTTCACCCCTTACATTAAGAAAAAGGCAAAGATGTCTACTCTCATCATTCTTAATCTACATAATACTATATCAATTTAAGTCACTGAAATAAGGCAAAAAAAATGAAATGAAACGAAAAGAAAAGAAAGAAGGGAAATACATATTTGAGGGGAGAAAATAAAACTTATTCCTTTTGCAATTGAACTGAGTGTCCATCTAGAAAATCCCAAGGAATTTATTTTATTTTATTTTATTTTTTTAAAGATTTTATTTATTTATTTGACAGAGAGAGAGATCACAAGTAGGCAGAGAGGCAGGCAGAGAGGAGGGCGGGGGGAAGCAGGCTCCCTGCTGAGCAGAGAGCCTGATGTGGGGCTCTATCCCAGGACCCTGAGATCATGACCTGAGCTGAAGGCAGAGGCTTTAACCCACTGAGCCACCCAGGTGCCCCGAAAATCCCAGGGAATTTAAAAACCAAAAGCAAAAACTAGAACTATGTGGCTGCACCAAAATCAAAAAACAAAAATCAATTGCACTTTTATACACTAACAATCAACATGTGGAAACCAAAATGAAAAACACAATATCACTTGTAATTACTCCAAAGAACATGAAACAAGAACAGAGGATTTGTGTGCTGAGTATTACAAAATACTGATAAAGAAACAAAAGAAAGTCTAAATTAAGAGAGACACCTCATTCATGGATTTGAAGACTCAATACTGTAAAGATGTCAATTCTTCCAAATTAACATATGAGTTTAATATAACTCCTATTAAACTTTCAGTAATTTTTATGCATATTTAAAATTTATTCTAAAATTTATATAGTAAAGCAAAAGTGCTAGAAAAGCCAAAGCTATCTAGAAAAAGAGAAATAAAATTGAAGGAATCAGTCTATTTAATTACTACACCACATATAGTTCTAGTAATAAAACCTGTGCAGTATTGCTAGAGGGATAGACACATGGATCAATGTAACAGAACAGAGAACTCAGACAAAGACAAACATGTATGTCCACCTGATTTTTGATAGAGATTCAAAACAATTCAATGAAAGAAGTGTAACCTTTAAAACAAAATGTATTTATTTGAACACTTAGGCATCTAAAGGCAAATAAAAATAAACATTGGTTTAAACTTTATGCCTTTAGGGCACCTGGGTGGCTCAGTCGTTAAGCGTCTGCCTTCAGCTCAAGTCATGATCCCAGGGTCCTGGGATCGAGCCCCGCATCGGGCTCCCTGCTCTGCAGGAAGCCTGTTTCTCCTGCTACCATTTCCTCTGCTTGTGTTCCCTCTCTGGCTGTGTTTCTCTCTGTCAAATAAATAAAATCTTTAAAAAAATTTTTTTTTTTAAAATTTTAAAAAATAAACTATGCCTTTATACAAAATGAACTCAAAATGGATCAGGGACTTAAATGTAAATGACAGAACTGTAAAACTTTTAGAAAAGGGTTAGGAGGACACCTATGGGATCTAGGGCTAAGAAAAGAGTTCTTAGACTTGACCCTAAAAACATGATGAAAAAAAGGAAACATTGATAAATTGGATCTCATAAATATTAAAATATTTTTTTAAAGATTTTATTTATTTATTTGACAGAGAGAGAGAGAGAGAGATCACAAGTAGGAAGAGAGGCAGGCAGAGAGAGAGGAGGAAGCAGGCTCCCTGCTGAGCAGAGAGCCCATGCAGGGCTTGATCCCAGAACCCTGAGATCATGACCTGAGCCGAAGGCAGAGTCTTTAACCCACTGAGCCACCCAGGCACCCCTTAAAATATTTTTCTGTGTGAAAGACTCTATTAAGAGGTTGAAAGAATAACTACAGACTGGGAGAAAATGTTTGCAAATCAACACCAACAAAGACTTATCAAGGCTATATACGTAACTCTTAAAACTCAATATTTTTTTTAACTCACTTAGAAAATAGGTGGAAATAAGTAGATAATGATGATGATAGATGATAGGTAGATAGATGATAGATAGACAGATAGATAGATAATAGAATTATGCCAATAAGAATATACAGATCTCAAATAGGAACATGAAAAGATATTTAACTTCATTACCCACCAGAGAAATGCAAATTAAAACAACAATGAAGGGACTTCTGATTTCTGGTCCAGAATGTAAGGTGATTGGAAATTCCCACTCCATCCTAACAAAAAGTAAGAAGCTGAAAAAAAACTGAAAAATCAATAACTCTTTGTAGATCCATTAGAGAACTAAGGTCACAGGGCAAATTACTGCCTGAAAATTTGTGGAGACAGGCAAACACAGAGAATCATAATTTAACAGAGTGGCAATCCATTGGCAGAAACCTACATGGGAACCAGTACTGAGCTAGCAAAACCTGAACCATAATTGACAAATTGCCAGAAGATCAGTGTGGACAAGCTATAGAGTTAAAAATTTAGGGGCGACTGGGTGGCTCAGTCGTTAGGCGTCTGCCTTGGGCCCAGGTCATGATCCCAGGGTCATGGGATGGAGCCCCACATCAGGCTCCCTGCTTGGCAGGAAGCCTGCTTCTCCCACTACCATTTCCTCTACTTGTGTTCCCTCTCTCGCTGTTTCTCTGTCAAATAAATAAAATCTTAAAAAAAAAAATTTACAGAGGTATACATTTTAAAAGGGCCCCACACTTTGGTGAATGTTACCTCCAGGAGCTCTACCAGGTTCTCAGAAGAAAGATCACAAAAAAAATCCCCTCAGACTTAGAGCAGGGGGAAGGGAAAACTAACCACTTAAATTTTTTTTCACCCTTCAGTTTTATTTTTCTTAATTTTTATTTTTATTTTATTTTAATTCCAGTGTTTAATATAGTGTTACATTCATTTCAAGTACACAAGATAGTGATTCAACAATTCCATGTATTACTCAGGGCTCATCAAGATAAGTGTACTCTTTTTTATTTTAGCTAACATACAGTGTTTTATTAGTTTAGGTGTACAATATAGTGATTCAACAATTCCATACATCCCCGAGTGCTCATCACAAGTGCTCTCCTTAATCCCCTCACCTTTAACCCATCCTTTACCCACCTCCCCCTGTAACTATCAATTAGTTTTGTAAAATTTAAAGTCTGTTTCTTGATTCATCTCTCACTCTTTTTTTCCTTTGCTCCTTTGTTTTATTTCTTAAATTCCACATATGAGTGAAATCATGCTATTTCTCTTTCTCTGACTTATTTTTCTTAGCATAATACTCCCTAGCTTTATTCATATCCTTGTAAATGACAAGATTTAATTTTTTATGTCAGACTAATATTCCATTGTATAAATATATTACTTCTTGTTTATTCTATAACGGATGAACACTTGGGCTACTTCAATATCTTGGTTATTATGAAAATGCAATAACCATAGGGTTACATGTGTTCCTTTGAATAAGTGTTTTTGTATTCTTTGAGTAAATATCCAGTAGTTCAATTATTATTCTTGGTACATTTTTAATTTCTCTTTTTGTTACTTCATTATTAGTATATGAAAATGTATCAGATTTCTGTACATTGATTTTGTATCCTGCAACTTGACATGATTGAGTTATCAGTTCTAGCAGTTTTTTAGTGGACATGTGATGTATCACATTGATTTGTGACTATCAAAGCGCCCTTGCAACAGAGGAATAAATCCCATAAGATTGTGGGGAATGATTTTTATCATGATTTGTTGGATTTGGTTTGCTAATATTTTGAGAGCGTATTTGCATATATTCTTTAGGGGTACTGACGTGTAGTTGTCTTTTTTATTGGGATCTTTATCTCGTTTTAGTATCAGGGTAATGCTGTCCTCATAGAATGATTTTGGAAGTTTTCCCTTCTTTTCCATATTTTCTGTATTAGTCCGAGGAAAACAGGTATTAACTCTTCTTTAAAAATTTAATAGAATTCCCTGTAAAGCCATCTGATTCTGAAATTTTGTTTGCTGGGATTTTTTAGGTGATTCAATTTCTTAGCTGATTATAACTTTGTTAAAATTTTCTATTTCTTCCCATTTCAGTTTTGGTAGATTATATGTGCCTAGGAACTTATCTGTTTCTTCTGGGTTGTCCAATTTCTTGGCATATAGTTTTTCATAGAATTCTCTTATAATTGCTTATATTTCTGTGGTGTTCGTTGTTATTTCTCCCTGTCACTTGTGATTTTATTTGAGTTATTTTTCTTTTTTCTTTATAAGTCTGGCTAGAGGTTTCTCAATTTTATTGATTTCTCAAAGAATCAGATTCTGCTTTCAATGATCTGTTTTATTATTTCCTTAGCTTCTGTACAAATTTTATTTTTTCTAATTTTTATTATTTTCTTCCTTCTGATGGTTCTGGGCTCTGTATGTCTTTTTTTATCTAGTACCTTTAGTTATAAGGTTAAATTGTTTATTTGAGATTTGTCTTCCTTGAAGTAGGCTTGCATTACTATAAACATCACTTTAGAACCACTTTTGCTGCATCCTAAAAGTTTTGGACAGCTCTGTTTTCATTTTCTTTGGTTTCCATGTAGGTTTTTCTCCTCCTCCTCCTTCCCCTCCTCCTCTCTCTCCTCCTCCTCCCCCTCCTTCTCCTCCTTCCCCTGCTCCTCTTCCTCCTCCTCCTCCTACTCCTCCTCCAACTCCTTCTTTGGGCTCCTGCCTGGTTCAGTTGGTAAAGCATGCAATTCTTGATTTTGGGGTTGTAAGTTTGAGCCCTGCTTTGGGTATAGAGATTATTTGTTTGGTTATTTGTTTTTAAATTTATTTTTTTTATTAACATATAATGTATTATTTGCCTGAGGGTATATGTCTGTGAATCATCAGGCTTACACATTTCACAGTACTTACCATAGCACATACCTTCCTAATGTCCCAACCCCCCAGCCACCCTCAGTTTCTTTCATGAGTTTAGGAGTCTTTTATGGTTTGTCTCCTTCTTGATCCCATCTTCTTTCATTTCCCTCCCCCACCTCCTTATGACCCGGACCTGCCCTGCCTCTCAAATTCTTCATATCAGAGAGATCATATGATAATTGTCTTTCTCTGACTGACTTATTTTGCTTAGCATAATACCTTCTAGTTCCATCCATGTCATTGCAAATGCCAAGATTTCGTTTCTCTTGATGGCTGCATAGTATTCCGTTTTATATATATGCACCACATCTTCTTTATACATTCATCTATTGATGGACATCTAGGTTCTTTCCAGAGTTTGGTTATTGTGGATATTGCTGCTATAAACATTCAGCTGCACTTGGACTTCAGATCACTACATTTGTATCTTTAGGGTAAATAGCCAGTAGTATGATTGCTGGGTCTTAGGGTAGCTACAGTAAAAGTAAAAGTAAAAGTTCCTCAACTTTGTTTTTTTTTTTTTTGCAAGAGCAAGAGGGTTTATTTCCAGCTAGCTGGGGCTCCCACCAGCACACACAACACAGTGCAGTGTTAAGGCGAGAAGCCCTGCCTCTCCTTCTAAGCATTTTTATGCGTTTGAGTAAACACACACTTATGTCACTACACACTTAGGCGAGTTCCTTACTCTTTATATGGCAATTACCTAAATCTATGCATTTCATTGGTGCATTTGAACAACTCAGGGGCTAGCCATACCCTTAGGCCTGTCTTTTTCTGGCACGCCCCTACCTTGTACCCTCAGGACTGTCTTGGAGGAACTTAAAACTGAACTCCACATCCCCCCCCCCTTTTTTTTGTTAACATGAGGAATCCTCCTCATGTGGAATGCGCATCATGATTTAGATGGCACTGATTTTGTCCCATTTCCAGCCTTCATCGTTGGATATGACACATCCCCAAGCCTTACAGTCGTAGTCCCGTCTCCTCCCACATCCATCAGCATTTCCATTGTAACCTGGGCAAGCATAGAAGCCGTAGCTTTGGGTGAGTTCCGAGGCACGCCATCTATAATCAGGATTGATGTCTCTAAAACAGAAGTACAAATCTGGCCATCAAGTCCCCAAGGGGGAAGTATGAGTGGTCTCATTAAGAGTCATGTGGGTCTCTCCGTCCATGAGCATCCAAGTCTGTTTGAAGGGTTGGTGAGGGGTTTCTGCCCAAGCAGCCACCCATAGCGCAGTTACAGAATAAATGAAAAGAAAAACAAGACAAAACAAAACAAAAAGCTAAATAAAACAAAACAAAAACAAAACCAAAAACATTGTTTATACTTGCAGCATACCCTCTGAGCTAGTTCGGTGCTACGGGGAAGCAGAAAAATTGTGTTCCACGCCAGGAGGACCCCCCTTTTTGTTCTCGACTGGATCTCCAGGGTTATGCTGTTGGGTTAGACGAAGCTTGAGTGGGTTTTCCAAATCTCGGTGGGACCTCCA
>CM053611.1:109807455-109896122 GCA_028646535.1 Procyon lotor
AGGATGGTTGTGGCGGCTATGACTCTCAAGCACACCGGCCATCCGGGCACTACTGGGTCCAGTTTTTTTGACAGATAAGTCACAGGACTTTTCCACGATCCCCAGGTTTGGGCCAGCCCCCCTTTCGCAACTCCCTTGGTTTTGTCCATGAACAGGTAAAAGTCTTTGGTGGGCTCTTGGAGTGCCAATGCCAGGGCAGATAGGAGGCCTGTCTTTAATGTCTTTAAAACCTCTACCATCTCACCAGTCCATGTCCAATTTTGACTCTCTCAGCTGCCCTCATATAGGGTTCAGGCTATTTCCGCATACCGGGGAATCCACAGCTGGCAATAGCCCAGAATTCTCCCACTCCCCTCGGGCTTTGAGGCCTGGGAATTCTCAGCACTGTTTGTTTCATTGCCTCAGTGAGCCATCTCTGTCCCGCTTTTAGTTCATATCCCAAATATGTCGCTTCCGGCCCGAAAATCTGGGCCTTCTTTGCACTAGCTCGATAGCCCATCTGTCCAAGGGCTTCGAGCAAATTCCGGGTGCCCTCCATGCACTCCTCCTGGGTCTCACTGGCTCATTTTTACAGTGTCCCTTTTCTTTATAGAAAGCGCATTGTTCTCTACGAAGTCTTGGCCGCTACTTGCCCTGCCAGGGATGGTACTCCCTATCTCTCTCTCCCTCCCCCCTTCCTGATACTTTAGTCAAGAGTATTTTAGCCATTTCTCTCTGGCTCTTCCTCATCTCCTTAGCCTGAAACTTCCGGTCTTCTCTTCACCTCTCTTCCTCCTCCACCCTCCATCTCTCCTTCTTTCTAAGTCTTCTTAATGCAACCTATCCTGTCTCTCCTCTGACGTCTCCCTAGTGTAATACACTTTTTCTGCCACTTTCAGTAAATCTTGAATACCCTTTTCAGTCACTCCCTCTAGCTTTGCAACTTTCTTTTAATACCAGGGGCTGACTGGTTCACAAAAGCCAATACCACGGCTGCCCGTGCCTCTGCACTCCCTGGGTCTAACGCTGTATACTGTCTGAAGGCCTCAGACAGACTTTCTAGGAAAGCAGAGGGACTCTCCTCTGGCTCCTGGTGCAAAGAATGTACCTTAGAGATATTTGTTGGTTTCCTAGCCACTGCTCAGAGACCAGCCATTAGAGTCTGGCAATAAATTCGGAGACGCTTCCTACCTCCAGCCGCATTGAAATCCCAGTTAGGGAACATCAGAGGGAAGCCGTCCTCGATGAGGTTCTGTTGGGTGGTGGGTTGTCCATCGTCACCCAGAACCTGCTTTCGCACCTCACTGAGAACCCTCTCTCTTTCTTCTGTGGTAAAAAGAACTTTAAGCAATTGTTGACAATCATGAGCAAGATTGAATCCAACAACCCAATTAATCAGTACAATCACACAAACAAGAAAGACACAAATGTTGCAGCTGAGAACACAATACAATCACACAAACAAGACAAAGACACAAACGTTGCGGCCGAGCACATCTTGTGTGTAGTAGCTCCAGACAGTCTTCGCCAGGCTCAGGGGAGTGACCCCCTTGGATTGGTACCAAACAAGTTCACTCGCGAGATTTTATTATCCAAATGGCGGGGAACGTCTCCCTCGCCATACGGGGGACTCTCCGGCACGTCTGCCTGCGGTCTCACTCCCGTTCCCAAAATGCCTAAAGACTGCTCCAGGTTAGAGTTTCTCAGCCGGTTGCTCCTGTCGGAGTTTCACAAAGCTCTGGCTGCTCACATTTGGAGTTTCACAGTCTTCCCCACAACCCACAATTTGGCGCCTTGATACCTCCCAGTCCTGGCGATTTGTGAGTTCCTGGGGATCGTCTCTATCCCAGACCAAGCCCCCATATGTTATGTCCGGATGGAGACCCTCCCAAAAGAACCCACAAAAGGCAGGCTGGATGCAAGAGCAAGAGGGTTTATTTCCAGCTAACTGGGGCTCCCACCGGCACACATGATGCAGCGCAGTGCTAAGGCAAGAGCCAAAGTTCCTCAACTTTTTAAGGAACCTCCATACTGATTTCCAGAGTGGTTGTACCAGCTCGCATTCCCACCAACAGTGTAGGTGGGTTCCCCTTTCTCTGCATCCTCACCAACATCTGTCATTTCCTGACTTCCTAATTTTAGCCATTCTGACTGGTGTGAGGTGGTATCTCACTGTGCTTTTGATTTGTATTTCTCTGATGCTGAGTGATGTGGAGCACTTTTTCATGTGTCTCTTGGCCATTTAGATGTCCTCTTTGCAGAAATGTCTGTTCATATCTTCTGCCCATTTCTTGATTGGATTATTTGTTCTTTGGGTGATGAGTTTGAGAAGTTCTTTAATGATTTTGGACACTAGCCCTTTATCTGATATGTTATTTGTGAATATCTTCTCCAATTCTGTCAGTTGTCTTTTAGTTTTGTTGAGTGTTTCCTTTGCTGTGCAAAAGCTTTTGATCTTGATGAAGTCCCAGTAGTTCATTTTTGCCCTTGCTTCCCTTGCCTTTGGTGATGTTTCTAGGAAGAAATTGCTGCGGCTGAGGTCAAAGAGGTTGCTACCTGTGTTCTCCTCAAGGATTTTGATGAAGTCCTGTCTCACATTGAGGTCTTTCATCAATTTTGAGTCTACTTTTGTGTGTGATGTAAGGAAATGGTCCAGTTTCATTCTTCTGCATGTGTCTGTCCAATTTTCCCAATACCATTTGTGGAAGATACTGACTTTTTTCCAATGGATATTCTTTCTTGCCTTGTTGAAGATTAGTTGACCATAGAGTTGGGGGTCCATTTGTGGGCTCTTTATTCTGTTCCATTGATCTATCTGTCTGTACTTGTGCCATTACCATACTGTCTTGATGATTACAGCTTTGCAATAGAGCTTGAAGTCTGGAATTGTGATGCTGGCAAATTTGGTTTTCTTTTTCAACATTCCTTTTTTTTTTTTTTTAAAGGTTTATTTGTTTATTTATTTGACAGAGTGGAGAGAGGGGGTAGAGAGGAAGGCAGAGAGAAAGGGGGAAGCAGGCCCCCTGCTAAGCAGAGAGCCCAATGTGGGGCTCAATCCCAGGAACCTGAGATCATGACCTGAGACGAAGGCAGAGGTTTTAACCAACTGAGCCACCCAGGCTATTCGTGGTCTTTTCTGGTTCCATATAAATTTTAGGATTATTTGTTCCATTTCTTTGAAATAAATTGATGGTATTTTGATAAGGATTGCATTAAATGTATAGATTGCTTTAGGTAGCATAGACATTTTCACAATATTTGTTCTTCCAATCCATGAGCATGGAAAGTTTTTCCATTTCCTTGTTTCTTCCTCAATTTATTTCATGAGCACTTTGTAGTTTTCAGAGTACAGATTCTTTGCCTCTTTGGTTAGGTTTATTCCTAAGTATCTTATGGTTTTGGGTTCAATTGTAAATGGGATCGACATCTTAATTTCTCTTTCTTCTGTCTTGCTGTTGGTGAATAGAAATGCAACTGATTTCTGTGCATTAATTTTATATCCTGACAGTTTACTGAATTCCTGCATGAGTCTTGGAGTGGTGTCTTTTGGGCTTTCCACATAAAGTATCATATCATCTGCAAAAAATGATAGTTTGACTTCTTCTTTGCCAATTTAGATGCATTGTATTTCCTTTTGCTATCTGATTGCTAGGGCTAGGATTTCTAGTACTATGTTGAATAGCAGTGGAAGTAGTGGGCATTCCTGCCGTGTTCCTGATCTCAGGAGAAAAGTTCTCAGTTTTTCCCCATTGGGAATGATATTCACTGTGGGTTTTTCATAGATGCCTTTGATGATGTTGAGGAATGTAACCTCCATGCCTACATTGGGAAAAGTTTTGATCAAGAAAGGATGTTATACTTTGTCAAATGCGTTTTCAGCATCAATTGAGAGTATCATATGGTTCTTCGTCTTTCTTTTACTAATGTATTGTATCACATTGATTGATTTGTGGATGTTGAATCAACCTTGCAGCCCAGGAATAAATCCCACTTGGTCATGGTGAATAATACTTTTAATGTACTGTTGGATCCTATTGGCTGGTATTTTGGTGAGAATTTTTACCATCTGTGTTCATCAGAGATATAGGTCTGTATTTCTCCTTTTTGATGTGGTCTTTGTCTAGTTTTGGGATCAAGGTAATGCTGGCCTCATAAAATGACTTTGGAATTTTCCCTTCCATTTCTATTTTTTGGAACAGTTTCAGGAGATTAGATATTAATTCTTCTTTAGATGTTTGGTAGAATTCCCCTGGGACGCCATCATGCCCTGGGCTCTTGTTTGTTGGGAGACTTTTGATGACTGCTTCAATCTCCTGACTGGTAATGGGTCTGTTCAGGATTTCTATTTCTTCCTGATTCAGTTTTAGTTGTTTGTGTGTCTCTAATAATGCATCCATTTCTTCCAGATTCTCTAATTTGCTGGCATATATAGTTGCTCATAATATGTTCTTATAATTGTTTTTATTTCTTTGATGTTGGTTGTGATTTCTCCTCTTTCATTCATAATCTTATTAATTTGAGTTCTTTCTCTTCTTTTTGATAAGTCCAAGGGTTTATCAATCTTGTTAATTCTTTCAAAGAACCAGGCCCTAGTTTCGTTGATTTGTTCTATGTTTCTTTTGGTTTCTATTTCATTGATTTCTACTCTGATCTTTATTATTTCTCTTCTCCTGGGTTTGGGCTTTCTTTGTTGTTCTCTCTCCAGCTCCTTTAGGTGTAGGGTTAGGTGATGTATTGGAGATCTTTCTTGTTTCTTGAGAAAGGCTTGTATTGCTATATAATTTCCTCTCAGGACCGCCTTTGCTGTGTCCCAAAGATTTTGACCAGTTGTGTTTTCATTTTCATTTGTTTCCATGAATTTTTTAAATTCTTCTTCAATTTCCTGGTTAACCCATTTATTCTTTAGTAGGATGCTCTTTAGTCTCTATGTATTTGAGTTCTTTCCAACTTCCCTCTTGTGATTGAGTTCTGGTTTCATGGCATTGTGGTCTGAAAATATGCAGGGAATGATCCCAATCTTTTGGTACTGATTGTGACCTGATTTATGTCCCAGGATGTGATCTGTTCTGGAGACTGTTCCGTATGCACTAGAGAAGAATGTGTATTCTGTTGCTTTGGGATGAAATGTTCTGAATATATCTGTGATGTCCATCTGGTCCAGTGTGTCATTTAGAGCCTTTATGTCCTTGTTGGTCTTTTGCTTAGATGATCTCTCCATTTTGGTGAGGGGGATATTAAAGTCCCCTACTATTATTGTATTATTGTTGATGTGTTTCTTTGACTCTGTTATGAAGTGGTTTTTATAATTGGCTGCTCAGATGTTAGGAGCATAGATATTTGCAATTGTTAGATCTTCTTGTTGGACAGTCCCTTTAAGTATGATATAGTGTCCTTCCTCATCTCTTATTATAGTCTTTGGTTTAAAATCTAATTTATCTCATATAAGGATTGCCACCCCAGCTTTCTTTGGATGTCCATTAGCATGGTAAATTTTTTCCACCCCCTCACTTTAAACTTGGAGGTGTGGGTAAGATGATGGAGAAGTAGGAGATCCTGTTGCAACCTGTCCCCTAAAATGAGCTGCATATCTACCAGAACACACTGAATACCTATGAAATCAGCTTGAGGAGTCAGATTTTTCACTTTTGGATCTCTACAGGAACAGAATACAGCAGTGGAGAGGTAAAGCAAAGTGGGACTAGTCAGAACTATGTCAGAGAATAAACAAAAGGGGGAGGGAACCACCAGAAGTGATCCAAGGACAGTAATATCCCAAAGGAAAGTGCCCAGTGGTTGCGGACCAGTATTAGAGTCTGGTTAAACACACTTAAAAAGAGCAAAAAGTCCTGAGGAGATACTAGTGGAATTGGGTGGTCATGGGCATAGGACTAAGCCCATGTTCCCAGGAAGGACACCACTCCCCTCAAAGAGATACTGGTTGGGGGGTGGGTCCGTGGTACATGAACCTGCAGCTTTCTGCTCCTTGCACCATTTTGTGGATGGGGCACACACCTGCAAGCGCCTTAGAGAGTCTGGTGTTGTCCAGGAGCCTGTAGCTTTTCTCTGTGTGCAGCACTCCCTGGTTGGGTATACTCCCAACCACAAGACATTGTGGCCTGTGGCAGGGTCTCATTGCTCCCAGCCAGAGAGAGAATGTGAGCAAGCAGCCTAATCTAAGGCAAGAATCTGAGCAAACCCTGCACAGGCCTGGAGCCTGGAGAGCACTTATGGAGCTACTGAACGGTGGCTGGGGGTGTGTACCATCTGTGACAAGCTGTAGTGTGAGTGGTGTTTTGCACAGGGCAGTGTGTGCTCTGGACTACCCTGAGGGGAGCAGACTGAGGCTTATCTGTGATGGAGAGGTCTGGGTATGGAAGATTCCTCGCTTGGACTCTCCAAAATGGTGAAAAAGCTACAAAATAACAAAAACTTTCAGAGAGCAAAAGACTGAGAAATCGGTTTCAACAGAGTGCAGGCCCTTGATTGGGGGGCAGGGCAACTCAACCCAAGCAACATGACTGTAAAACAATGCAGCAGGCCCCTCCCCCAGAAGATAAGTCAAAAACAAAAGAACAAGAACAATAAGACCCCCATAAAAATTTAAATCCCCAAATCAGGAGATCAATACTCCTGATAACATTTATATTATTAATTATATTAATACTCCCTAAGACATTTATATTTCATAGTTTCAAGATTTTTTCTTTCTTATTTTTTTCTATTTTTTGTATTCATTCATTTTTACATTTCTTGGTATTTAAAAATTTTTTAAAACTACTTAAAATTACTACTAGAGGCTTAATACAACAATAAAACCATGAAGACCTAAAATAACCTTCCTTACCCATGAGGAGTTATTTTTTTTTTTTTAAAGATTTATTTATTTACTTGACAGAGAGAGGGAGAGAGAGAGAGAGATCACAAGTAGGCAGAGAGAGAGGAGGAAGCAGGCTCGCTGCTTAGCAGAGAACCCGACATGGGGCTCGATCCCAGGACCCTGAGATCATGACCCGAGCCGAAGGCAGAGGCTTAACCCACTGAGCCACCCAGGTGCCCCCCCATGAGGAGTTATAACCACCCTCCCATCTGATCAATCTGTCAGTGTTTCTATGTATTTGCTTTTGTTCCGGTATTACATAAATCTTATTCTTGGGGTTCATTTTGACTAGGTTCTTTTATTTCTTGTCATTTACTTGTGTCAGCCTTTATGTTTATGCAGGTTTACATACCTTATAAATATTATTTTGTGGGCCCATTATGGCTGGGATTTCTTCTTTTTCTTTTTCCCTTTCTCTCTCTCCTTTTTTATCCTTATACGTTCTTTTTGGTGGTTAATCCCAATTGCTCCAAAATCTTATAGGGTGCACCCTGCCTGGATTGTGGGCAATTTATTCAGCTATACATCCTCTCATCCACTTCTCATCAAAATGACTAGGAAGAGGAACACTCAACAAAGGAAAAACCCAGAGACTGTGCCCTCTCCCTCAGAACTATGGGACATGGACACAAACAATAAGACAGAAAAGGGAATTCAGTGTAACAATTATCCAGGCAATGGCTAAGATGGAGAAAAACATTAATGACAACAAAAAATCTCTAAAAGCAGAAATGAGAACATGTAGAGCAGATGCTAAAAACGCTATTAGTGAGATCCAAACTAATCTAAATATTCTAACAGCTAGAGTTACAGAGACAGAGGTTAGAATTAGTGATCTAGAGGATAAAATGGTCGAGAAGATCAGGTCAGGAGGAGAACTGGAGCAAAATGCTCAGGAATCACAAGAACAGACTTAGGGAAATAAATGACGCCATGAAACATTCCAATGTCAGAATTATTGGAATCTCAGAGCTGGTAGAGAAAACAGAAGACTAGAAGATAGAGCTGACCAAATTCTGAATGAAATTTCCCCACTCTGGGGAATAAATACATGTTCATGTCCTAGAGCAGAAAAGACACCTGCCAAGATCAATAAGTCTAGAAAGGCACCCAGACACATAATTGTAAAATTTGCAAATTATAATTTTAGACAAGAGGTCCTAAGGGCAGCTAGGGGGAAAAGATTCATTACATACAGAGGAGGACCCATCAGAATAATGTCAGACCTGTCCACAGAAACCTGGCAAGCCAGAAAGGGCTGCTATGATATATTCAGGGCACCAAATGAGAACAACATATATCCATGAATACTTTATCCAGCAAGGCTGACATTCACAATGGATGGAGAGATAAAGACCTTCCAAGACTGGCAAGGATTAAGAGTTTCTAACCACCACGCCAGCAATACAAGAAATAAAAAAAGGGGTTCTATAAAATTAGAAAGAACCCATGAGTGCCTTAGAACAGAAATTTACAATCTATGGAAACAAGGACTTCACAGGCAACATGATGTCAATAAAAACTTATCTTTCAATAACAAGTTTCAATGTGAATGGCCTGAATGCTCCCATAAAATGGCACAGGGTTGCAGAATGGATAAAATTACAGTACTTGTCCATATGCTGTCTATAAGAGACGCATTTGGTACCAAAATATACATCCAGACTGTAAGTGAAAGGATGGAAAACCATCTTTCATGCCATCAGGCCTAAAAATAACACTGGGGTAGCGATTCTCATATCACATAAATTAGATTTTAAGCAAAAGACTATAGCCAGAGATAAAGAAGGACACTACATCATTCTGAAAGGGTCTATCCTCCAAGAAGATCTAACAATTGTAAACATTTATGCCCTGAATAGAAGAGCAGCCATCTACATAAACCAACTGTTAATCAAAATAAAGAGTCATACTGATATGAATACATTAATAGTAGATCTTAACATGCCATTCTCAGTAACAGACAGATCATCTAAACAGAAAATTATTAAAGAAAAAAGAGCTTTGAATGACAAATGGACCAGACGGACCTCATAGATATATACAGAACATTCCACCCTAAAACAGTACAATACTCATTCTTCTCAAGGTTAAATGGAACTTTCTCCAGAATGGACCACATACTGGGTCACAAATCAGGGCTCAACCAATACCAAAAGATTGAGATGATTCCCTGCATTTTCTCAGACCACGATGCTCTGAAACTGGAACTCAACCACAAGGAAAAGTTTGGAAGGAATTCAAACACTTGGAAGCTAAAGACCAACCTTCTCAGGAATGTTTGGATCAACCAAGAAATCAAAGACAAACTTAAATAATTCACGCAGACCAATGAGAATGAAGACACATCCATTCAAAACCTATGAGACATGGCAAAGGCAGTCCTAAGGGGAAATACATAGCCACCTAAGCCTCACTCAAAAAAAATTGAAAAATCCTGAATACACCAGCTCTCTTTATACCTTAAAGAACTGGAAAATCAACAACAAATTAAGCCAACCTCCTGCAGAAGAAGGGAAATTATAAAGATTAGAGCAGAGATCAATGAGTTAGGAATAGAGAAACAGTAGAAAGCATCAATGAACCCAGAAGTTGTTTTTTGAAACAATCCATATGATCGATAATCCACTGGCCAAACTTATCCTAAAGAAAAGAGAGAGGACCCTAATTAACAAAATTATGAATGAAAGGGGAGAGATCATGACTAATCCAAAGGAAATAGAAACAATCATCAAAAATTGTCATCAATACCTATACGTCATTAAGTTAAACAACCTAGAAGAAATGGATGCATTCCTGGAAATCCATAATCTTCCAAGCCTGAAACAGGAAGAAACTGACAACCTGAATAGACCAATATCTAGTAATGAGATTGACGCAGTGATCAAATACCTCCCCAAAAACAAGAGTTCAGGACCAGACAGATTCCTTGAGGAATTCTACAAACACTCAAGGTATTTTTGAAACTGCTTCAAAAAATAGAAACAGAAGGAAAACTTCCAGACTCTTTCTATGAAGCCAGCATTATCCTGATCCCCAAACCAGGCAAAGACCCCATCAAAAAGGAGAATTTCAAACCAATATCCCTGATGAATATGGATGCCAAGATTCTCAACAAGATCTTAGCTAATTAGATCCAATAGCAATTAAAAAGAGTATTCATCATGACCAGGTGGGATTTATCCCTGGGATGTAAGAGTGGTTCAACATTTGCAAATCAGTCAATGTGTAGAACAAATCAATAAGAGAAAAGAGAAGAACCACGTGGTCCTCTCAGTTGATGCAGTAAAAGCATTTGACAGAATTCAACATATGTTCCTGATTAAAACTCTTCAAAGTATAGGGATAGAAGGAACATTTGTCAACATCATAATCTCTATCTATGAAAAACCCACAGCAAGTGTCATTCTCAATGGGGAAAAGTTGGCAGCCTTTCCTTTGAGATCAGGAACACGACAAGGATGCCCACTCTCACCTCTCTTGTTCAACGTAGTACTAGAAATCCTTGCAACAGCAATCAGACAACAAAAATAAATAAAAGGTATTCAAATTGGCAGTGAAGAAGTCAAACTCTCTCTCTTCACAGATGGCATGATACTTTACATGGAAAACTCAAAGGACTCCACCCCCAAACTACTAGAACTCATACAGCAATTCAGTAAAGTGTCAGGATACAAAATCAATGCCCAGAAATCAGTTGTTTTCTCACACACTAACAATGAAAATATGGAAAGGGAAATTAGAGAATTGATTCCATTTACTCTAGCAACAAGAACCATAAGATTCCTTGGAATAAACCTAACCAAAGAGGTAAAGGATTTGTACTTGAGGAACTACTGAACTCTCATGAAAGAAACTGAAGAAGAAACAAAAAGGTGGAAAAGCATTCCATGTTCATGGATCAGAAGAATAAACATTATTAAAATGTCTCTAATGCCCAGAGGAATCTATACTTTCAATGCTAACCTGATCAAATTTCACTGGCTTTTTTCAAAAGGCCAAAATAAATATTCTTAAAATTTGTATGGAACCAGAAAAGACCCTGAATTGCTAAGGAAATGTTGAAAAAGAAAAACAAATTTGGGGCAGCACATTAACTGATTTTAAGCTTTACTACAAAGCGATGATAACCAAGACAGCATGGTACTGGCACAAAAACAGACACATAGACCAGTGGAACAGAGTAGAGAGCCCAGATATGGACCTGCAACTCTATGGTCAAATAATCTTTGACAAAACAGGAAAAAAATATACAGTGGAAAAAAGACAGTCTCTTCAATAAATGGTGATGGCAAAATTGGACAGGTATATGTAGATGAATGAAACTTGATCACTCTTTTACACCATACACAAAGATAAACTCAAAATGGATAAAAGACCTCAATGTGAGGCAGGAATCTATCAAAACCCTAGAAAAGAACATAGGAAATAACCTGTTCAACATAAGCCACAGCAACTTCTTTCAGGACATGTCTCCAGAGGCAATGGAAACAAAAGCGAAATTGAACTTTGGGACTTCATCAAGATAAAAATCTTCTGCACAGCGAAGGAAACAGTCAACAAAACAAACAGGCAATCCACAGAATGAGAGAAGATATTTGCAAATGACAATACAGACAAAAGTCTGACATCTAAGATCTATAAAGAATTCCTCAAAGTCAAGACTCAAAAATAGATAATCACATCATAAAATGGGCAGGAGACATGAACAGACACTTCTCCAAAAAAGACACACAAATGGCTAACAGACTCATGAAAAAATGTTCATCATCATTAGCCATCAGGGAGATTCAAATCAAAAGCACACTAAGAAACCACATTACACCAGTTAGTATGGCCAAAATCAACAGGACAGTAAACAACAAATGTTGGAGAGGATGTAGAGAAAGGGAACCCTCTTACACTGTTGTTGGGAATGCAAGTTGGTGCAGTCACTTTGGAAAACAGTGTGGAGATTCCTCAAGAAAATAAATAGAGCTACCCTATGACCCTGTAATTGCCCTACTAGGTATTTAACCCAAAGAAGCAGATGCAGTACAAAGAAGGGCCACATGTACCCCAATGTTCATAGCAGAAATGGCCACAATTGCCTAACTGTGGAAAGAACCAAGAAGCCCTTCAACAGACAAATGGATCAAGATATGGTCCAAATATACAATGGAATATTATGCTTCCATCAGAAAGGATGAATACCCAACTTTTATATCAACATAGAAGGGACTGGAGGAGATTATGCTGAGTGAAATAAGTCAAGCAGAGAAAGCCAATTATATGGTTTACTAAGGAGTACCATGGAGGACATTAGGAGAAGGAAAGGAAAAATGAATTGGGGTAAATTGGAGGGAGAGATGAACCATGATAGACTGTGGACTCTGAACAACAGACTGAAGGTTTTGGAAGGGCAGGGGTTGGGTTTTGGCCTAGCCTGGTCATGGGAATTGAGGTGGGCATGTATTGCATGGAGCACTGGGTGTGGTGCATGAACAATTAATCTTGTAACACTGAAAAAAATAAAATGAAAATATTTGGGTAAAAGATAAATTTGGAGGTGTCTTTGGGTCTATGATGAGTTTCTTGTAGACAGCTTTTCAATGGGTCTTTTTTTTTTATCCATTCTGATACTCTGTGTCTTTTGATTGGGGCATATAGCCCATTTACATTAAGGGTAACTATTGACAGATTGAGTTTAGTTCCATTTTATTGCCTGTAAGGTGACTGTTAACTGTATATTGTCTCTCTTCCTTTCTGGTCTATGTTCCCTTTAGGCTCTCTCTTTGCTTAGAGGACCCCTTTCAATATTTCCTGTAGGGTTGGTTTGGTGTTTGCAAATTCTTTTAGCTTTTGTTTGTCCTGGAAGCTTTTTATCTCTCCACTATTTTCAGTGACAGCCTAGCTGGATATAGTATTCTTGGCTGCATATTTTTCTTGTTTAGTGCTCTGAATATATCTTCCCAGTCCTTTCTGGCCTGCCAGGTCTCTGTGGATAGGTCTGCTGCCAATCTAACATTTCTGCCTTTGTATGTTACAGACTTCTTGTCCTGGGCTGCTTTCAGGATTTTCTCTCTGTCACTGAGACTTGTAAGTTTTAGTATTAGATGACGGGGTGCAGACCTAATTTTATTGATTTTGAGGGGGCTTCTCTGTGCCTCCCGGATTTTGATGCTTGTTCCCTTTACCAGATTAGGGAAATTCTCTACAGTAATTTGCTACAATATACCTTCTGCCTCTCTCTCTCTTTCTTCTTCTTCTGGGATCCTGATTAGTCTAATATTGTTGTGTCTTATGGTATCACTTATCTCTTGAATTCTTCCTTCGTGGTCCAGTAGTTGTTTGTCTCTCTTTTTCTCAGCTTCTTTGTTTTCCATCATTTGGTCTTCTATATCACTAATTCTCTCTTCTGCCTCTTTTATCCTAGCAGTAAGAGCCTCCATTTTTTAATTTTACCTCATTAATAGCTTTTTTGATTTCAACTTGGTTAGACTTTAGTTCTTTTACTTCTCCAGAAAGGGATTCTCTAATATCTTCCATGCTTTTTTTGAGCCCAGAGAGCAACTAAGAATTGTCATTTTGAACTCAATTGCTGACATAATACTGATGTCCGTACTGATTAGGTCCCTAGCCATTGGTACTGCCTCTTGTTCTTTTTTTTTTTTTTTTTTTTTTTTTGCGGTGAGTTTTTCTGCCTTCTCATTTTATTGAGATAAGAATAGATGAATGAGAGAACAAAATACTTCCAGAAAGTGGTCGATTTTCTGCTCCTAGAATTACTTTTCTTCCTCTCTTCTATCTCTTGTTGAGTTTGCAGATGTTTAGAATCCAGCTGAACTTCTGTGATCTGACACTATCTCAGCCTCATACCCCTCTTCCATCTTGCTCCTCTCTCCTGTAGAGATGATTTAAAAATAAAATCTTATAAAACCATTTTTTAAATTAAAAATTAGATTTCTTTTTAATTTCCTGGTTGACTCATTCATTTTTAAAAGATTTATTTATTTGAGAGTGTGCATGAGTGAGTGTAAGGGGATAGTGGTGGGGGGACAGGAAGAGAGTGAAAGAATCCCAAACAGTCTCTGCATTCAGCATGGAGCCTGAAGTGGGCTCCATCTCACAACCTTGAGATCATGACCTGAGCTGAATCCAAGAGCAAGCACTTATCCAGCTGAGCCACCCAGGCAACCCCATTCATTGTTTAGTAGCATGTTATGTAACCTCCATATATTTGTTGTTTCTCTAGGTTTTTTTTTCTTTCTTGTGATTGATGTCTAGTGTCATAACTTTGTGGTCAGAAAAGTTTCATAGTATGCCTTCACACTTCTTGAATCTGCTGGGAATGTTTTGTAGGTTAATGTATGATCTATTCAGGAGAATGTTCCATGCGCACTTGAAAAGAATGCATATTCTACTGTTTTAGAATGAACTGTTGTGAATACATTTGTTAAATCCATCTGTTCCAGTGTGTCATTCAAGGCCATTATTTCCTTGTTTTTGTTTGTTTGTTTGTTTGTTTTGATAATCTTTCCATTGAGGTAAGTGGGATATTAAAATCTCTATTATTATTCTATTACTATTTATTAGTTCCTTTATGTCTGCTATTAACTGTTCTATGTATTTGGGTGTTCCCATGTTGGGTACATAAATATTTTCAATTATTATATCTTCTTTTTGTATTTTTTCCTTTATTATTAGATAGCATCCTTCTTTGTCTCTAGTTAGAGTCTGTTTTACAGTCTATTTTGTCCAATATAAATATTGCTACTCAGAATTTCTTTAGCATGATAAGTGTTTCTCTATCCCCTTATTTTCAATTTGCAGGTATCTGTAGGGCTAAAATGAGTCCTTGCAATGGCATGTAAATAGGTATTGTTTGTTTCTTTTATCCATTTTGTCACTTCACGTCTTCTAATTGATGCATTTATTCCATTACATTCAAAGTAATTATTGATAGGTATGTATTTATTATCATTTTATTATTTGTTATGTGATTTTTTTTTTCTGAAGATTTTCCCTGATCCTTTCTTGTCTTTCTCTCTTTCACGGTTTGCTGATTTTTTTTTAGTAACATTTTTGTATCTTTCTTATTATTCTTTATATATTCATTAGTGGTTTTGATATATGGTGACTCTTCGGTTTACCCTTTTTCTCTCTTCTTCTGGGACTTCTATAATATGAATATTATCATATTTGATTGAGTCACTGATTTCCCTGAGGCTATTCTCATTTTGTATAATTCTTTTTTCTCTCTTTTGTTCAGCTTGATTACTTTCCATTATTCTGTCTTCTAGGCCACTAATTTGTTCCTCTGTTTCTTCCATCCTATTTGTTTCATCAAGCACGTTTCTCATTTTGTTTATTGAGAAGTTTGTCTCAACTATGTTATTCTTTGACTCTATGTTAAGGGTCTCACTCATGCCTTCCACTCTTAAGTCCAGTGGTTATCCTTATGATCATCGCTTTAAATTATCTATAAAGCATGTTACTTATATCGGTTTCAATTAGATCTCTGGTTGTGGCCTTGTTCTCTTCTTTCATTTAGAATAAATTTTTCTGTCTTCTCATTTTGTCTAAGTGTACCTATTTCTATGTGTTAGAAAAGTCAGCTACATCTCCTGTTCTTGAGGGTAATGATCTTAAGAAGTAGAGGTTCTGTATTGCCTTGCCATGTAGCATCTCCTGTTCCCCACGGCATGGCTTTTCAAGAGTATCTCCAATGTGTTCTGTTTGTGCTCTGCTGTTTTGTCCTGGCCACTTTATCCTTCAGGTCAGTCATCTGCAGAGGCTCTCTGCTTGTTGTGGCCAGTATTTGGTACCTTGCTTGAATATCATGCATTTTAAGTAGGTGTGCTCTGGTCTGCTTGCAAAATGTCATTGCCATCACTGGAATCAAAGTTGCACACAGTTCCTGAATCAGGTGTTGAGGTGTGACCAAGGTTTTGAGCTGGTCTTTCGGGTGCTATGGTGGGAATGAGGCAAGAGAGACTGGGCAGGGCAGTTCCACCAGAGTGCAGGGCACAGGGATTGGTGTAAGCAAGTTTGGTAGCAAGTGTTGGCACTATGCTGGTTCCCTCAGGTGGCTTCATGATTGTGCTTAGTGTCTTTAGTGGGATGGAAATGGTTCTGGCCAGTACTTTTGCTCTCAGAGAGGTCTCTCTGTGAATGCTATTCTCTAGGATATGGTCAAAAATGAGCAAGTAACCTCTCTACTCTATGCCCTAGGACTTCTTCAGTTAACTCTTTCCATGTTGTGTGTGTATGTATTGTTTGCCCACCTTCTGTCCAAGAGAAGTGCAAAATCTGGGCTCTATCCCAGCCAAGCCCACTGATCTTTAAAATTCCAAATTTTAAGCCTCTCCAGTTGCTTATTCAATGCCCCACCCCTTTGTTTTCCAAGCCAATTGCTATGGAAATTCATTTTCCTTGTGCACTCGCTTTTGTGTTAGTCTGTCTCTCACCTTTCTCTTCATCTGTGACTCCTTCCTCACTGCTCAGTCACAATTCACTTCTCTCCCAAATCTTGTCTCCACACTTCCTACCTTCTTTGATGTGACCTCTTCATTATCATTAGTTGTGGAGTATGTTCTGCCACTCTTCAGGCCAATTTCTGGGGTATTTAGGAAGATTTGACAGTTATCTAGTTACATTCTTTGGACAAGGTGAGCCTAGGATCCTTCTACTCTGCCACCATTTTCCGATCTGATACATTTACTCTTAATCCCATTCACCTATTTCACCCAATCACTCACCTACCTCCCTTCTGGTAACCATCTCTTTGTAATCTATAGCTAAGAGTCCGTTTTTTGATTTCTATCTTTATTTTTTACTCTGTTCATTTGTTTTGTTTCTTAAATTCCACATATGAGTGGAATGGTATTGTTTTTTTCTGAATGACTTATTTCATTTAGCATTATACACTCTACATATATCTATGTTTGGGCAAGTGGCAATACTTCATTCTTTTTTATGACTGAATAATATTCATATATATATATCTATATATATCTATATCTATATATGCCATGTATAGATATATACCACTTATATATATATACACATATATGATGGATATATATATATATATATATCTATCTCCATATATATATATCACTTTTTCTTTTTCTTCTTCATCCATTCATCTATTGATGGACACTTGGGCTGCTTCCATAATTTGCTGTTGTAAATAATGCTGCAATAAACACAGGGGCACATGTATCCATTTGGCTAAGTGGGGTTTTTTGGGAGGGGGTAGGGTGGTAAATATACAGTAGTGCAATTACTGGATCATAAGGTAGTTCTGTTTTTCATTTTTTGAGGAACCTTCATACTGATTTCCACAGTGGCTGCACTAATTTGCATTTCCTCCAAGTGGAGGAGAACTCCTTTTTCCCCACATGCTCACTGACACTTGTTGTTTCTTGTATTTTTTTTATTCTAGCCATTCTGACTGGTGTGAGGTAATATCTCATTGTTGTTTCTTATTTGCACTTCACCAATGATCAGTGATGTTTAGCAGCTTTAAATGTCTGTTGCCCATCTGTTGCAGATATGTCTTTCCCCCTTTCTTCTAGATTATCCAGTTTGCATATAAACTTGTGTAATATTCTTTTATAATTCTTTGTATTTCTGTGGTGTCAGTTATTTCTCCTCTTCCACCTCTGATTTTGCGTATCTGAGTCATCTCTTTTTTTGATTGACTCGGTAAAGGCTTATCAATTTTGCACAAAACTACATGTGATAAAATTGCATAGAACTGAATAAACACACACGATGAATACAAATCAAACTTAGGAAATCTGAATAAGATCAATAAGCTGTATTAAAGTCAATTTCCTAGTTGTCATATTATATTACAGTTTCTCAAGGTATACTCATTGAAGACAATTGACTATAAACACACAGTATCTCTCTGATTTCTTAAAACTGCATGTGAATTTTCAATTTTATAAAAAATTAACTTTTAAAAAATGATCATGAGAAAATTTTAAGATTATGTCTTACAGTTTAGTATCATTTTAATTTTGAGGTATATATGTTAGGAACACCATAATTTTAGGACTTAGGGCTTTCTGAAAGTCTTAAAGTCTAGGTAATTTTTAAAATTAACTACAGTCTAGGTAATTTTCAGAAGAGAACATGCACAGACACACACACAGACACACAATGATACACAGTCTCTGAACTCAGAATTTACAGTACAGCACAGATGACATAGTGTTCTGGACTCTTACCGACTAAACCCTTGGTGCCCCTCTCAGGCACAGGTTACATTTATCACTTCCTTGCTCTGAAAGACCTCAGATATTCAGCCACTCTTTTATTATTTTCTTTTATTGCTGAGGCCATCTTTTTTCTTAATTTCATTCCAAATTCCTAATACTAACCCCCCCAAACTCTCTAGAATAGAATAAAGATTCATTTTGCTCTTACCCTCCTATTTTTCAAAGAAGGCCAATGTCTCTCTTTTTAGTAGTATACACTCATCTCGGCATAGATCCACGGAATGTTCTTTATATCAAGTGCAGCTAAGACATATTTTAAAGAGTTTGTTTATGTGCTCTTCAGTCCCCAAACTTAGATTGGGTTCTGGAATATCACATCTTCCATCAGGAGTGGATTTGAAATAATCACTTCCAGGAAAAATCAATACTCCATTTTGGTTCCCTGAAGCTGGAATTTTCAATGTTTGTCCCATCCCTTCATCCCTATTTGTAGTCAGGAGACCAATAATTTTTTTAATTTAATTTTATTTTTTTCAGTGTTCCAAGATTCATTGCTCATGCACCACACCCAGTGCTCCATGCAATATGTGCCTTCCTCAATACCCACCACCAGGCTCACCCAACCCCCATCCTCTTCCCTTCCAAAACCCTCAGTTTTTTTCTCAGAGTCCACAGTCATGTTTCGTCTCCCCCTCCAATTTCCCCCAATTTACCCTTCCTTTCCATCTCCCAATGTCCTCCATGTTTTTCCTTATGCTCACCACATAAATGAAGCCATATAGTTGCCTCTCTCTGCTTGACTTATTTCACTCAGCATAATCTCTTTCAATCCCATCCATGTTGATGCAAAAGTTGGGTATTCATCCTTTCTGATGGAGGCATAATATTCCATTGTACATATGTACCATATCTTCTTTATCCATTTGACTATTGAAGGCATCTTGGCTCTTTCCACAGTTTGGCAATTGTGGCCATTGCTGCTATGAACTTTGGGTACATATGGCCCTTCTTTTCACTACATCTGTATCTTCGGGGTAAATATTCAGTAGTGCAATTACAGGGTCATAGAGTAGCTTTATTTATTTTCTTAAGGAATCTCCACACTGTTTTCCAGGGACACCAACTTGCATTCCCACCAACAGTGTAAGAAGGTTCCCTTTCTCCATATCCTCTCCAACATTTGTTGTTTACTGTCTTGCTGCTTTTGGCCATTCTAACTGGTGTAAGGTGTTATCTCAATGTGGTTTTGATTTGAATCTCCCTGATGGCTAATGATGATGAACATTTTTTCATGTGTCTGCTAGCCATTTGTATGTCTTCTTTGGAGAAGTAAGACCAACAATTAACACATGAACAAATAAAAAAATATAGGAATTTAAAGGAGAAAAAGAAAAAAAAACATGTGAATGATGCTGTATAACATATGAGTATATCAGTTAAGGCCTAGAATGAACTAAGATTTGAAAATTAAAGAGCTAATCATAAGAAGATGGGCAAAGAAGTAGCAGTAAGAAGTATTTGTGTCTCAGCAAAGAATACACAGGGTATAAACGCCTTGGGGTATGAACAAGTCTAGGACTAGGAAATGGATATTAGGTACCTAGGATGCATAATGTAAGGAGGTGCTCATTCTCAGGGGCTGACTTTGGAAACTTTATAGTCCTGAGAGTGAGCATTACCTAACATTTTCAGCCCTGGAACCTCCACTCAGAAGCAGCACTGAGTCTCAAGGCTGTGCAAGTTCAGGGTCAGCCCTTGAGAGTGTACCTTTAGTGCCCTAGTTGCCTCCTCTAATTCCAACCATAGGTAAGGACAAGCTTGTGGTTTTGAAGAACAGGAAAAAAAGCCAGTATGTCTGGACAATGTTAAATTGTTGCTAAAAAGTAAGCATGAGCCAGGTAGAGTATGAGTTTACAGAAAAAGGAATTTTTATTTTAAGAGTGACATAAAGTTACCATTGGATTTTAAGGAGAATGCTATGATCTAGTTTGTGTTCTTAAAAACTCACACTAGCTTCTTTACGAATTTAAGTGGGAAAATTTAGAAACAGAAAGACAAATAAGGAGATTATTGTTGGGATCCAGGCAGGAAATGATGATGATATGGACAATGTGGTGGCAAGAAAGCAAAGAAGTGCACAGATTAAAAACAAATTTTTGTATAGCATGAGAGTGATCACTTGTTTGAAATGGATGTTCTTGAAGGTGTAGAATGTGGAGAACTATGCAATTGTGAATTGCATTTTTACCACCTGATTTGAAACTGAACCATGGATCAATGGCTACTTAGAAAGAGCACATAGCCAGGTGGATAAAATCAATTCAAATACATATAATTCCTTGTAGACATCTCCTTGTACTGTGAAGAATTTTCCCTCTTAGAAAAGCTAGCATCAGCTGTGTTTTGGGGTTATATGCATCTTCAAATTCATTGAATATTGAAAAATTGCTCTAAAAGAGTTTCTATCAAACAATCTTCCAGATGCAATGTCTATTAGCATCACTAAAGAAATAAATCAATTGAAACAGAATAGAGAGCCCAGAAATGGACCCTCAACTCTATGGCCAACTAATCTTCAACAAAGCAGGAAAGAATGTCCAATGGAAAAAAGACAGTCTCTTCAACAAATGGTATTGGGAAAATTGGACAATCACATGCAGAAGAATGAAACTGGACCATTTCCTTACACCACTCACAAAAATAGACTCAAAATGGATGAAAGGTCTCGATGTGAGACAGGACTCCTTCAAAATCCTTAAGGAGAACAGAAGTAGCAATCTCTTTGACCTCTGCCACAGCAGCTTCTTCCTAGAAACATCCCCAAAGGCAAGGGAAGCAAGGGCAAAAATGAACTATTGGGACTTCATCAAGATCAAAAGCTTTTGCACAGCAAAGGAAATACTCAACAAAAAAAGACAACTGACAGAATTGGAGAAGGTATTCACAAATAACATATCAGATAAAGGGCTAGTATCCAAAATCTATAAAGTACTTCTCTGGGTGCCTGGGTGTCTCAAGTTAAGTGTCTGCCTTCGGCTCAGGCTGTGATCCCAGAGTTCTGGGATCAAGCCCCGCATCAGGCTCCCTGCTCGGTGGGGAGCCTGCTTCTCGCGCTACCATTCCCTCTGCTTGTGTTCCCTCCCTCGCTGTGTTTCTCTCTGTCAAATAAATAAAATCTTTAAAAAAAAAAAAAAGAAAAGAAAGAACTTCTCAAACTCAACACCCAAAGAACAAATAATCTGATCGAGAAATGAGCAGAAGATATGAACAGACATTTCTGCAAAGAGGACATCCAAAGGGCCAACAGACACATGAAAAAGTGCTCAACATCACTTGGCATCAGAGAAATAGAAATCAAAACCACACACACCAGTCAAATGGCTAAAATTAACCAGTCAGGAAATGACAGGTGTTGATGAGGATGCAGAGAAAGGAGAATTCTCCTATATTGCTGGTGGGAATGCAAGCTGGTGCAGCCACTCTGGAAAACAGTATGGAGGTTCCTCAAAAAATTGAAAGTGGAGCTACCTTATGACCTACCTATTGCACTACTGGGTATTTACCCTAAAGACACAAATGTAGTAATCCAAAGGGGCAAGTTCACCTAAATGTTTATAGCAGCAATGTCCACAATAGCCAAACTATGGGAAGAGCCTAGATGTCCATCAACAGAAGAATGGATAAGAAAGACATGGTATAAAAAAAAAAAAAAAGAAAAAAAAGAAAGACATGGTATATATATACAACAGAATATTATGCACCTCTCAAAGAAAATGAAATCTTACCATTTGCAACAACATGGATGGAACTAGAGGGTATTATGTTAAGTGAAATAAATCAATCTGAGAAAGACAATTATCATATGATCTCACTGATATATGGAATTTGAGAAACAAGACAGAGGATCATAGGGAAAGGGAGGGAAAAAGGAAGAAGAAACCAGAGAGGGAGACAAACCATAAGAGACTCTTAATCTCAGGAAACAAACTGAGGGTTGCTGGAGGGGTAGGCATGGCTGGATGATGGACATTGGCAAGGGTATGTGCTATGGTGAGTGCTGTGAATTGGATAAGAGTGATGAATCATAGACCTGTACCCCTGAAACAAGTAATACATTATATGTTAACAAAAAAAAAAAAAAGAAAGAAAGAAAGAATTCAAAAGAAAACACATAGTTTTGTTTTAAACCTAAGCTGGTCATGTTTACTTACAAGTTTAGCCATTTCTCTCTTGTACCCCTTTAGGGTTTGTTTTTGTTTTTGTTTTGTTTTGTTTTTTAAATGCTCTCACCTTCTCTTTTCTAACCTTTCACTTCTCTCCTCATTCAGCATGTAGCCTGGCACACTTTTTTTCCACATAATATACCAACTAGATTTGAATCTTTTTTTCCCCACTGTATTGCGGGACCTTAAGCAACTTACTTTACCTGACCAGATTTTAGTTTCCTCATTTATAAAATGGAAATAGTAGCAATACCTATCTCTGCTATTAAGAATGAAGAATAAATGTGAAAATATATAATAAGCACCTAGAAAACTGCTTGACATAGAGAATATGCTTAATAAATTATTATTACCTCACAAAGAAAAGTGAAGGCTTTGGATAAATATTCCTAAATTTCTGCCCATAAATTATCTGGATCACACTTATTCATACATCCTTTATCCTTGCATAATTGGATAGTGTTATTCTTCTGACCCAGTTTAATCCTTCCAGCCCATTTTAGGTCTCTGTTCCATCAGGTATCTTCTTTTTCTGTATCTTCAGTCTCTCTTAACTAATGTTTCTCCCAGACACAAAAAATTTAAACATTCAGTCTGCATTCCCTGTTCCCAATTTCTCATTCTTCTTAGCTTAGTCGTCCACTGCACTAATTCTCTCTTTGGTTATGTCTAGTCTGTTATTTTAGGTAGCTACAAAGTATTTTTTTTCAATCTCAATGATTATATTTTTTATTTCTATGCATTATATTTGGTTATTTTTCAAACACATCTATTTTAACTACATAGTATATTGTTCTTTTTTCACATTCCCATTCTTTCTATGATGTCTTCAATCATTTTAAACATGTTTATTTATAAGTTCACATAGCCTTATTATTTGAAATTCTTAGAGGTACACTTCAGATGTTTGCCAAATTACAATTCAGTAAACAAAAAAATATGTCTACCACATTTGCTGACTCTTGTTCACGGTATATTACCCACTCATATTTGTCATAACTTTCCCATCATAAGTTCATCTTCAGGGACATTTATTTCATCTGTTTTTGACCTAACTTGAAGAAGTGAGGTTTACTTTTAGCATTAGGGGTTATCACTGGCCTGGGACCATGTTCAAGCTATTTCTCAGCTTTGAGCTTCCAAGACAGTGAGGGATATATAAATTGGAGTCAAAGCCCATAGGAAGCAAAGGCAATAGCTATAACTCTCAGAAAGAATTTTCTCCTCACTTACTGCACAGAATAAAATAAGCTTCTTTATTTCTTTTTTTATATTTCCTTCTTACCTTGTATCCTTGGAAGAATTTTTCTCATGCATTCTTTGACAGTTGTTTTAACCCTTCAGAGGTCCAACTTTATTTGAGGATATTAATTCAACCCAGTTGGGTCAAAGGTCTTATCTCCTGCCATATCTGTCTCTTAGTGCCCTAAGACTTGCAACATAAATGTCCTCTTAGGTGTTTCCACGTGTTCCTGATCAAGTTCCTTTCATTATGTCCTGCATGATGTGACAATTCCCTTCTCCATCATGTACAGACACCTTGTAAAACAGGGACTGTTTTTCCTCTAGCACAGAGCCTGGTACATTGCAGGCATTTGATATATATTCACTAAATAATTAAATGAATGGCTGAAATATGACCCATTCAGTCAGAAAGTATGGGCAGGATAATGAAAAACTAAGTATAGAATAGTGTCAAATTAGCTAATCATCTATGGCTCATAGAAAAATCACTTTGTCAATCCACTCAAGTCCCACAGCATATACAGTAAACTTAACTCTGAACATAATATATGCATAATAAATATTTACTAAATTAATAAATACTTACTAAAATTATTTTTTAAAGCTTTTTAAAAAATTTATTTATTTGAGAGAAAGAGTGAGTAAAAGAATGAGCACACCAGCAAGGGAAGAGGGAGGGAGAGAGAGAAGAAGACTTGCCAGCTGAGCAGGGAGCCCAACACAGGGCTCGAACCCAGGACACCACAATCATGACCCGAGCAGAAGGCAGATGCTTAGCCAACTGAGCCACCTAGGCATCCCTAAAAATGTATCTTTAACTCTTATTCTTTGATATACATTTGAAAAGGTGGAAATGATGTTGTATAGGTATGGATGAGATGGAATAATGCTGCTTCACTATTACTCTAATTTAATATACCTGGATGGAGCTATGGAATCTGTGGGAAGGAGGGAAAGGGAGCCAGAATTCTATCTCCTCTGCACATGTCTCCAAGACCTTCTGTTTATCAAGTCCCACTTCCAGCTATATTTTCCCAAGAATATACTCTTTGAAGAACAACAGTAAGGATTCTTTCTTTCTTTCTTTTTTCTTTTAAATAAAGCCTGTTTTAAATCTCCCAGAAAAGCTTTCTGGTATTGTTCCTTAATTTATGTTATTGTTTTGCATCAGGGTATTGATTTTTATTTTAATATTCACTGAAAGTGAAATTAGATATTGTTAACTATAAACTGTTGTCATCTGTGAATCACTCAATTATATTTTAATAACTGTTTTGCAATGAGGTAATATTCCTATCTCTCCTCAAGGGAAACAAATTCTATAAGATTTTCAGAACTCAGCTATCTCATAATGGATTTGCTTCCTCTCATTACCCTTATCCTGTCACCATATTCCCAATCTGCTCTTCAGCATTCTAAGTCTATGTGCCAAGGTAAATAAGGAGCACTTCAGAACATCCAACACTCTACCTTAATAACCATACAGCCACCAAATTAGAGAAATGCCATTTACCAGATATAGCAGCTCACTTTTTCTTACTTTAATTTCCTTAAGATTTTTGGCAGTTCAGTCTGAAAAAGTAAAAGCTTTTTACCCAAAAGACATTTAGTAAATTAAACTCCCCTTTCAGATGGTCTCAAGAAAGAAATGGAACAGAGGTGGGGAGGTTGGGGAGGGGCCCTTACACCAGCTGTTAGAAGCAATCTTGGCTTGGGGAAGAATGTCTAATCCAACCACAACACATTGGAAATGTCGGAGCTGTCAGTATCAGTGGAGCAATTCCATGGAAGGCCAAACACCCAACTGCCCAGGCTTTTCATGAGCAATTTTCATCGTTATTTCTGTTTAGCTGGACCCCTTCAGCAAGGGTTGGGATTTATACAACAGAAAGATTTCAACAACAGCCAAGGATGCTTCTTCAAATTACCTCTCCATTGCCCCAGGCAGTGCTCAGCTCAGTCCTCCGGCTCATACTTCAGATCTGGAAACCCACTGAAAACCCCTGCTATTCTAGCCTTTTTATTTAGATTCAGTTGGTTTTATTTTTACTTTTCTTCCTTCCATTATGTGAAGGATACTCTTTCTGAAAGGCAGATTAGACGTTTAACCACTCTAACTACATTTGACTAAAATCCCAAGAGATCCCCATTAAAAATCCACCCATGCTTTGGGGGAGCCACCAGGGAGTTGTTGTTGGTTGTTTTTGCTTGAAGCATAACCAGGGCTCTTCTGTGCCTGGTATTGCCCAGCTGGTGAGAGAGCCCCTGCCACACACTGAGGAGTTACATGTTACATCTATTAAGCTCAGCCACCTTTTTTTTTTTTTTAATCACACAATTAGAGTGCGTTTGGGGATGTGAGGTTTTGGGTTTTGGCATCCTGCTTCTATCAGCTGCGTTTACTCTCACATCTGTGATAACCAACATCTCAACTGGGAGTCTCTGGGGCGAAACTGAGGATCCAGAGGAAGAGCTATTTTGATTGAGAGCCAGAAGGTCTAAGTGTTTTCCAGTAGAGATACACCTCTTCAGCTGAATATTACCATATCCAGCAACAGATGTAAAACTCATCTCTTCCCTCAAGGGTATTAAAAAGAGCAAAAATCCCAGAAGCCGGACTACATTTTCACCCAGCACAGCTCAAATAGGCTAAGAGCTAAATGAAGAATGTGTTTCCTATTTGTATTCCCTCCTAGTTTTTCTGACAGGGGAGAGATCACTCATGTGCCTGGATAGAGGCAGAGGGAAAAAAAGAAAAAAAAGAAGAAGGTGCTTTATCTGGCATGTTCTGCTACAGCCAAATTGAGAAAAATAGCATTTATTGAGCACCAGTTATTTATTCCCCAGAAATGTATTAGGCATATGTTATGTGTGCTAAGCAGTGTACCTCATGGTATGTTTCTAAGACTTAATGTGATTGTTTTATTTAATCATCAAAATAACACTATATTCTTGTTGCGTCAAGGATGATTCTAGCCCCCATTTTTACCTAAGGCTTTTCTAGCCACACAGCCATGATTTGACAGGACAGAAGTGCGAAGCCAGGTGTGTTTTGAGTTCAAAGTCTGTGCAATTTCTATCTTATTTTGATGTTCTTTTGGTAACAAAAAATAAAAAATGTCAAAAAATTAAGGTTACTATTTCATTGAGTTGTGATGTCATTTAAGTAATAAAATCATGATGGTGACATAATCCAAAGAAAATCTTATTGTTAGGGTTCTGGGCAGCCATATGTTCAACAATTATATTTTTAGTATTAGATATAGAAGTAAAAGAAAGTGAAAAAAAAGAAACTTAAAGAATTAATAATGTCTGTTGTGAATCTGCTTTTGTCCAGGGAAAGCACTGCATTAAACAGTGTTGGTGCTACCACAATAAACCAGGAAGGACCAAGGACACACTGCCTCATACATAATAACAAAATTACATAATCAAAAAGCATAATCAAATCAACAGCTTGATTTTTTGAATATTAAAAATACAAATATTTCTGCTTATAAGTACACTTAATTATGAACCTTGTTACATAGTTTTAAAATCTTTAACTTAAGAAAGTATAAAACATTCATTCATTTAATTAATTAATTTAGTTAATGAAAATCTACTTCACATCAGAAACTATGGTTAGCCTTGTTACAGATTAAAGATACCTGTTTTATCCTGAGGGGAATTATAATTTACAAAAGTCTTCACAAGAAATTTGCTTTCAATAGTCTTTAATAAAATGTGCTTCAGGGGTGCCTGGATGGCTCAGTTGGTTAAGCATCTGACTCTTGATTTTGGCTCAGGTCATGATTTCAGCGTCTGAGTCCGGCTCCCAACTCAGTGGGGGAGCTTCTTGGGATTCTTTCTGTCCCTCTGCCCCCTCCCCTTCTCTTCCTCTGCCTCTCTCTCTCTCAAATAACAAATAAATTAATCTAAAAAAAAAAAACCAAAACAAAACATATACTCCAGTTGGTACTGGTTTGTCGTAAGCACCATGACCCTTGGCAAACTGTCAAATTAGGGCTTTGGACCATGTCTTCAATTTTCTCTAGCCTTTAACAGGTGGTGAATATTTTATTCACTAAGAGTAAGTCTCTTTATATCTTTGGATCATAATTTCCTCATCTATAAATCAAGAGATGTCCTCTTGGAGTTATTATATCTTTAATTCTTTAAACCTATATTTTGAAAATGCTTGCCCATAGGAGATATTGGAGACTATGTCATAGTCAGCCACTAATATCAGGGAAAGAAAAGTAAGACTAATTTTCTACCACAGCTACTTTTTCTACAGAATAATAGAATTCATTCCTCCTCTCTGCCCATTGCACCTCTGCATGGCTGTTAACCAGACTTCAACTTGACAGGTTTAAAATTCCATCTCATTTCTTGCCCCCCCTAAGCTCAAGTAGCTAATGAGCAGAAAAATGACCAGAAGACAGGAAAGAGGATAAAAACAAAGTACTAGGATGATAACAAAGAATGTGACAGCTGAGAACTGACTGCCACTTGTTGACCTTTTCAGGGAGTTTCTTGAATAAACACACGTGGTTTAATTTTTTAACAAGATTTATTTTTCAAGACCCTCCCCTACCAGAATAGGAGAAAAAAGCAAAATATGATCATTTATTAAAATGGTTTCCATCATTCAAAATCAGAAGAAAGAAAGATGAAGCATAAAGAAAAATCTGGGGCTTTCTGGAAAGACAACAGATAGTAAAGGACTAAAACCTCTAAGTCATAAGCATTCCCTGGCATGAGCTTAATCTGTTGCCTTCTGTGACAGTCCCAGTTACAGCCTCAAAGGAAATTCCTGTCAGTGGTACCCAGTAGCACCTATCTGTGGGTGTGTGGTCACCAGTGAAGCCTCCCTGCAGTTGGTACAGCTGTCACCATGTTGCTCTCATGCAACAATGGTGGCACCCATTGATAGCACTTACCAGCTTTTCAAGCCCCTGTTCTTCCCCCTAACTGTCATTTGGTCACCCACATTCTGAAGCTATAATTCTGTTCCATGCAATTCTCTCTACATCTCCACCTCTACAGAGTGCCTGTATCAAGGAATCTAGAGTTTTAGAATGCTAGTCCTGGAAAAAAGCTAGAGATCCATTTGTTTCTCATTTCTCAACCCCATCCCTGTCAACACCCAACACACCCAACACACACACACACACACACACACACACACACACACACACACACACACACACACATTTTTCATGAGAAAGCCAAGGTCCAGAGATACAAAGCACCTTGACTCAATGTACTAGTCCCTCAGTTTTCATTCCACCATTTGCTAAAGATGGTAATTAAAAGGAGCTCTTTGACATGCATCTTCATCACTCAAAAGAGTTACACTAACGAAGACACATAGTGCTGCACAACATCACACTCCTTGCTTCCACTTCATTCTTATTGCACAGAAACAAAATCTGTGCCCGTGCCACAAGAAGACTCCCAAGGCTATGTGCTATTTGTCACCTCATAAAGGCCATGTCTAAACTTGGGTACTAAATGACAATGATAAATGAGTGGTAGAAAGAGGGTACTTGGTGACAGCAGGTTCTGTCTTACTGCTTATTAATTTTATAGCTTTATATAAGTCACACATCTTCATGTTCTAAACTTAAACATGTTATATGAAAATTGTGAATAGTGAATGTGTTGGGAATACTGAATTAGGCAAAAGCCCCATTTTTCTTTTTATTTTTTTTAAAGATTTATTAATTTATTTGACAGATAAGAGAGACGCAGCGAGAGAGGGAACACAAGCAGAGGGAGTGGGAGACGGAGAAGCAGGCTTCCTGTTGAGCAGAAAGCCCAATGCAGGACTCGATCCCAGGGCCCTTGGATCATGACCTGAGCCAAAGGCAGCCACCTAACGACTGAGCCACCCCAGTGCCCCCCATTTTTCTTTTTATATACAACCCCTCCCTCCAGGAGAAACAAAAAACAGATGTGGAAACAGTTCAAGCTACAGTCCTGATTTTTCTACCATCTTCAAACTAGTTTTAATAATCATATCAATTTGTCAAATACACCGTAAGAGCTTTTTCTTTCATGAATTGTAGTCATAGCATTATTAAGCAGTGAATCTGGGCTGGAAATCAGGTCTTCTAACTCTTATTTTTGTATGCTTATCAGTTCATCAGTATCTGAAAATTGTGTGGTGAATCTCAAAAAGATTATGAATTAGGAATGGTGTCCATGTGAATTTAGGGCTGTTGTTTGTAAGTAAACCAAACAGAATGTTAATGGTCAAAAGGACCTCTTACTACTAGAAAGTTAACACCACATTTTATGACAGCCTAAAATGGAAGTGCTTATGGAAGCTTGAATAGGAAAGTGACTTTCAAGTTCGCAGCTCTCTGATGTTACATCCTTGCCTGGAATTCAGATATCCTGATTTCAGATATTCTGATGACAATGTTACATCCACCATGGACACATGCACACCCTCATTTTGGACACAGATCCATGATTTAATCAGACGCCAAATTTTCTCCAAATAGAAAGAGCCATCTAAGCCAATTCACATTGAGGATCACATTTCTCTTAACCAATAATAGACAAATGCTTTGGCATGCATTGTAACCCAGGCCAAGAAGGAAAGAGGGGAGGTGTGAGAAGGGGCTCTTTGAGACAGTGTCCTCAAAAGATAGGGACCCAAGATGGAGGCAATACTTTCTTCTGCTTATGGATGTTGTTAGCTGTGGATGTGATGCCTGCAATTGCTGTGCCCATATTATAATCCTTAGGAACCAGGCTTAGAATGAACTCAATTTAGGAAACATATTAATTTTGCATTATTTAAATTTAGAGTTTTGTCTCGCAACATAATGCATTCTTACTATTTTAAATTACTTTGAGTTGTAGTACCAGGCATTGTGTTTATATAATGATAAAATACCTGAATAGATGGATGGATAGATGGATGGTAAGTAGATGGATGGGAGGAACTAATATCATTATGTAACTATAACCATCTATTATTTAATCCTCATGAAAATCCAGAGCCAAAATTATTATGTGCGTATTAAAGAAAAGGAAGATTCAACTCAGAGGAGTTAAATGATCTGCCCAAGGTTATATAGATATTGAGTGACATAACCAATTCATACCCATCCTTACCTGACAAAACGCCCATGTATTCTACTGCTCCCTAATACCATTTGGAGATGTAGGGAATATCTGAATGATAGCAAATTATTTCCATTTCAAAGTCTAACAGTATAAATAGTTATTTCATAACAAAAGTAAGGGTGATTACCCAGAGAATACCTCTCTCTAAGCAAAATTAGAACTAATTTCTCTATGTATTGAGCAGTTACCCAACAGTTCAACAAGCAAGAGAATTAGGATGACTATACCATCTACATTTAATGAATTATTTTGAGAGTGAAAAGACATACTATTAGTAATTAAGCTATCGCAATAGGCATATACCCAACTGCTCTACGTTAATAGAGATATATGGTCAATCTAAAGGTAGCCAAAATGCATGCCTTGGGTCTCTGTCTTTGTTGGACACATCATCATAAAGAAAAATACAAATGAAATGATGAGAAATGTCTCAACCTTCCCTTGTGTAACTGAATCGCTCTATTTCTGCACCCTTCCCTATTACATCTAATAATTAATAATTTGTTCTGAAATTAAGAAGAAAAAATATAGTTCAGAAATTTGGGGGTCAGTTGGGGGTTGGAAGCAAATAGTTCCAGAAAGAACTCAAGCTGGATAAGCAGTAATAATGGTACTTATCATTTTACCAACTGACAGGCAGGGAAGAACAATGTAGGAGAGGGGAAACTGTGCCATGAAAAATTGAAATAAAGAAGAAAACAAAATAGAGAGAAAATACAAAAGAGCTGGTCCTGAAAGAGAGCTGGTATCCAGGAGCGTATTTTACTTGCCCTATTTCACCATAACCCTGGGATACTTTTAATTACTTGGCTCTTTTACAAACAGCGCCTGACTATTTTGTCAGAGGGTCAAGGATAACAGCAGGACCTGCCCTTTCCTTGTGCTTAAAGGGACACCACCCCCATATACTTTCAGGGACACCCAACCTGGAACGACTAGTCAAGGACACGCATTTTTCCTGAGCGATCTTTCCCCAAAAAAAGCCTCTCCTGGAGACTGTGCTTGCTAAGCCCATGAGAAGAAGTCGGCATCATCAGACGCTGTCTAATAACCCAGAATAAGATTTTGTCTGAGGCGCCTAGTCGATCTCATATTTAGTGCTCACACTGAGACATGTTCAGACAATGGAATTAGAGATACAAAAAGGAAAACCAATGAATAAAATGCTAATGATAAAAACAAAATAAAACAAAACAAAAACAAAACAATTTTGGAGAAAAAGAAGACATGATTTTTTTCTTTTGCCTTTTTTTTATCCCAGTTGAGAATATGTGCCTTTTTCCTCAAATGACATAAATTACACTTTACTAACTAAGCCATTGGATTAATACATTCATTTTACTAGGATCCAAAAAGATTTAATCTGGGAATTTATTATGCAGTAGAGCTCATTAAAAGGATGCTTGTGTAGAAAAATCCAGCTTGTTTCTACACAATAAAAAAATCATGTCCACAGTAGGGCTAAAAAGATTATTATTTTCATATTTGTTATTTCTTCTTTAAGTTTTATATTTTGCTTCTTTCCTTAACTGTACAGTTTTAAGATTGCATAACCCCAATTAAGAAAAATAAAAGGCAAATTGAGAGCCAGTATTCATAGAGGAATGCTGTTGGCTAAGGCCCCAGGTATTTTTTGTATCTCCAGTGAATTGCTTGTAAAATTTCCAGGAAGTTTGGGAAAACTTTGCATTGACATCACCCAGCAAACCTTGGAAAAGTTTTACCAGGGGAAAAATTGGAGGCCAACCTGACCGTCTGGCGTACTGATCCTGTGATATTTGTAGACTCACTTAATGCTAATGAATTTTGCAGAAATCTCCATTCTCTCCTCTCTGTTTCTATTCTATTCAGGAATAAGTTAATAATTTAACCATCTTTTGTTTTATCTTTGATCCAGTTTTTCTATCTTTTAAGATTTTTGTTAACTTTGTTAAAATAAATATTTTTTGTTATGTGGAAAAGCAAAGAAACTAAATGTTAGGTTTATTTTACTTTAAAAAATATAGTCAGCCAACAACCGATAAGTTTATACATAAGAATAGTATTTTTATATATAAAATTATGATTTGAGGATTTCTATTTTAATTTAACTTATTTTAAGTGTGAGTCTCACAGAGAAATACTGTTAGTAAATATATTTCTGAGAAAAAAACTTATGAAATAAAAAATTGTGAGCATTTACACATTGCATTGTTCACTATATTGTTGGTCAAGGATTTTTGGTAACAGCTTTATTGAGACATGGCACACATCACATAGTTCAACCATTTAAAACTCTGCGATTCAAGTTTTTATTTTCTGTGCCCACATGCACAGACATGTGCAGTCATCATCAAAGCCAAATTTACATATTTTCATTACCTTAAAAAGAAACTCCATACCTTTAGCTATAGCCTCCTTATCTTGTAATGGAATATATCAATATTTTATTCTTTTTAATGGTTGAATAAAAGACTTTTTAAGTATCTAGATTTTAATTCCTTTTTTATGACTCTTTACTAAATGGCTTAAAATGAAATTCTGATAAGTGTTTTTTCATCTTGGTATTTAGTTGCTCTTCAAAAATATATTGATTTTAAATTCTTAACATTCTAAATTTTTCTGTATTTTGCTAATTCCTTCTGTAAAAAATAACATGTCAAGTAAGATACCTTCTCTTTTTGAAATCAATCAACAAAGAACTGGGTGTTTAGTAAAAAATATGCATGACTATTTGTTCAACAGGGTCAGGTGTTTTTTGAAGGAATGAATCAAATAAAATCTGTTATAGATATTCTGGGAGAAAACTTTTATAACTAACTGAAAGGATTCCAAGCATGTTTTATGTTATTATATGATAGATATTATTTACTGAAGACTTATTATTTATTGACGTGTTTACATGTGAAGTGCTTAACCGTATATTTGCTACAGAATGTGCAAAACTCTTTGTATTTTAATGCTTATTGAACTCTTATTTTTATTTAATCTGCAATTTTATGGATTAGATATCAACATCTCCCCCAGTTTACACATGGAGGAACTCAGGCTTTCTGAATATTCTGGATATTTCTTAAGACATATAACTAGCAAGTAACAGAACCCAGGTTCAAACCCAGAACCTAATTTCAAATCCTATTTTCAAAACCTCAGATTTTACTAGGAAAATCTTTCAACATATAAAAAAATTGAAAGAACTTTAGAGGGGAAACTAACCACCTGGATTCTGAAATTAACATTATACGGTATTTGATTTATCATATATTTACCCATTTATTAATCCTTTTGCCAGTCCATCAGCCCATATTTTTTTTTAACTCATTCCATAGCAAAGTCCAGTTTCTGACAGTAGGCAGCACAAACATAACCCATGGCTCACCTTCTTTACAGTTTCTCAGGCTAAGCCTCCATTTCCTCATCTGTAAAGTGGAAACAGTAATAGTATAATGGAAGATTCTTTGTAAGAATGGCCACAATATTATTCCTGGAGCTATGCTCCATTGTAATGTGATTTTATTAACTCTTCCCAATAAGAGGTGGAGTCTATTTCCTTCCCCTTGAATTGGGCTGATCTTGTGACTTGCTTTGTGTAATAGAAAAGCAGCAGAAATGGTAGTGTGCCTGCTCTGGACCTAGACTCTGGGAATCTTATATGTGTCTACTGTTCCTTATAGAAACCTACCCAGCTACGTGAAGAAGCTTAGGTTAGAATGCTAAAAAGCACAATACCATTAGGGGCTGAAAAAAACAATATGGCTCAGTTCATTCTAGACCAACCAGTCCCCCAGTAACCCAGCAGCTGACAACAGATTCACAAGGGAACTCAGCGAGACCAGAATAATAACCCAATGGATTCTAGCTTAAAATGCCAACCCATGGAGAATAATGAAGTAAACAAATAGTTGTTGTTTTAGGGGACCAAATTTTGGGGTAGAATTTAATAGAAAACTGATACAAGAATCTACTTCTCAGAGGTATTGTAAGGATTAAAAAAGATAGTACATATAAGATGCTGTGGGTCATGCTGCCATGCAGGAAATAATAAGTAAATATTAGCAATCATAGTTATCATCATCATCATTATTTAGGCATGAATGGCTACAATTTCTTCATGGTGACTGTAAGATCCACTTCCTCCCTAACTACAATGTACCTCCCGTCTCTTCTTCCTCTAGAAATATTTCAAGGCCCAGCTCAAATGTCACATCCTTAAAGAAATTTTTGTATTATCTGCCAAATTAGCTTTCTCTTCTCTTAAGTACTTTGTTCATTTCACTAAATCATACCGTAATATACATATATATATATTTAAGATTTGACTTATTTACTTGACAGAGAGGGAGAGAGCAAACAAGCACAAGCAAAGGGAACAGCAAAGGGAAAGGGAGAGGGAGAGGCAGGCTCCCAGATGAGCAGGGAACCCAACGAGTGGCTGGATCCCAGGATCCCGGGATTCATGACCTGAGCCAAAGGCAGACATTTAACCGACTGAGGCACCCAGGCATCCCTGTAATATACATATCTGTATGAGTGTCTCTTTCCAAAATGTACTGTAAGAATCCAGAGTGTATCTCATTCACATTTGTGACCTCAGCAATAACATAGTACTCAATTATTACTTATTAAATAAGTGGACAAAAATAAAAGACCAATAACGATTTTCTTCTGTTTGTTTTTTTTTTTTTTAAGATCTGTTTACTTATTTTAGAGAGAGACAGAGCTTGTGTACAAGTAGAGAGAGGTGCAGAGGGAGAGAGAATCTCAAACATACTCCTAGTTGAGCTTGAGGAGTCCTCTGCGGGGTTCAATCTCACAACACTGAGATCATGACCTGAGCCAAAACCAAGAGTCAGATACCTAACCAACTGAGCCACCCAGGCACCCCAGATCCATAATGTTTTATGCCAGAAGCCATATTTGGTGTTCTTATTCTATACAAATGGGATATCACTTTTGTCAGTTAAGTTCTATTTCTTTTCAAACCAAATAGCTTCTTCAGACTAATGACATCTCAATTCCATATCCATCTTGAAATCCTGCATTTCTAAATACATCACACTCTATCTAAAACTTTCATCAGAGCCTATCCATACATAAATTTCTTTAAGTTACTTATGTAATCAATTTATGCTATAATACCCAAAATCATGGAACAATATGTGAATGTACCTGTGTTTTGTTAAATGAAGACTTCACTCATGTCCAGCAAAGAACTAGTCTTTTCCTCTTTAGAGAAAAAATCATTTAGTAAATATTTAGTGATAAAAGAATTAGCAAAGAAGAAACATAGCCTAAATCATTAAAGCCCTGAGGAAAAAGTTCATAATTACAAATCACATACAATTAATCAATCTTCTGATTTCACCCGTAATTGTTTGCCTTTACATCCGTTCTTCACCCCACACTCTGTTCGTTACATGAAACCAGTTGGAACTGTAGGACATAAAAGGCAGATATAAAGTAGGAGTTATATAGGGCATAGGAAATGTAAAAGGCATATTCTGTTGTCAAGTTTAATTTGTGACTTTTGAAGGTAAGTTTTATAACACTTTTATATGTAATACATATTTAATAGTTAGGTTTCATCAGTAGATGAGACCTAGTAAAGTCAGTAAAATACCCAGAATAGGATCAATGGTTACTTTATGGACTGGAAAAAGTAGAGAAAGTCCTGTCATGACAAATGACTCTTTAAGAACCATCATTCTATTTTGTCTCTATAAAAAGTGTATTATCCAAAATATACTTTTGATGAATCCTCAGTAATAGAAAATAGAAATCTGGAGGGAAAGTGTGTAGTTCCAGTTCTCAAGCTGGCTTCTCCCATTGGACTGGGTAACCATAAATTTTCTATGACTCCCTTTCATTGTATTCACTTGTCTGGCTACTCTAACTGGCCTTATGTGGATATTACATTCCCCAAGAAAACTATTATTAAAATATTCTGCATTGAACTGAGCTCTCCTGTGGCACCCTTTGCTCATCTACCACCAGTAGGACTGTGTTTCTGCCAGTAAAACAATGGGTTTTGGTTTCTGTTTGTTTTGTTCTCTGCTTTTTAATTTTTGTTTCCTTACCCCTAACCAACACCTTGAGCAGAAAAATTATATGGTAAGTGGTGGGAAGCTGAATGGAATATTTAATAATTCAAAGCTTTGTGCTGAGCTTTGTAAGGGATCTGAAATGTTTCCATATTCCCCTCAGGACTGTGACAGTCTAGCTGGGGAGACATGACATGCATATATGTAAAATTAAATTTCATTTATACACATCCCTCTTCACTATATCTACATGATATATTGCCTAGGATATTATTATTTCACCAATTTTGATAAGGAGAGAATAGTAACATACTGTTAAGTTTTGGAGATATTTAAAATTAATTGGTCCTAAAACTGTAGTCAAGATATGCTCACTGTGTCTAAATGTACAAATTAATTATTTAACTGAACTCACTTGATTTTTAATGTAGGTTATTGATTGGTGAGTTACTCAACAAAGTCAATATGGTCACAGCAGGTAGGACAGTCTCATGGTCAACATGCAGCTCCGATTTCCTACTGACACAACAATAAAAGGTGGATAGATAAGCATTACCTGTAGGAGCAAGAAAAAAGAACTGTGTCTCCAAGAAAATTTCTTATGTATTCTTTTCATTTTTTAACCATTTTTATACCATATTAACCATTTTTAAGTATGCAATCTGGTCACATTAAGTATGTTCGCAATGTCATGTGATCGTTCCCACTGTCTTTTTCCAGAAGTTTTACATCATCCCGAAATGAAACTTTTTACTCATTAAACAATACCTTTCCATTCCTCTAGCCCCTGGCGACCACCATTCTAGCTTATTCCTATGCCTGTTCTAGGTATTTCAAGTAAGTTGTATCATATACTATTTGTCCTTTTTTTGTCTGCCTTATTTCACCTAGCATATGTCTTAAAGGTTCATCCGTGTTGTAGCATGTATCAAAATTTATTCCTCTTTAGAGCTGAATAATATTTTATTGTATGCATATACCACATTTTGTTTATTCATTCATCTGTGTATAGACATTAGGGTCATTTCTACCTTCTGGCTATTGTAAATACAACTGCTATGAACACTGGTGTACAAGTTTATGTTATTAGAGTTTTTAAATAATTTTAAAAATTTTAAAAATTAAAAAAAAATAATTTTTCAAATTATTTTGAGTACATACCTAGGAGTAGAATTACTAGTCTTATAGTAATTTTATGTTTACCTTTTTGAGGAAATGCCATATTGTTTTCTAAAATGCCTGCACCATTTTACATTCCTATGGTAATGCACAAATATCCCAATTTCTCCACATCCTTGCAAACACTTTTTTTACTTCTCATTCTTTTTTTCTAATAGCTACTCTTATGTGTATCAAGTGGTCTTATTCTGGTTTTGATTTGCAATTTCTTTCTGGCTAGTGGTTTGAGTATCTTTTCATGTACTTATTGACCATTTGTATATCTTCTTTTTTTTTTAAAATATTTTATTTATTTGACAGAGAGAAATACAGCAAGAGAGGGAACACAAGCAGAGGGAATGGTAGCAGGAGAAGCAGGCCTCCTGCCAAGCAGGGAGCCTGATGGGGGACTCGATCCCAGGACCCTGGGATCATGACCTGAGCCGAAGGCAGACGCTTAACAACTGAGCCACCCAGGCGCCCCCATTTGTATATCTTCTTTAGAAAACTGTCCATTCAGGTCTTTTGCTCATTTTTTAGTTGGGTTATTTGTGTTTTTTTTTTTTTTTTCTTGTTGAGCTGTAGGAGTACTTTCTATAGTCTAGATATTTATACCACATCAAACATGTGATTTGCAAGTACTTTTCCCACGCTTTGGGATATCTTTTCACCCTATTGATAGTGACCGTTTTTTTTTTTTTTTTAATTTTTATTTATTTGACAGAGAGAGAGATCACAAGCAGGTAGAGAAGCAAGCAGAGAGAGCTCCCCAGTGAGCAGAGAGCCCAAGGCAGGGCAGGATCCCAGGACCCTGAGATAATGACCTGAGCTGTAGGCAGAGGCTTTAACCCAGTGAGCCACCCAGGCGACTCTGATAGTGACCTTTAATGTACAAAATTTTTAATTTTGATGCAGTTCACACTTAACTACTTTTTCCTTTATTTCCTATTTTTTGGTGTCAGATCCAAGAAATTGCTGCCAAATACAATGTTATGAAGATTTTTTCTTATGATTTCTTCCAAACGTTTTATAATTTTTGTTATTATAGTTAAATTTTAAATCATTTTGAGTTATTTTCTACATAATGTAAGGTAACAGTCCAATCTTGTCCCTTTGTATCTATCATTTTTCCCATATCATTTATTGAAAAGACTCACCTTTCTTCATCAAATGGTCTTGGCACCCTCATTGAAAATTATTTGACCATATATGTGACAATTTGTTTCTGGGCTCTCAATTCTACTTGTTTTTTGGGTTTTTGTTTGTTTGTTTATTTGTTTTTGTTTTTTGGTTTTTGTTTTGCTATTTCCTATATACCCAGAACCTACACATACTGGTTCTATGTACTATACAAGAAAGTAAATCAAGTGGAGGAGAAAAGATGGAAAAGAATGCTAAAAAGATATAAACTTAGTGAAGTGGTGAGAAAAAGATGTTTTACTCTCTGCAGAGAAAAAGACCTCAAATAGGAATAGTGGATACTTTATGGACTAGAAACAGCAGAGAAGAGACTCTCACTTAAGATTACTCTTTAAACTACTGAGAGTTGCCAAGTATCTCATCCTTGTTTGATTGAAGAGTGGAATTTATTGCTCTTCCTATATTAATTTTTAATTTTCTTTCATAGACAATTATCCATCCAAAAATTATTGTCTTATTTTTTTCTATCATATCATTCTGCATTATAAGACATCTTATACTGAATGATTATGAGTATCCAATGAAAACAAAATACACATATAAGGAGCTGCACACAAAAAAATTTAAACTATCCTTATATGTCTTTATTCTTCTTCTCGCCATAGAAATTTTCATTCACTATACGAGTTAAGCAGTTATAAATATAGAGATAATAAGAAGCAAATTTTAATCCATCTAACACAGCTCATTTCCTATAGAATCTTGAGACTATAATTTGAAAAGAAGAGAAGTTCTGACCCTGAGAGAATTCATTTATGCCTACTCTGACCACTCAGGCAGGGCACTGTAGGCAGTCAGATCTACTGAAGCCAACCATGGATATGTTTCTGTTCAAGATCGTAATGATTATCCACAAAATAATTCTTTCAATGTCCTAAGAACTTCCTACCTTAATAATCAGCACTTGCATACATTAAAAATAAATTCATTTATGTCTATTTGCTCATTAGGTACACACACTTATAAAAGTTGTTAACCTTTAACTCTTACTATGCATTTTTCTACATTTCAGAAGAAATTCTCCAACATTTCCCATCTAAAGCCATTGTTCAAAGCCCACAGGTGCCTTGGCACTCACCACGCAGTGGAATTCTAGATTCTTCAGCTCACTTCCTTCCCTTGAATGCACTCTTGACCCAGCCCTAGGCAGAAAGCACCTCAAGGCAGGGATTGTGTTCATCTTTGGCACAATTTCATCCATTGTGCTTGTGCTTGGCCCTAGCTGTCTCTGCCCTTATGTAAATATTAAATAATAACAAGACAATGACTGTTCTTTCCTCTGGAGGGAAGGGGATGTTTTCCAGTATTTACTTTCACCCTCCTCACTTTTCATTTAAACACTTTAACTGAAACCTTCATTTTTTAAAATAACTATAAAACATGCATGTGCAAATGAAACTTAATTTTCTGCACATTGTTATAGTGCCTTAAAGAAAAATTCTAATTTCTATTACACTCTGGTAGATTATCATCAATGTTATTTTGGATACTTGGAAAAAATATTAGAAAAAAATGAAAAAAACAAACCCACATTAAAAATGAAATGAAGCTTATTCTAACACAGTCCATGAGCACTCCATACATTCTCATAAGCGCTGCACATAAGCTGTCTCAAGTAGGGTAAATGTAGAATTATGAGGTGCAGTGTTCAGTTTTTAACTACCAAGAAAGGAAAGCAGGTCCAAATTCAGGGAGGAAAATGTGAGCATTGTGAAATGCCATGTCTTCCTGCCCCTGGGAGATTTATTTATTGGAAATTATATTGCAAGGAAAAGTCTAAATAAATTAAGTCCCTAGTTATTATGTCACATGTAACTGTGTTTCAGAATATAGCCACAATTTTGCAGTTATGTAAACTAAGCTGTCAAGCCCTTGTTATTTTAAAGCTGGAACCAGGCAGCTCCCCTGACAGCCTTGTAGTCCCAGCTCCCAGCCTGATTCATGGCCGGCGCTGAGACACAGGAAGCTCGTGTCTGCTATAATCTAAACACCATGAAAATGGAACATAAGAAGCAGTGCAGAAAGGTAAAAATAGGCTAAACCTCCTAACCCAGACAAGAACCATACAACACACTTGGAAGGAGAAGGGAAAAATTAAGCCTGTGAAGTACAGCATTAGCTTATTTACAATTAGGGATATCTAGGCCCGAACTGCAGAATTTGCAGGCCCTAGTGCAAAATGAAGAACTCCCTTGTTCAAAAATTGTTAAGAATTTCAAGACAGGGACAGCAAAGCATTAAACCAAGCATGAGGGCCTTCTACAGTGCCAACCCCTGTTAACTACACAGGTCACACATGCAGGAAGCTGGGCCTAGAGCTACCTTTTTAAATAGCTGTTTAGTTAAGAAACAGTGAGATGTCATTGCCTCAGATAGAGAGAAACAACATCCCTCATCTGTATTTTCTATAAAAATATCATGCTTTTAAATTGTAAATACAAAATGGCATGCATTCTATACATTTTTAAGCTTTTTTAAAAATGCATGGTTGTGTAGTGAACGCTTACAGTTTAATTCTTTCCTTATTTCCTGCTCAGACATAGTAATCTGAATTTTACATCAATTCAACAAGAATATAATCTAAATTCAGTGTTTAGCTGGGAATTAGACAGTATTCCCTGCCCCAGGAATAGCCACTGGGAGAGAAAGGTTATTTAAAATAGACCTTTATAAATCTGTTTGCTTGTTTAGGAGAAGGGAGTTTGACCATTCATACCCTAATTAAAGCTAAGCTATGAGTCATTTCCTATAACAACAACAACAACAATGTATATTTAAATGCCCTTATGTCTCAATTAAGCGGAAATTATACTTTACTCTTATTATACTGTACATACAAAGAAAAGGGACAAATTTTTGTCTTCAAAAGCAAGAATTTACAAAAGGGAAAAAGCATGAGATTACAGGGGCAGCAGAGCTGAGCAGCAAATCTGATTCTCAAAGCATCTTTTTTTTAGCAAAAAGGTGACTTTTTGGCAGAGGACCCTGAGCCACTGCCTCCAGGGCCTTCTATTTAGCTCAGCTCAGAGCAAGGAGACAGGGAGCCCCTCAGGAAGCTCGTTGGAACAGTAACATTATCTGCCATAATTTGCCTGCACCCGAAGCCCTGTCAACAAGCAGTGGTAGGCCATTCTATTTAAACTGAAGTAATTAAATCTCTCTGCTCTCATAAAAGTAAAATAAAATAAAAATACAACTGCCTGCTGCTGGTCAGTGGAATTACATGGAGTGGAGGTAAATTTTAATTTCACGGTGCAAGTGTTAAATTATTGCCCACTAAACTGACTGCCAATTCTGCATGAAATCTCAGCACATTTTAATAATTCGTTTTTTGTTTAGGATGGAAAGAAACTTAGAAATAGCACATATGTTATGATTTGAAGGGAGATTTTATGTGCAATTAGGCTCCTGAGAACCCCAACAACATAATGACATTCAGGTTCCCTAATTGGACCAAGAGGAAACTATCATTTCTGAAATGTTTTAGGGGACTTAACCTTTGTCCAACTTCTCTAGAACACTTAGAATTACTTTGATTGTATCTGCTTATTTTCAAGATTTCAATTTAATCTTAAAACTGCACGTTTTATAGATGTGCATCTCCATTAATATGTGAGATTGTTAGTAACCAGTCTCTTTCATTATTACATTGTGAAACTGTTAAGAAAACTGTCATTTACAAATGATTCTCTGTGAGTTTTTAAAAAATTATTTTTTAGTGTAATTTTAACGGAACTCCATTCTGTGCCAAGTCTCAACGCCAAATAAATATCAATAGGTAAATTCTGTTTGTACAACTCATCAGTATAAAGTTGAATATTCAGAAAAAGTCAGTTTGGAGTATTAAAAAAGTCTCACAGATTCTTACTGATGAGCATTGAAGCAGTCCCGAAATAGTCTCATATATATCTCATAATTCTTGCATAGTTCCATCTAACTAGTAAAATAAAAATGTTAAATAACCTTAAATGAAAAAAGTAGAAAAACTGCTTTAGTTTGTTTTAATCAATATTTTATATCTTGCAAGGCACTATGCTGTGTTCAAATCAATGATTCAATACATCCCTTGTAGTTCAATTGATTTGCTGCCCTTAGACATTCTGCATAGCTATTAACGTAAAATGGAATTAAAATAGAATGCTGTGCAGTCAGACCTGAATAATCTATACATAGTTTATCCCATACCCCAGGGTATCTAAAAAGACTACTTAAGGAGTGAATCAGCCTGACATCCTCCATATACTATTGACTTGTTGAATTCCAAATTCTTTAATCTGAATAAAAATAGCATTTTCAAACTGCCACATATTGGAGAGATTCAGCTATATCCAAATCAATAATTCCTTAGAGACAGGAGAATGCATATTCACCAAATAGAACATGGTATACAAAGCAAAGGTGACAATAATATGTTTGGCAAGAATTAAAAATCTAGACAACCCGAACTTAATTATACAGTTTCTGTAACTGGAGCAAAAAGAAAATGTATGAAGTATTAGGAGTGTGAGTGATAGGAGAAACCTGGTAAATCAGCTCCGAGTAAAATGTCCTCAGCCATATGGTAACTTTATTCAACAGGATTTTAAATTCTTAAGCAAGGACTAATAACCTGTGCTTATTTCATATTTTCAAACTATTTCCTGAGAGAAGCTTTCATTTTTTATGTCTATTTTAATCATTTTCTTATTTACTATAAAATTTTTCTCTGAATTATCATCATTGCTTTTTATTTCAGGAAATTCAAGGGTGAAAGTTTAGAATAGTCATAGTCTTAAATCTAGCTTAATAAACTTAATTTCCTAGAACAAATTACCTCCATTCTTCAGATCCTCAGAATAAAATAGGACCCACAGAACATAAATGCAAACATACATATCCCTGCACTGGCACGTATATGTTTTTACCTACATATCTATATTTATATATCTGCATAGGCATATATACATACAGACATGTATTTATGTATATATTATGAAAGTATATTCATTCAATGTCCACTAAGGCAACAAATTTAAAAATCATCAATATAGAAGAAACTTTAAGAAGTCTTTGAATCTTATCTATAAATAAATCATTTTCTTGGATCATTTCAAAAGAGTTGGTGGACATGGGACAAATCTTAGTGATTATCAAAGCTGGATGATATACTTGAGATATAATTGTTCTATTCTTTCTACAAATCCACATGTTTTACAATGATTACAGTAAAATGTTAAATATAAAAAATGGCAGGCTATGGTAGTTATTATGGCTATTTTGTTTATATCTCTATTTTGTTCTTTTGGTTTTGGTAATTGCTTCTTCTTATTCAAAGAATCACAATTTCCATTATGTATAGATAATCTCTGACATAACATATAATCAAAATTTAGGAACTGATGTGTTGATATTATTATTATTTAGACTAACATCACCAATTCTGCAAAATATTTTGTTTTTTTGACATTCATGAGGTCACTATACCATTCTCCAATATTATTTGAGAAGAATTAAATATTGCAATTCTTTGAGCATATTTTAGCTAATTTAAAATGCCATCAACTAACTATAAGTCACACCATTACTTTATATATCATTAAGAACTCTGCCAGTTAAACTACTGAAAATACTCTCATTCCTTTATAATTCATTTTATTTTGTTTTTTTACTTCTATTTTATTAAAAACTAGGAAGATCTAGACATCACGTTTATCATATAACACTCAAGCACACATAAAAATGAAAATATAAACAAAATAAATTGGTGAAAATATTCTTAAAAATTCTTTACTTCCTAGTCTGATTAGAAAGTGTCAAAGTCTACAACTTTGCACAAAATATCAACCTCCATATCATGAAGAGCACTGATTATGCAGTATTTCCTGGGAGTGCTCATTCTTGTATCCAGGAATTTTTTCCAAGTTGCTGACACCTGTTCTATAAATTTGTATATGTGTATCTATGTGTAAATCCTACATATATAGTATTATTTTCCCAACTTTTTATGTTGGAAATTATCAAGCATACAGGAAAGTTGAAAAATTATACATTGAATATCTATAAACTTTGATGTATTGTATAATATTACACAGCAGCTTTATCTTCCTGTCCCCATTTGGACTTTGATGGACAGTCTGAAAATAAATTATAGACATCATGACATGTCACTCAAATATTTTAGTGTGCATCTCCTGTGAGAAGAACATTATCCAAAATAACCACAATATCACAATCCTACCAAAAAAAATTCACATTAAATCAGTAATACATTCAATACATATTTAAGCTTCGCTGAATGTCCCTAGATCGTAGCTCTCTGTTCTCCTGATTCAAGGTTCAATCAAGTTGGTTATTACATCTGTAAGTTTCTCCTATTCTGGTATAGTTTCTCATACTATGCATGTTTGTGTTTGTGTGTGTGTGTGTATCTGTCTGTGATTTTTTTTAAAAGATTTTATTTATATATTTGACATAGAGAGAGAGTACAAGCAGTCAGAGTGACAGGCAGAGGGAGAGGGAGAAGCAGGCTCCCCACTGAGCAGGGAGCCTGATGCAGGGCTCAATCTCAGGACCCCGAGATCATGACCTGAGCCGAAGACAGCCACTTAATTGACTGAGCAACCCAGGTGCCCCTCTGTGTGTGATTTCTATGTGTCAATAACTTTGTTAGAGAGTACAAGCTTGTCTTGTAGAATACCTCACATTATGAATTTGCCTGAAAATTTCTTCATGATTATTTTCAGGTTAAACATTTTTGATAAAATGCTACATAGATGATGTTATATATGTCTAACTGCATCACATTAGGAGGCACAAAGCGTAAGTTTGTTCCACTATTAGTATTGCTAAGCTTAATTACTTGGTTAATCAGGTAGCTACTATTATAAAGGTAACATTTCCCTTAAAAGCTGGTAAGAAAAAAAAAAAAAACCCAAAACAAAAACAAACAAACAAACTACTAAGTATCTATTGAGAAGTACTCCAAGACATTGTCAAAATTTCATTACCTCAGCAATCTATTGTATAATAGTTTTAGTATTCATTAATATCCTCTGTATAAATCAATCATTATGTTAGAAACTAGAAACAATTCTGCAAGTTTTGACACAGGTGATTTCTTGATCTCATTCCAAAAATATCAACAAAGGTATATATTCAATAATTAGGATTCACATAACTTCCAATAGTCTCTAAATGATACATCAACAAATTATTAGGAGGTTTCAATTGTTCCATCAGTCATCAACAATAATAACCAGATTTATACTTTCACAGGCAATGACAATTACCATATGAACTTGTCTGGTGAACAGAGATGGTAAGATTTTCATAGGCAGGTCCCTCCTCTGCCTCAGCACCAACTTTGGTTCTTAAGTTCAGCCAAGAAAGAATTAAAAGTCAAATTCTCAAGTAAGGAAGAGTTTAATAGCAATTTAAAAAAAAAGGATACTCTGAAGGTAGGAGAGCAGACAGGCTCAGAAGTGACAACTATGCCAGGGGTCAGGGTTGTCTTGTTTTTTATGCTTGCATGGGTTATGGTTCGTAGCTACAGTGGTCTCTGACTCAGACCAGTCATCTAAGGGACTCCTATGGATCAGGAGTCAAAGTTTTTGGCCCTAAGTGGTCCCTGTTAGAATGGTAATAGCAGCCTTCCCCTGTGGGGATGTGGGGGATGGTCAAAACCTCAAAGTAAATGTATTATAAGGAGGCTATAGGTTACTATAGGGCAACAATTACAGGGAGGAACCCATGAGTATCCCCCCAGGGTCTTTCTGGGCTGTTTGGAACCTGGTTTCTGCCCTTTTAATAATCAGAAAACATTTGTTCCCTGCTTATAGCTAGTTAACTGCCTATTTTATCAAATGTCACATAGATGGTACAATGAGAAAAAGAAAAAGAAAAAAGAATTCATCTCAGAATGAATGAAGCAGGGCAATTCTGATTTTCACCAAGTAGTACTACATGGTTTTCCTAAATACTTCTAGAAATGTCACAAAAGAAGAGATGAATTAGCAAATTAATAAATAGGATGAATTAGTGAATGAGTGTATGAGTGATAGAATATGTTCTTAAATAAGTGCATGTGTGATATCAAAAGTCAAATATGTTGTTTTGGAAATTCAATCTTAAGAATGATTTGAAGATTTAATATATGCTATAGTGAAATCTGCTCACAAAGACAATACCAAGACAGGGATTAGCATGCAAGAAGTTTATTAGGAAAAGCTTTTGGGTTAATAGCTGCGGGGAAAGGAAGGATGCCTCAGGAGATTAGCACAACTGGGTTGCACTGAAGTCACAAACGAAGGCCTTGGTAGAGGCCCTTGGGAGTGGGCATGACCTTGAGAAAGGTGGTCTTTTTCCGTCAAGGGCAATTCCTAAAGAGATCTGATAGCTAAGGGAATCAGTGTTTTAGTTCTGAAGGGGGTGACACAGTGCTCGCTTCGGCAGCACATATACTAAAATTGAAGAGGGTGACACATCACTGCATCACTACAATATATTTGCATACTAACAGGTACAAGCATTTATGGAGTAGGTAGATTTGAGTTGCATATAAACATATGTAATAGGGATTTATATGTAATAGTTTGCTTGAAGAAGATGATGTAACTTTGTAATTTTAAATTATTTCAAAAAATATAATATGTATAATCATACTATACAAAATTAAACTCTAAGTTTTTATCTACAGTTTTGATACACATTATACATGATAATGTCATTTCTATTATGGGTAAATTAACATACTACACTGTCTAATATTATGGTGCATATACAGCAGAAAAAACTCTATAGCTGTTTGTCTATTAGTTAATTTCTTTCAAGTTTGATCTCCTGACATCCTGGTTTATCTGCTTATTTGTTTGATGGATTTGTTAAATGAGATATCTTATTCAGAGTAAATTAGTAATAGTTACTATGAAAACTTGTACAACATTAGAAGTTTTGTATAGTTTTGGTGAGTGTTCACTCTTGTTCATCTACCTTGAGAACGCAAAAGTACAATTAAATCAAGCTATAGATGTAGACAGTTTCTAGTTTTTTTGGTTATCTTGAATACATTCACTTATTTAATAAACCCTTTCCCTAAATATATTATGGGCAGAGGTTAAGTAGTAAATATATAATAAAGAATTAAGTTTGGAGAGATTGAGTTTGACAAAGGAACAATTAAAAAAAAAAAAAGGTAGATCATTACCATGGCAGTGGGTCTGTAGAAACATCAAAATCAAACTGGCTGAATGAAAATTCTCAAGGTATTAACATCTTCATTAAATCCGGAAAGAAAGTAGGAGCCAGCTAGGCAAAGAAGGGGGGATGTAGGGGACCTAGGTGACACAGTTGATTGAGTGCTGGACTCTTGGTTTCAGCTGGGGTCATGATCTCAAGCCCCACATCTAGCTCCACGCTCAGCACAGTCGTCTTGAGACTTTCTCTCCCTCTTCCTTTGCCCTTCCCCCTCTGTGATTTCTTTCTCTCTCAAATAAATACATCTTAAAAAAAAAAAAAAGAAAAGTAGGAAGATGGAGGCAGAGGAAAGACCTTTTGGAGGTAATAGGCATTTATTATGATTCAGACACCCCACCCAAGTGGTGTCTGACCATATTAACATTAATATTCACATATTATAATCACCAAAACAATGCTATTGATCATATCCTATTATAGCTCTTCCTTTATGGATGAGGGTTCTGAGACTTAGAGACTTAGAGAAAGAAGGAATAAGTCCACATACCCACACAGGTAAGTAACTGAGCACCTATAGGGAGTTAGAGAGGTATGAAACAACATTGTATTAAGAAAGAATGTGAAGGGCACGTGGGTGGCACTGTTAGTTAAGAATCTGACTCTTGATTTTGGCTCATGTTGTGATCTCATGGTTGTGAGACAGAGCCTTGCATCCAGCTCTACACTCAGCTCAGAGTCTGCCTTAGATTCTTTTCTCTGTCTCCCTCTGTCCCTCCAGCTCATACTCTCTCTCTCTCTCTCGCTCTCTTTCTCTCTCTCTGAAATAAATAAATAAATCTTTAAAAAGAAGAGAGAGAGAATGTGAGTTCAGGAAAGGAAATTTAAGAGGTAGTCTGAAGCCAAATCATGGAATCTCTATGTTGAGTTAATGAGTCTGAACTTCATCAGGATAGATGAGTGATAAGATTATATTTGCTTTCTAGAAAGATTACTTTGATATAGAATGAAGAATACATTGAGGTAGTCAGGAAGTGACTGCAGAATTGTAAGCTGTAAGCAATGAGTGCTGGAAATAAAGCAGTGGCAGAATTAAGGAAAGAGGAGACAGATTTTTAAAATTAATGTTTTGAAGACAACAGCATTTGGTTTCCAATTAGCAAAAGAGTCCCAGTCAAAGAACAGAATCTACTAGACTCAGGATTTCTGGCTTGGGAAATTGAATTGATGAATGAATTCAATAGGTAACCTAAATACCAAAAGTGTTTGCAAGGAAAATGATGCTTAAATTTTGAAAATATTATATCCTAAAATGACAGTATTTTTCCTAGAATATCAATGTTACTATTTCTTAAGATCTTTTGACATGATTTCTTTTTTTAAAAAAAGATTTTATTTACTTATTTGACAGAGGGAGAGAGATTACAAGCAGGTGGAGAGGCAAACAGAGAGAGAAGGGGAAGCAGGCTCCCTGCCGAGCAGAGAGCCTGATGTGGGGCTTGATCCCAGGACCCTGAGATCATGACCTGAGCCAAAGGCAGAGGCTCTAACCCACTGAGCCACCCAGGCACCCCTTGACATGATTTCAATTTGAGCCCAGGGTTTCTGTTTCCATTGCTCCATTTCTTTCCATGTTTCAATATGCTGTAGACCTTACTTCCTTGTTTTCTTCCAATCTTTCCCTCTTTTCTATGATACTTCAGGAACTGGGAGAAACTTTCTGACAAATCATCTCTCCTTGAGTATCAGTTGTCTATTACAGTGAGACAAATTATGCTGCAACCCAAAGCTTACATAATATGGACATTTATTATGTTATATAGCTTCTGTGAATTATGAATTTGGGAGCAGCTTAGCTAAGTAGCCTGACTTAGCATTCCTCACAAGGTTGCTATCACAACATTGGCCAGGGCTGCAGTCATCACAGGGCTTATCGGGACTGGAGGGTCTACTGTCCAAGATGGCTCACTCACATGGCTATGGCAGGAGGTCTCAGTTCTTTGCCATGTGAATCTCTCCATAGGGCTGTTTGACATGGTATCCTTGTGACATTGGCAGTTGGCTTCCCCCAGAGCAAGAGAATGAGCATGGAGGAAACGATAATGCCTTTTATAATCCAATCTTAGAAGTCATATACAGGGGCTCCTGTATATCGAAACCCGCATCGGGCTCTCTTCTCTGCAGGGAGCCTGCTTCCCCTTCTCTCTCTGTCTGCCTCTCTGCCTACTTGTGATCTCTCTCTCTGTCAAATAAATAAATAAAATCTTAAAAAAAAAAAAAGAAGTCACATACAATTAATTCTACCACACTCTACTCTTTAGAAGTGAATCAGTACATACAGTGCACAATTAAGGGGAACGGAGATAATGTACTTTTGTTAATAATAATGTATCAGTATTGGCTCACAGATAATAACAAATGTACCAACGCCAGTGCAAGATGTTAAATGTGGGGGAACTGGGACAAAGGGAAGAGGTGATGTAGAAACTCACTGTACTTTTTGCTCAATTTTTTGTAAACCTAATACCATCTTAAAAAAGTAAAGTCTAATAATTTTTAAAAAGAAAATTAGAGACCCTGGATGAAATGGACAATTCAGTTTTGTGTAGCAAGTGAATAAATATCAAATATAGGGGAAGGAAGGAAGGAAGGAAGGAAGGAAGGAAGGAAGGAAGGAAGGAAGGAAGGAAGGAAGGGAGGGAGGGAGGGAGGGAGGGAGGGAGGGAGGGAGGGAGGGAGGGAGGGAGGGAGGGAAGGGAGAAATGGATTATGGTTACCTTTTTAAAATTTTAAAAATTTGTTCCTCTTGACTAATTGCTGCACCATCAACACCAGACTGTGATAATTGTATATCTATTTATATATTTGACCAGCATTTAATTTTATAAGACATTCTGAGGTCTAAGGAGATTCAGGTATGCCAGAGGGTATTTTCATGATTCACTGCCTTGAGTAGCTTTCTGTCTCCCACCATTTCATAATAAAAGAGAATCAACTACTACCAATAACTTGGTAGTTAACAAGGTTCTGGATTCAGGCTAAACGAGTTTAAACCTGGTTCCATCACTTAATTAACTATGTGATGTCAGGTAATTAGTTTTGGCACATAAGTATTTATGGTTACCTACTACGAGAGTTTTGCCTTTAAAGCCTCAATATTAACTAGATTTAATAAAATGATCTAGTTTAAATTTCTTAACTATAACTTTCCTAGGATATTTCTAACAGAATTCTTTTCATCAATATTGTTCCCATTTAGAAAACCCTTCTATGCTTCAAATAAAAATCTTACATTTCATATCTCTCAGGTTCTCTATAAAAGTAGTTTAGTTTTAATCTATTATCTTCCTTACACAACAGAAAATTGGAAATACCTATTTTTTCTTACTTTGGCCAACATGGGGGCAAGTTCAGTGCAGCAGGATCCAGATAAGCAAACCATTGAACCCAAATCCATAAATGCTACACCATGAAGCTACCTAAATGGTAACCTCAGCAAAATCATCTCCCAGAGAGGCTGTAGAAAATTAAATTAAGATTGTATTTTGGGAAATACACATTTCAGAACACTGATTCCTGCAATCACATACATTACATGCAAAGATTCCCTCCCTTGATGAAGTACTGAACTCAAACCCACAAGAAGCTTTGCTATGAGAAGCAACACGCCTTTCCAACATGAGGTCTTTCTATTTCAACTTTCCAGTCATAGCAACCCTGAATCCACAAATTTCAGTCATAGTTATTAATAGATAAATGATATTAGTTGTATGCTTTCTGTTTTCCATGGTCACAGAAACTTATGATTTCCCCCTTTCCATGACCAACCTTGCTTTCATTAATTTATATAATGTATCTTTGAGAAAGTTTAAATGACTGAGCCAAAAAGGGAGGAAATGCATTTCTGTCTGGTGACACTTAAGATTCTAGGTCTAAAGACAAGGATTTATTTTATTTTATCTTATATTTTATTTTATTTTATATACAAGGTACTGAAAACACAGTAGCTATTAATTGATAATGTCTGTCACACATAAACCTAATTTACTTCTATTAACTAGTTCCACTAATAACATAAATCACAAAGGCCATTTATTCCTTCATCTGAAATATGATTGATTAGATTTCCATCTCTGCATGACATTTTTTAATACTAGATATGCATCTTACTTTTCTGGAGCACTCAAAATAGTTTAATAATTCTCTGCAAACGGAGTTGCCAAAGCTACACTGAAATTTTGATGTTTCCATTAATAAAAGATACATGCCCACAGGAGGTACAGATTTGTGATCTCAGGATCCAGAGTTTAGGGGCAAAGGGAAAATGGCTTGCATCTGTACAATGATTAAATGTATGTTCAGAAAGAGGAACTCTAAAGTGTCTATACAGATCTAACAAGACCTATTTGGACCTGGGGCTTGCCCCTGCAGGGTGTTTTTTGATAGCGTTATCTATGCCAGACACTGAGGCTCTATCCATTTTCACTTGTCAATATGCCATGGTAGCTTCAGAGCTGGAAACAGGCAGATGGTGGGCCACAGGAAGAGAAACCTGAACGTCAGGGAGCCATTGCAGCAAGTTCATACATAGCCTAACCAAAATGCAATGTCAGGGAAAACAAAAAAATAAAACAAAAAGCACACACACACACACAAATCAAATGTCAGAAAAAAAATTTTAAATGATGCCAATCAAGCCTAAAAATAGAATCTATAACTAGTAAGGAATCAAAACTTCTCAAAAGAAAAATAGAAGTAAACATACTTAAGAATCAAATATGAGTCCTGGGGCGCCTGGGTGGTTCAGTGGGTTAAAGCCTCTACCTTTAGCTCAGGTCATGATCTCAGGGTCCTGGGATTGAGCTCTGCATCAGGCTTTCTGCTCAGCGGGGAGCCTGCTTCACCCCTCTCTCTGCCTCCTCTACCTGCTTGTGATCTCTCTCTCTGTGTAAAATAAATAAATAAATAAATAATCTTTAAGAAAAAATGTGAGTCCTATGAATTTGCCTCCTGGGTAGGGTAGGAGAGAGAGCACCATGACAACATAGACCTGAAGATGAATAGAATCTGTAGGTACTGTATCACCATGAAGGTTTATTGTGCTTTAGAGAGTCATTTAACAAAAACCTGTCAATTCATACAATCTAGTCTTTGTTCTAATCAATACAATTTTTATTGTGCCTTTTCTATATATAAGGCACTATAGTAGATATAAAAGAAAAACAAGAATCAGTTGAGTACTGAGCTTCTTTTTTGCAAATTAAAGTGGCTTTATTTTTGTTCTTATAAAAACAAATACTCATTATAAATATCTAGAAAAAATACACCCAAAATCATAATTAATGTTTAGAAATAACCACTATCAACATTGTGGGATATATTATTCTAACCTATTGAATATATATGTCTATGTGTTTGTGTGTGTCTACATAAACATATATATAGTATATGTAATATACTTGTAATTTATATGTAATATTTATACACACATGTACACACATAGACCCATGCACACACACAAACATAGAGCATTCGTTTGCTAGAGCTACCCTAACAAAATATCATAACTGAGTGACTTAAACAATGAAAATTTATTTTCTCTAAGTTCTGGAGACTAGAAGTACAAGAGCAAGGTGTAGGCAGGTCTGTTTTTTCTGAGGCATCTCTTTTGGCTTGCAAATGGCTGCCTTCTCACTTTGTCCTCACATGGCTTCTTCTGTGTATGTCTGCATCCCTGTTGCTTTGTCTGTCCAACTTCCCTCTTCTTATAAGAATATTAGTCAGATTGCATTACTCTGATAGCCTCATTTTAATGTCATAATCTCTTTTAAGGTTCTATCCCCAAATGTATTCACATTCTGAGGTTCTGGGGTTAGAATTTCAAAATATGAACTTTGAGGGGTCACAGTTCAGCCTATACCATACATACATATGTATATACATACAGAGAGAGAGAGGGAGATTTTTATTTTCATATAAAAATGAGATCGTATTAGGCACCCTAATGGGCTTATTCATCTCTCTCCATTGATATATTTTTATCATATCCAATTAGTATAACTATGTAATAGGTCATTATATAACTTTAAGGTAATTTATTTACTAAGTTGCTATATTCAATACTTACATTATTTGTGATTACATAATATATATAAATTATCTATCTAAACTCTATAATAAACCTACTATCATCTGGAATTTTCTAATATATTAGAAAATATATTTCTAATTCTAATAGAATTGCTGGATTAAAGGGTATGCGCATGATACTTTTTTTTAAAATAGCTCTTTAGAAAGTTTTTATTAATCTACAAAAGAAGTTTGGCTACTTTCTAGCATTCTGATCATACTATTAGTACTTATTTTAGTCTTTGAAAATATGATAGATGGAAAAAAAAAGAAAAAAATATGATAGAAAATACTATTTTGGTTTTGTTTTATTTGCATTTCTTTGCTTGCTATTGAATCCAAACATCTTTTTATTCATTTATTATCCATTTTAATTTATTAATTTTAATTCCATGCTGTGTCCTTTCCTCAATATTCCAGTAAGATGCTTTTTTTTTTACTTTTCAACTTGCAAGGAATGTTTACATATCAGAATTGGTCATTTGTGTATACCCACCATAATTTTTCTTTTCAGATTTGTGGTTTGCTTTCTAGTACCATTTATGGTTGTTTTCCACTATTCTGAAATTTTTGTTTTATCTCCTTCTGCTTTTATTTAAGGCTTTTGTTGTCATGGTTTTTGCCAATTTATGAACATTTCCCTATGGTCTTACAGTTGGCCATGCATAGAAAGGCCTGACCCCACAGGATAACTGTTCATATATTCACCAATTTGCATTAAGTATTTTATGGATTTTTTGGTAGTTTTTAATTTAGTTACAGTTGAAGTATGCCATAATAATGAAATACTGTCCATAAAATATGGTTAGCTTGTTTTGTCATACCATTAAATAAATAGCTCACGTTTTACTTAATGGTTGGATGAGCCATAATATTATGGCTTATAATACTATAGTTTAATACCATAATATTTATGGCTTGAGGGGTCATATATTACACTTTTATCTATACTTGTCTCGATTTATTTTAAGATTATGGTATGTTTCTAGTCTTATATAATTTTTTAAAGTATTTATTTTAGAGAGAGAGAGAAAGAGGGAAAGTATACACATGAAGAGGGTTGGGACAAAGGGAGAGAATCTTCAAGCAGACTACTCACTAAGTGCAGACCCCAATGTGGGGTTGATGTCATGACCCAGGAAATCATGAACAGTGCTCAAACCAAAAGTCAGATACTCAACTGACTGAAACACCCAGGTACTCCTAATCTAACCTGCTTTTAGAAATATGCTGTTTATTTGTTATACCTTCTTAATGTGTTTTAATATGTGATAAGACAAAATATTATGTTTTTTCAAAAATTACCTAACCATATTCTTTCATGTTTATTCTTTAAGATTAAGTATGATTTTATCAAAAATTAAACTACACCATGAGATTTTTTTATTGGAATTAAATCTATAGGTTAAGTTTTAAAGATTCATACATTTAAATTATTTATTCTTACCATCCAGGAAGAGCTTATTCAGCTCTTATTCTATGACAGTCAGTGTAGTATCGTATTTACATATGTCTTACATGCCTTTTATTAAGTTTATTCTTAAATAATTTATAGATTATTTGCTATTATGAATATGTTTATTTTTCTTTTTTTTTTAACGTTTATTTTTCCATTGTATTTTCTAACTGCTATACAGGAAAGCTATTATATTTTGGTATATTTACTAAATAAGTGGCCACTTATTTAAATTGTTATTAGTTCAAATTATTTTGTAATTGATTACCTTATATTTTCTATAATATCAAAAAAATAATAACTAATAGCAGGTTCATTCAAAAGCGAATGAATTCTTATTTCTTTTTATTCTCTTTTCATACCTGTTATGAGTTTCAGAACACTGGTCATTGCAGAGGTGAAAGTAGGCATTGGTATTTTGTTTTTGTTATTAACAGAACATCCTTGAGTGTACCTCCATTCAACATGATATCTGCTCTTGGTTCAGATAAAACATCTTATTACATAATTATACCTACTTACCATGAATTTGGCGTTTTAAAAAATTTTGTGAGAATGGATGCTGAATGGCTATCATGCTGGATTTGCTGAAAAGACCACTGGCCTTGTGGGATTGACCATATGTGAAAGTCCACAGGAGAGGGTAAGAATATTGTACACAAAGATTCTTGATGTTCTTGAGCAAATTCCTAAAAATGCACCATATAGAAAGTATACAGAAAAGATTACAAATGAGAAGCTAAGTATAGTTAAAGTGGAACCAAGTATTAAGAAGTTAGAAGACTGAGTTCCGAGTGGCTACCTAGATGAGGTGATTCTTCAGGCTGAAATGAAGTAGATCTAGCAAGAAAAATGATACAGTGGAAACCATGGGAGCCTTTCGTGGAAGAGCCTCTTGCCAACCAATGGAAATGGACATTACAATTATCATTAAATGACTAGTGTGTTGATGGGAAACTAATGTAATTAAATATTCTGTTATATTTTAAAAAAAAAGAAAGGTTGCTGAATTATAACTAGCGTTTGTTTATTTTTTAATTAGTCACATGGCCATGCATTTTTCTCACTAATATGAGGAATCACATTACTTTATTTGCCAATGTTTAACGAACCTTACATTTTTGGACTAAGTAAAATTTATTATGTATGATCTTCTTTCCTTTTTTCTCCTTTTATTTTTAATTGAGGTAATATTTGATACATATAAAAGAACTTAAACAATATACGTGTAAGTTATAAAATGTAACTTCAAAAAACACTCCCAGGAGCCTGAGTGACTCAGTCTGTTAAGCAGATGCCTTTGGCTCAGGACATGATTCCTGGGTCCTGGGATCCCTGCATAGGCCTCCCTGCTCAGCAGGGAGCCTGCTTTTCCCTCTACTCCTTTCTCCTGCTTGTGATTTCTTTCTCCTTCAGCTAAATAAATTTTTTTTAAAAATCTTGAAAAAGGGGTGCCTGGGTGCCTCAGTGGGTTAAAGCCTCTACATTATCTCAGGGTCCTGGGATCAAGCCTCATGTTGGGCTCTCTGCTCAGTGGGAAGCTTGCTTCCCCCTCTCTCTCTGGCTGCCTCTGTCTACTTGTGATCTCTCTCTCTCTGTGTCAAATAAATAAATAAAATCTTAAAAAAAAAAAAAACCACTCAACAAAACTCCACCCAGGCTAGGGATAAAAGCATTTCCAATATCTACATATGTCAGTCCCTTGTCTGTTTCCTACCAAATCAATCATTATCTTGTATTGCATTATGTACTACATTCTTCAAATATGCTATCTGGCTGAACATTCTAATGATTTTTTTAGAAATGTTTTGTCCTATATTCACCTATATTCATATGGTAATACATAGTATTCTTTTCTATGCTGAGTGATGTTTAGAAGTATCAAGCCTCAAGAAATTGAAAATCTTTCAATATTATCCTAATATCATAGAATTTATCCATTCTTTGAATACTTGACAGAGCTCATTTTTAAAACTGAAGTTTTGGGAATAAATTCTTTTGTGACTTGTCTCATTCTTTATACTTTTTATTCTACTAAGGAGTGTTTTACTTTGTTATTTGTTTTGTTTGGGTTTTTTTTTTTAACTCTTATTGCTTCATTTTTAGTGATTTATATTTCATACATAACACACACACACACACACACACACACACACACACACATTAACCCAAAATTTAAATTAATGTTCACTTTTAATTAATGATGCCTATGTAGTCTAATTCCTAATGTCAGAACATGAATTTTCATTTGGCTTTCTTGTTAGATTTTCTAGCTCTGGAGTTTAGCTATCAATTCTATTAAAGTCTCCTTTTTTTTGTTTCCTTTTTAATCTATTAATTTTTCCTGTACTTATTGTTTTATTCCTTTTTAAATTAACAAATTGTTCTCTTTTGGTTCTAGAGATGATTTTTAATAATGAAACCCTTTATTCAAACAAATTGTTACCAAAAACTTCAAGAGAAAAAAAAAAAAAGCAGGAATGTGCTGGTATAAACAAAATGGACACCTAAAATCAAGCAGACAATAGAGACTGATAATAAATGCTAAAGATTATAGTTTTCATTGCTATGAATTTTTAAGTGGCATGAAATGCTGGTTTTTGTTCTTTCATTGAACTAATAAACATGCATTTAAAGGGTGTTTAAAAATTATTTTCCAAAGGAAAAGAAAATGTCTTTTGACCTTTCATTGTGAATTTATAGCTTTGTTGCAATGGGTATGCATAGACTGTGCAATTCTGTTTAGGTTTGTCCATGTTAGGTTGCTTTATGGCTTGCGAAAATAGCCACAAAATTCTGTATGTTTCAAACTATGTATTGGGGAATGTATTCATGTTTTCCTTATTACCAATTTTTATAAATACATCATAAATATTTAAAAATAACATGTGTTTTCTTTGTGAAGTAAATTATCTGTATGCTTATTTAATTAATTTAATTAGCTATATTATTCAGATCCTGTATTACAGTGGTTTTTCAACTTTGGCCACAAACTCCTGCTTGGTATATCAAATTATACAGTGTCCATGATTTCAAAAAATAATATTTACCATCAACTTTATTTTACTAATAATTCAGTTTATTTTTAAATTTTAAATAACATGTAAACATGGTGTAAGATGTGTTTATCAAAAGAAGGCATTGATTTTTAAAAAGATTAGAATTACTACTTAATAATCATTTTTGGCTACTTAATTGGTAAAGTATAAGACAAATACATTATACTTTCCTACTTTGAGAACTTATAGTTTCTCCTTATGTTTATATAAGTTATCCTTTCAATATTATATGTTTTAGGTTTATAGTGGTACATTTCTGCTCATCTTCATTTTAAATCATATCTTCTATCTCAAAATTTCATTCTTTTCTCACATTTAATATGTGTCTACTTTGAATTCTTCTTTGTTTGATGTTGATATTGCTCATTTGCTTTCTGTTGGTTTTCATTTGCCTTGTATAGCATGATCTGTCCTACATTTTCAACATTGTTCTTTCATTTTTGTTTGAAGAGTAATGTCTTAGAGACAGAATATACATGAACTTTCTTTCTTTTATATAAAGTCCTAATTTTCAATAGAGTAATTTTTACCTACATTTATTTTAATAATTATGTTTTTTATTTCAGTCTTATGTTTTTCTTTATTAAAATGTTTATTTACTTTTTTGTATTTTTCCATATTAATTCATTAGATCATTCAAAATATTTATTAAGCACCCATGTGCCAAACACACCTGCCCAACTTGTTTTTCCCCTTATGATAACTGTAACAGTGATAGCCAACATTTATTAAAGGGTTTCCATAAAATAGGTATAGTCCCCAAACTTCAACATATATTAACAGATTTAGTGCAACATTAAGTTGGTAGCATTAATATACCCATCTTGAAGAGGAAAAATGTAATGAAAAAAATATTCAGAGACCACTCAAGGTGAGTAGTTCTATAAGTGATGGAGCAGGGAAATGGAACTGGATTGTTTGACTCCAGAAGTCTCTGATTTGGAAGTTCTATTTCTTGCTATTTCATCTTTAAGCATATCTACACTTAGCAACATGAAAATGGAAGGAAATTTGTGTTTATTCTTTTAAAATTTCCATCACTATCTTTTTCCTCAGAGTCTGGATACAACTCACCATGTAGACTCTAAACTCCACTCTGTCTTTTCCACCACACACCTGGCACACGATAAATAATTGTGAATGTTTCATAGATGTATAGTCACCAGATTTACCTGTTTGGTTTACTTATTTACCTATTTGGTTTTGTGAACTATCCAACTTGGTCTTCATTGTTTTATTGAGTTATTTAGTTTCTTAAATGTTCTTCATCTCCTATTACTTTACATATTTTCAGGTCACTCTATTTTGATATAGTTACAATTGTCACTTGAATCTCAATATTTTTTCCATTCCCAGTAGTAAGTAACTATGTTTCTAATTTGCTTGAATGGTTCTCCTATTTAGAATGTATCCTTTATACAGGGATCTGAGAACAGAATATCTCATGATTTCACTTTACAAGATTTGGGTAAGTATATGAAATTTTTTTGTTGTTATTCAAAAAGAAACAGTACTGCATGAATTATAGCTAGAAAATCTAGACAAACTATATTTTAACCAATGGCTCTCACTAAAATATGTGTAATTTCATTAAAAGAATGTTACATGGTTTTGTTTAACAAAACCAAATAAATGTATCAATGACACTATGAAATATTAAGTATTTACTATCCCACAGCTTTATGTAATCCGATTTTATATATAAGAAAACAGAAAAAGGTACCAAATAATTAATCACTGGAAATGCAAGAATTGTCCAGACAGTCAGCAGTCACACACCATCACCATCCCCCTCAGTACACATAAACTGGGTCACAATCTCCTCACCTCATTGCAAAAGAAATACTCATTGCAAAAAAGAAATACTCATTGCAAAAGATATACTCAGTATAGTCATTGTACACAAATGATGATATTCTGTTCTGCTGATTTTCTCCCAACCTATGCAAAGTACATTATTGGCTCTTTTTCTTCTTCTCAATGACATGTCATTTATATCATTTGCTAAGTGTTTCATATGGGTTTTAGGATCTCCATAGCCAGAATATTTTTGTTAACTAGACAAAGAACATGGCTCTTTTCAAATTGCAGGTTAAGTATCCTGTTTGGGGTTGGTACAGAAAGAACAGGCAGAGAAATGCCCTCTTGGCTGGAAGAAGGGAAAAGAATTGAGTATACATTATAAAAGCAATTATTCCCTTTGCTGTAGAGTGTACAGAGAGAAAAGTAAGAAGGCCAAAGAATTACTAAAAAGGAATTTGCTGCTTCAGTGACCCTGTTAGATACCTGTTAAGACCTTTTGCTTCCTCTACCGTTTCTAACTAAATCTCAGCAAAAAAGAGAAATCTAAAGAAATGGTGGGAATTATGTTAGAACAGGGCATTTTCTTCTTCAGTGTCACTGTAGCTGTTATTCCCTGGCAGCATAATTGTAACTAATTAGAATCTAGTTAGATACAGAGACAGCATTAAAACCCTTTGCTTATTATTTCTCCCCTGATGGTCACAGTTTGTGCTTCTATCTGTTCAGGGCAGGGGAAGTTTCAGTTTCACAATCACTTTTCAAGTTTAGTTTAATCTGTTTATTTTTTTCTTCCAAATAATTTGCACAAATTTTGACATATTGCTGTGGACTATGTGAACCACTTTCAACATTCACTGCCAGGTTATCCACTGAGTCCACTCAACGCAGGATAAAGCACATCTATTACCCCAGTAGCTCTAATTGCAGGATAGCCAGAGGGTATCTATTTGGTCTATAATTAGGTCATTTCTTTCTCATCCCCTGCAAGTGTGTATAATTATAAATTAATTTAAAATCCCACTGTGAGAAAAGAAATTCTCTGTAATATAAAGGAAAGACAAAAGCTGCAGGAAGTATATATTTAAAAACATTTTTTGGCATTTCCTTCAAAATTGATCGTTGAACTGGTTTTTCATTGTACTATTCATTTTCCTGGCTAGGAGTTTCATCACTGTGCATTTAAATTTTGGGTCAATTTAAAGTTATACTGTAGCCTTAAGGTTTTGATGCTTCTTGCAGAATTTACATTTAGCAGATCAAAACTATTCTTTGGGGAAATAAAACCCATTGAGAAGCCAGCCTTTGACTGATGCTTAGAGGTGTGGCTCTGTGCAGGCCCTGACATGAGAACTTGTTATGTTCAACATTTTTCTTTCTCTCTAAGTGCCACACATTGGCCCTTTTGACACTCGCCTTTCTGTTTTCACAATAAAATTGTTATGTGTTATACTAGGTAAGATAAAACATTTTTTAAAAAGGGTTCATACTGTATACTGCAGTAGCTGTTCTTTTAATCTGTTTGGCTGAGCTGCTGTTTTACTTATGCTATCCAAAACCATGGTTAAATGTATTATCCTGCACATTTTCAGAAAGATGATACAGGTAAAAACATGCATGTCTGACAACAACATAACCTTAACCAAGCTATTGAGGCTATGTTTTGACTTGCTGGACTTCTTGTTTCTGTCAGGGAATCAATCCTTTTTGTGGACTTGAGGAAAATGTGGCAGGTGTTACCTAGGCCAAAACAGTATACATAAGACCCAAACTACATATGTGACCTTTTTTAATTTCCTACACACTGAAAAATGAGAGAGAGAGAGAGAGAGAGAGAGAGAGAACAAGCAAGAAAGAAGTGTTCTGGCATCAGAAGAGGTAATTTCTCTAAGAATATTCTGATGAATCCATTATAATCCTTATAGGACGTGAAAAATTGTGTTTTTTAAATAATTATTTTACTACTTTGCAAAGACCCTTACCTGCTTCTGACATTACAGTTAGAAGATAATAGTGATGGAAACATTTCACACTTAGACACTGTTCTAAGTTCTTAATATTCAGGTCACCCTGTGGGGTGTATATAGACAAGGAAAGTGAGGTACAGGAGATTAAGAAATATGATCAAGGCCTACCCAGGAGGTCACTGGAATTCAGGCAGTCAGGTTTGAGAGTACTGTGCTATCCACCTGACACTATGCCAGGGTAATGAGAATAAAGCATGACCAGACAGATGCCACCACACTCTATTGACCTGGGAACCTGACACAGTAAGAAAGGCTTTGACTTGTACTCCATAAGTCTTCACCAAATATTTTATGGACTTAATTCAGCTGTAACTTCTTAAATCTAACGATAGTATATGACCAAGTTTGCCATTCAAAAGTGTATCTCTAACCACAGAATACTGAAAGATATTTCATACCATCAGGGAATTCCATAGTTAAAAGCTGCAGAATCTACTTCTAATCAACTAAGTCCAGTTTTGTGCTTATTTGGCAACCAAATGAAAGTAAAAATGGAATGCTACTGAAATCATCCCCATCATCAAAGGCTTTAAACTATCAACAAGATATTCTGTCATAAAAATAAGCAGTAAAGAGGATTTTAGCATACACAGAGGAGGAAAGTCCATAAAAGATCAAATACTGGGGAAAAAAAAGCACAACCTTAGATTTTTTATTTTCAGAAAGTCATAATTCTTACTTCTACTATTTAAGATTTTAAAGACATTTGGATTCAATTAATAAATTAACATTGAATTTTATATTTTATGAGAAGCTAATATACCTAATCTATTTCCATCAAATCACTAACAATCAGGTGTCAGGAAACTTCTAAAAAGGGCCAGATGGCAAATATTTTAGGTTTTGTGAACTATATGGACTCTGCCACACCACAGCTACCCTATCATTGCAACACAAAAGCTGCTATAAATAGTATGTTAATAAATGAGTAGGGTTGTGTTCTGATAAAACTTTATTTATAAAAACAGTTGGTTGGCCATATTAAGCATGCAGAATGTGGTTTGCCAACCCTAGATTTATAACATAGAAAGATCATGTATATTTTTTTACCTATGTTCTAGTAAATAAGAATATATTTATAAATCAAATTATTTTTTCAACATAATAAACTTTAAACAAGATCATTTCTATTAAAAAAAAAACTTCCAGATTTTACCCAGTAATATAATAGTTCTGCAATTTTCTTCTAATTCTTATGTAATCACTGTGGATTATATTCCTCTATTTTAATTAATTGATATTCAGACCCGACCAGAGTTCTAGAAGACTAAGAGGTGCTCTCTAGTCTTCTACACAGCTGAGAGATCTGAGCCAACTCTAGATGATGCAACACTTGACTCCATAAGTGTTATCAGTGTGGTCTGTGAGTCAACTGAACGTCAAATGCAAAACAAAATTAACTACGCCAAGTGCATGGCAACCAGCACTTTTGCATCCCTTACCTCTGCCTACAACCTTCCTAAGGAAAATATATTCATTGTTAGTATCCAACCCAAGTTCTGGAACAAACCAAACTAAACAGGTTCATTTAAGTCAACGTATCTTACTAACTTTTTCCTGGAGAGAGAACAGAGGAATGAAGTGGTTAAAGTGTCTGACATAAGGGAATTTGATCCTGTGTCTCTAATCAGCTTTAGATTTGGGGTAGTCACTTTTCCTGTCCTCTATAAATGGTTAAAATTTAATGATTTCTTAATGAATAAATGAGTCAGAGATTTTTGAACAAATTTATTGGACATGGCTGTGCTTTATGTCTAAGATAAATCTTACTTTTCAGTAAATTTTTTTCAGACAACTAGAAAGATTTATAGAAGACTATTGAAAAAACATAATAACAATGAAATACTCTTTTTAGGATCATTGACTGAAGGGCTTCAGTTTTTTTTCTAACTATATGCATTACTAAAATGATCACTGCAGAATATAAACTATGCCCAATCAATATAAAGAAATTTGTAGAAATTTGTTCTAAAAATGACCGATTGATCTTAGAACCATTTTTTCCCCTTCTTCTTTTGTTCAATACAGATAGAGTACCATTTTCCTGTGGACACCTCAGAGTGTCGATTTATCTCAAATTAAATTATGGAATTCTTTATCATTTAATCATTAGGTTTTGTTAAATTATATTATCAGTACCTTCAGGGCACTAAAAATAATTTTAAAACAAACATAAATTATGATTCCAAAAAGAGTAGGAAATAAGACCACATATTTTTGTGATTTTTCTCCTGGTTGTTAGTTAATTCCTCATGAGCCCTCCGATTTGGAGCAGTCCTCTCTGGAGTATACCGGCAAAGGCTTAGCTGTTAACACTCACATCTGCACCTAAGTTCTCCTTGTCCATTTGCCCAGATAGGTCAAAATCACAGCGTCTCAAGAAAACCCAAGAGGCTTGGAAACTCCACAAATATAGCAAGGTGCTCCTTAGTCTGTTGGGAATGAAACAGAAATCTGGCAGGAGGTCAGGAGAATTCATTAGCTAGGCAGTGCAACACAGCCACTGTGAGGCAGGGAGAGTGGCTTTAGAGCAAAAGGCTAATTATTCCAGTACCCAGCTCAATCTCCTGCTAGATTTACTGCTAATTAATTTTCGCTTCATTTTTACCTATCCAGCCAGTGAATCAGGGGCTATGACTCACTTTCTGCTTTCCCCCCCTGTAACCATCACCAGTTTCTGCTCTATTAGCAAATTGCCTTTTGAGTTTCTTTTCTAAAGGTTGGTTGCCTGGGTGATCTCATAGTCTTGACCTTGGAAAGGCCTTTAAGCAAAAGGACTCAGGGCAATAAGCTGCAATCAGTTAAAAACAACAAAATGGAGACAAAATAATGAATAAAGAGGGTTTTAGCTACTTTTTTCTTTTGCTTCCCTCATAAGGAAAGAAAATTATTTTTTCATGTTACATTTTTTCTATTTCCTGAACTGTTCATGTAGACAAGGCATATTTCTAGGACTAGTGCTGGTCAAGGAAGTAAATGCCTGTGAATAATCACACAGAGGGCATGGACAGCATTGAATAGAGAGACAGAGAAAGAAAACAATTTCAAATGCTATTATTTAGATTCTGTGAAGATTTACAAATATGTCTTATTTTAACCAAATACCAATACCCTTAAACAGGTAAAAAAAAAAAAAAAAAAGGCAGGCCTATGTTTATATGTACCATCTAATACCTCTAGAGAATTGCTATCTGTGAAAATAACAACTGTGGAGACACCTAGGTGGCTCATTCAGGTAAGTGTCTGCCTTTTGCTTAGGTTCATGACCCCAGGGTCATGGGATTGAGTCCCTCATTGGGGGCTCCCTGCTCAGCAGGGAACCTGCTTCTCCCTCTGCCTGCTGCTCCCCCTGCTTGTGCCCTCTCTCTGTCTGTCTGACAAATAAATAAAATCGTAAAAAAAATAAAAAAGAAAGAAAAGAAAAGAACAACTGAGATACAAGTTTGCTATGCCAGTACTATAGCAATGCTCCAATAGCACCAACTAGTAGTTTTCTACAAACTAAAAGGAAGCATATTTGTTTGTTTGTTTCAAGAAGGATATTTTCATAATTACGAGTTTTCTGTGTTCCCAGATGACATACAATTATAGTATTAGCCTCGTTAGGCTATTAGCTTTACTAGTAGCTACTATTAGCTCTACTAAAAGCTATTAGACATACTTTTATAGTGATTTCTTAAAAGCTTCCTTTTTTTTTAAGATTTTATTTATTTGACAGAGAGAGAGATCACAAGCAGGCAGAGAGGCAGGCAGAGAGAGAGGGGGAAGCAGGCTCCCCGCTGAGCAGAGAGCCCAATGTGGGGTTTCTAATAAATTTTTCAGTTCAGTTATTCTATTTTTCATTCCAGAATTTCTTTTTGGTTCTTTTATATAGTTTCTATTGTTTGTTGATATTTTCATTTTATTCATTCATTGTTCCTAGATTTTTTTTGTCCATTTCTTTTTTTTTTTAAAGAGATTATTTATTTATTTGACAGAGAGAGAGATCACAAGTAGGCAGAGAGGCAGACAGAGAGAAAAGGGGAAGCAGGCTCCCTGCTCTATGCGGAGCTCCATCCCAGGACCCTAATCTCATGACCTAAGCCAACGGCAGAGGCTTTAACCCACTGAGCCACCCAGGCGTCCTCAGCATAGGTTTTAAAGTGAAGTACAATTCACTCAGACTTCTTTACTCCTAATGAATCTTAACACTAAACATCCAGCTAAATGTCATATCCAAGGTCAATTGTAAACATTTACATGATAGTTAGAAAAGATTCTTAGAAAATAGATTTAAACAAATTTGTCTTCTTTTATTATCTATCCAAAAGAGAAAGCATTTAGTCTATAGGACATGGTTAGACTCTTATTTATCAATAGTTCTGATGCATAAAAAAAAGAGTTGGTCCTGTTAGCCTCAGAAAGTAAGTAGTATGAAAGTAAGAGAGATTTTAAAGTGTATTTTTCTTGTAGATTGAAGTTGAGTGTGCTTTGCCTTGAATTCCTTCCCATCACTTACAAGCTATGGCATCACGGGTAACTTTTTATTTCTTGAGCTGTAATTTTCTCATCTGAAAAGCAGATACAAAGATACTTAACTTGCAGTAATGATTAAATAGGATAATATATGGCCTGCCTAAGAAATAGCAGATAATCAAGAATGACCCACCATTATGTCTTCACATAATGGGGATAGATATTATAAAATTGAGGAAGTAAATTATATTTATATGTCAAAAAGACTTTTATGATTTACTCAAAATAGAAGTCTAAGAAGATAAAAAATTTCTTAGAAATTAATTGAAAGCTGCCATGAGCTTAAACAGATCTTTTAAATAAGAGAAAATTCAGCTTAGCAGTAACATGGATTTATGTTACCATAAATAACTGAAATGAGCAGGAGAAATGATATACATATGTGTGCTTATTTTAAAAAAACAGAAATATAAACATTTGGTTAAATTTTGCTTTATCATTTTAAATGAAAATGTCACATTATCTCAGTAGTTAGTATGTTAATGAACATACCTACTACAAGATACTCTTTCTAGGTTTTAATCACTACAACTAGAATTTTACTGTCCCTTTTATTTTATTCTACCACTGCCACTACTGTGATTAATTTAAACAACTTGTAGAAACCATGGAAAATAACCCGAACATAGTATTTTAACAATTTCTTAGAAAATTTTTAACAACCAAATATATTCAAAATTTCTATCCACTTTGTTGATTCACATTCCCACATTTTAAAAATAGATCACTTTGTGGTTCTAATCCTCTCCATTCCAGGTAAGACTACCCTTGTCCATAAGGAGGGTGAGAAGTCATCTCCTCTCTTATATAATGAGAAGACATTTCACATGCAACGATTTTGCTTCTTTGTCTAAAACTCTTAACAAAGGTTAAATTTCAGAGAGAATATTTAAGGCAACTATGAAAGCTATAAGTTTACCTGAAAGATATTACACATTAAACCATCATGGGCCCTTTCTTGCCAAAGTATTGGACCTAAGGGAATGGATATAAGAAGGAAAGAAGGAAAGGAGAGAAGGAAGGAAGGAAGGAAGGAAGGAAGGAAGGAAGGAAGGAAGGAAGGAAGGAAGGAAGGAAGGGAGGGAGGGAGGGAGGGAGGGAGGGAGGGAGGGAGGGAGGGAGGGGGGAAGGGGGGAGGGAGGGAGGGAGAAGGAAGAAAGGAAGGAGGGAGAGAGGGAGGGAGGAAAACTTACCACTGGGTGTTATTGGAGGAATTCTTAAATCATGACATACCAAGTTCCTGAAGAGAAGAGCAGAGTAGTATGGAATGTGGCTGGAAGGTCTCAAAGAAACCCAGCCACTTCATAATTTAGTCTTGGCCAAAACAGATCCCACTGATGTCCATCCTTTCAGTGCCCTTTTAATTTATACACTTGCTTCTTGGGCAAGTGGAGGATGTGAGTGCAGCCTTTGCCTGCTTCCCTTTACCAACACTTAATCTCACAGCTTGATGCTAAAGCTAATTATTTGACTAGAACTAAAATCCTAACAGTTACTGTGGAGTTAACATCATTAGAAAAATAGAACAATTTAGCTGCAATCTATAACCTAGTTTGTGCTCAGCCTCTAGGCAATAAGAACCCACTGACAATTCCTAGTATCTTCTTACAGAGCTTTAGGTAAGAAGCTTTAAAAGCTTCTCTTTTCAGTATTTTACTACTTTATTACTAGGAAAACATTCTTTAAAAAAGTCCTTCTGGTACAATTTAAGCCAATTTCCTTTTGTGTGGAGGTCAAGTGAAACCAGGTGAATTGCCTGAGAAAGTATAAACTTCATAAGTTTATAGACTGTTCATAGTGTTGGGAAGATGCTGAGAGATCATTTAGTTCATCTCCCTTATCTTTCACCAGGGGATTAAAATGTAGGGATATAGTTACTTGACCAAATCCATATAGTTAATCACAGGTCCCTATGAGCTTTAATCATATGCAATATAAGTTAATTCTAAGTCATTAATTTCTCAACTTACAAGCCTTTCCCAGTAAAATAGATAAGCTCAAACAAAATGAGCGGGTTAGTCAACAGAACACCTGGGTTCTAATGCTGGCTCTGCCACTTAATGTTGCAACTTTAAGCAAGTTTATTTCATTTACCCTTTAATTTTCTCATCTGTAAGATGGCATCAATGACAGCACTGGGCTTACAAAGCAGCAATGAGGAGGGGCACCCGGGTGGTGCAGTTGGTTAAGCACCCACCTCTTGGTTACAGCTCAGATCATGATCTCAGGCTCTTGAGACCTAGCACTGGTCAGGCTCTGGGCTCAGCATGGAGTCTGCCTAGGACTCTCTCTGCCCCTCCGCACTCTTTACTTCTCTTTACCTCTCAAATAAATGAATAAATCTTTTTTTAAAAAGTTGTGATGATGATTAAATGATCCCATGCACAATGATAATAGTTACCATGTTCTTATGTGTCCAGCACTATTCCAAGTGCTCTATGTATATTAGTTTAATTTCTCCAGTAAACCCTTTAGGTAAACTATTTTCAAATTTTACAGATGACAAAACTGAGGACCTTATAAAAGTGCCAGGCACCTAATGAATAATCATAAACTTTAGTTGTTGGCATCATCACCATTATCACTATCCTTACTAGTTGGTGATTTACATGCAATTAACCTTCGAAAGTTTTTTGAGCATAATGGTTTGCCACTATGTTACTTTCAATCTAGGATAGTTGCTAAACTCCAAAAATGTAAACATTTAAAAAAAAACCCAAGAAAACAAAAAACTCATCTGAAAAAAACATCTGCGGCCCAAGGAAAATCAATCACAGACAGCATTCCAGAGCCAAATGAAAATAACACTGGCATTATTCATTCTTTGGAATTATCTCCATGTTGCTCCCTTTGATTATATGAATAATAAAAAGCACGGGGGAAAAAACCTTTTCTCCCAATTGATAATGAAAAATCACAAAATTTTTATATATTACTATAGTATTAAGGTTCATGAAATATATGGCATTCAGATGTATTTCTTTTTTCCTGAAATGCTCTTGTGACTCTTGACAGCTCATTAACAGTCCATACAAGCTCAAGCTGGGCTTACATTAGTTGGTAACCAGCTGCTCTCACCTCTCAGAATGTAGCTGCCACAGGCATGGACTGACCAGTCTGAAGGGAGAGTGTACATAAGAGAGAGGATGTTTAGTAAGACTCCTAGCTTCCCCTGCTGGCTTTTATTTTGACATATGGGGCTGTAACCCAAAGTGCACAAGGATTAGAGATGTCATTTTATGTCAGTTGTAAGACAGAATACAACAAAAACTGGGAGCAGATATACCATCATTTGTTGGCCGTGACACTTCCAGAAGGGAAGATGCCATGCCATGGTCAAATCAAACAGCCGCCTTTTCAGATAGAGTTTTTCTTTGCCCACTCAAACTGTCAGCAGTTCTTACCAGGGAATTTCACAAGCTGCAAAACTCAACTTCTTGCAAGAGAATGATTCTACTTCCCCACAAATGGGTAAATGATGCTGTGAATGAGTGGGTGTAACTTAGAAACTTCTGGAATCCCAGAAAAAGAAAGTTACCAACACAATTCCAAGCCTGACATAATTGGTTTCCAAGTATTTACATCTACCATTTTAAGGGTTCTCTTAGAACATAGCAACTAAATTTAATTTTTCAAAGTATGACCGATTCCAAAAAATTTGCTTAAATAAAGAGTAAAAAATAGGGGGTGCTTCAGTGGCTCAGTTTGTTAAGCCATTAATTCTTGATTCTTGCTCAGATCATTATCTCAGGGTCCTGAAGTGGAGTCCCACCTCAGGCTCTGCACTCCTCTAGGATTCTCCTCTCCTCCTTCTGCCCCAATCTGTGCCCCCCCACAACCACATGTTCTCTGTCTCTTTCTTTTCTTTCTCACAAATAAATAAACTTGAAAAAATAAAGAATCAACAATAAAAATGTATTGAATGATCAGCAGGGTACTAAAAAGAGTATTCTTCCATAGTTCATAAATTGGTTAGTAATAGATTTTTACATTTAAGGAACACCCACTATATGCCATTGAGATTGCTTTGTATTTCATATATGTTGTCTCATTCTGTCCTTTTATTTTATTATTTTTTTAAGATTTTGTTTATTTATTAGGACAAGCAGAGGGAGCAGCAGAGGGAGAGGAAGAAGCAAGATCTCTGCTGAGCCCAATGCGGGGCTCAATCCCAGAACACTGGATCCTGACCTGAGCTGAAGGCAGACGCTTAACTAACTGAGCCACCCAAGTGCTCCCCAGTCTATCCTTTTAAAAAAAGGTGAACAGTAGCCTCAGAGAGTTGAAGTATGCTACCTACAAACACATAACAATAAGTAGCATAGCCAGAATTCAAATTTTCTTTGTTTTATTCTAAAGGTCACGTTCTCCCCTAATGCTCTTTCTCTCAATATGGGACACACATTTTCCAGAGACATCTGTTCAGAGTCTAGGGTGCTTTTTAACCATTGGCTGAAGATGTGCGACTTCCCAACATTTTACTGTAAGTATGGAGAAATAGCAATTTAAGTGTTTGAAACTTAGAAATACTATGTCAAATGTACTTCTGCAAAATCTTCAACTTCTTAATTCTAGCTAATATGAATATTTATTTGTTTGTTTCCTTGAAAGCTGGGGAAGCAAAAAATATTTATATGTAGGGGTTTTGAAAAGTTGGTGACTGACTTACGTTGCTAATGCCAAAGTGGATATGTTGACACTTCTGATTTCTTAGAAAGTAGGTGGAAGATCATAAATTGGACTTTAAAATAAGTTTATTACGTTTAATGCCCTCTTTTTTTTAAAATTTCAGAAAATAACACTGGTTTCCAAAAACCAGGTCAACTTCATAACTGATGAACAAAATATGTGTGGACTATGTTTAGTTTCACTTTTCACCACAGGATTAGCCTTGGTAACTGAAAAGTACTGAAATTCCAAGGTCTGTGATTTTTGTGCCATTCTTCACTTGATATCTTTAAAGTGATAATTTTTTAAAATATAGTTTTAAATGAGGACAGGATTGGCAGATAAAATTAAAAGTTTTAATTATTATTAAAACTGAGAAAGACCAGGCCATCTGAATGGGCCTGAGGGAGACAGATATGTGGTTGCTGAGGATCACAATAGGCTTGCAGCAGGGAAGGTGGGGCTATGACTCTGGCCACAATAGCAGTCAAAAAAGCAAGGAACAGCAATACATCCAAACTCTTGTGAAATACAATTAATATTATTGTAAAGATGAAAATGAGTAGAAACCTTGATGTCTCTTATGCAAACAAGAAAAAAAATAAACTACCTTGAGCAATAACTCTATCAAATTGTCATGTAAATTTAAAACAAATAAATGCACATTTTGAAGGAAAATCAACAGATTATTTACAGCTAAGCCAAAGAGAGGTCTCGGCTAGAATCAATTAAAAAAAAAGAAAGCACAGACGAAACTAAAGAAGTTTAAATGCTTCGGGTTTGTTGGATAGCTAATTTCAGAATCACTTTGACAGATGATGTTTATGAAATAAGAAAATTAAGTAAATTTCTATTGTTCAGATGTGAAAATATCTTGATAAAAAGAGACAGCAAAGCTAAAGAAAAAAATTACTTCACTGACACAATATTAATAACACACTTTCAAGTGCCTTAAAATTAAAATTGAAATGATTGAAAGACTCAGTTCTTGGGCAGTTAATTCACACTATATTTTAAAATTTTCACTATATTTATATTGATTTTATCTATGAAGATATGTTTATTGAAAATGTTTATAGATTTTTCTTTTTATTTTTTTAAATTTAAATTTTTAATAAGAAAGATATTTATGTGAGCTGTCAATCTAGCACTAGTTACTTGAAGAATACACAGATGTTTGCATGGATAGTGAGCAATCTGCAAGTGGTTAAAACAACATATCAAGGCCTTCAAAATCCGATTTTTTTTAAAGATTTTATTTATTTGATAGAGAGAAATACAGCAAGCGAGGGAACACAAGCAGAGGGAATGGTAGCGGGAGAAGCAGGCTCCCTGCCGCGCAGAGAGCCCGATGTGGGGCTCGATCCCAGGACCCTGGGATCATGACCCGAGCCAAAGGCAGACGCCCAACAACTGAGTCACCCAGGCTCCCCCAAATCCCATTTTTGCCAGTAATTCCTACACTACTCAGAAAGAAACACCTGTCTTAGATAGTTTTATCTATGATATTATTTAGTGTTCAATGAAGTGGTAAAAATTCTAAATGTTCTTGAAACAATAAAATGTTGATTTATATTTTTTCTTTAGGAAATCTGAATTAAAATGGAAATGAACTTTGGAAGCTTGCTGTACTAGATAAATCTATTCTGGTACAGTTCGGGGAGATGACTGACAGAATTCTTACATTTACATTTAATTATTTTTTTATATGTGAAATAAGAGGAGATAATAACATTTTAAAAAGGATAAAATCCTGAAAAATGTATTTGTTGACTTAGAGTTGGTTTCTTTACCAGATATATTTTTAAGGCTAAAATCTAAGTCAAGGCAAAGCTACATATTTCAATGGCCTATGAAGACTGCTATAAGGAAAGTTAAGTTGGATGAAGTAATTTGACCTTGGAGATTATGAATCATGGGAGACTCTTGATTTGACGTATGTCAACGTATCTGTGGTAAAATAAAAATCTAAAACCATCTTTTATTAATGAAAAGACTGTGATTGAGTATTTTGCAGTCACAGTAATAGAATCTGATCAATGTATCAGAGACCTTTACAGTAGAGACTGGCCCTAACAAAGTGACCTAAGAGATACAATTAATGAATTTTCTCAGCAATCACCTGAAACACCAAGAAGCCCAAAACTCAAATGCCCTGAAGGCAACATAAATTAGTGAGCCTAAGGAAGCAAGAGAGATACCTATCTATAGTTATCTTCTTTTCATGGGGAAGTGTCCAAATTTTATTCTCAGGTCACCAGTTTGTGACACCTGCACTCTAATATGTTCCTTATCTGACAGAATCTTAGGCATCTCTTCAGTCATTATTCTGAGTTTACTTAGTAACAGAAAATGCCATTTGTATACCTATTAAGTGAATCAGGACCCTTACAACATGTGATGCCAAAATGGGACCAATTGGTCTGGGCATTGACCTTGTTACTCAAAATTAGCTTTCTGTAATAAGTATGATTTTCTAAATTGCAAATTAAATTTGCATCAAAATGCATTGTCTCTTAAACAATGGCATTTAAATGAATTTTAATTCAAATCATCCATTTTTCATCCATTATCCGATAAATGAGTTTAGTTTTGTTTTAATTTGTCGTCAGAAGATAAAAGACATTAAACGTTAAATATGATGTCAATGAATCATGTAATAAAACCTTGTACCACTTCTTTCAAAGAATAATTCAAAGTATACTTACCATCACTGAAGCAATAATTAAAAGGACTTTTCAGGGCACCTTTCAGAATAGCTCAGTCCATTAAGCATCTGCCTTCAGCTCAAGTCATGATCCCAGAGTCCTGGGATAGCGCCTTGCATCAGGCTCCCTGCTCAGCAGGGAACCTGCTTCTCCATTTCCCTCTGTTATTCCCCCTACTTGTGCTCTCTCTCCTTCTCTCTCTCTGTCAAATAAAGAAATAAAATCTTTAGAAAAGTAAATAAATAAAAAAAGAAAAGTACTTTTCATTTTGGCCCCCAATTTTTTTGATAAGCTGCCACCAGAAAATGACTTACAGTCTAGAATCTGTATTAAAAGATTTACTAATATGTATTTTACACAATTTAGTCTTACCTTACTCCATCCTTTAAAAATATAGACCTATCTGGGGGCTGTCAGGCTTCCTGTTTAGTGGGAAGTCTGTTTCTCCCGCTCCCTTTGCCTTTAGCCCCCAAATCATGTGCTTGTTTTTTCTTTTCTTTCTCTCAAATAAATGAATAAAATCTTTAACAAATAAATTAATTAATTACATAAAATAAAAACACAGACATATCTGGAATCTGATTATAAATATGTCTTTCTCAGTTATCTATTTTTTTCCGGATTTTATACCTTCATGGTTAAGCTAAAATCAACTTTTAAATATGATCATAATTCCATTCAACACAAAGGTCTCAATTTTTTTCCTTGCCTTTGTTGAACTTTGCTGACTTCACTTGATTAAAAGAATTTCCACTTTGAATATTCAGTGTGTATGTGTGCGTGTGTGTTTGTATACGCATGTGTGTGTGTGTGTGTGTGTGTGTGTGTGTGTGTGTGTGCACATGTACTTTCAGTATTTTATGGGACTGCTTGGCTGGCCCGGTCAGTGGAGTACATGACTCTTGATCTTGGGGTTGGGAGTTCAAGCCCCAGATTAGGTGTAGAGGTTACTTAAAAATCTTTAAAACATCTTTTAAAAAAAGAAATCATTCAGTTATAAGTGTGTATTGTGTGGTGGACTCCATGATATATTACCCAGATCCCTCTTTCAGCTATAAAGTATATAAGAACATTCAAGCTGCTGGCAGTGCTGCTGGCACATAGCCCTCAGCTATCCAACCTCTCTGGAGTTTGCCTCAGTTGCAGAAACCCATCTTACCTAGGGTCACATCCCCATTCCTATGACAGAGTAAATCCAATGACTGGTTGATATAAAGTCCCAATGCTCTCTTTCCAACTGCAGACAGCTCTGATAGTTCTGGAGCCAGCAGAAGTTCCACTGAGACAACAGTGCAGCTTAGCTTCTCCTTCTGCTCCATCCCTCTTCTCTCGTTTCCCTTTTGCAGATGTTGATCCCAAGAATAAATAATAAATGTACTACATGCCAATTTCTATCTCAGCATCTGCTTCCATTGCAACTCATCCTGCAGAAAAGTAGACGATGGTCTTACTACAGGTAAGTTCCATCAACAGTAGAATGTAAAGAAATTGAAATGATGATTGAAGTCTACTTTTTAAATAATGTTTTGGCAATGCAAGGGTAATAAGAGATATAACTTAAAAATTTTTTTTAAAGATTCAAAAAGAGATTTAAGAGAGAATTTTCTGTTTTTATATATTTATTTGAGAGGGACTTAACATTTCATGAAGCAGACACAGAAAGTAACACATTCTATAAGAAATACCTAAAAATACTGGGGAAAAATTTTAAACATCTTCTTACATGACAATTAAACAAGAAAGTAAAGAGAACTTTTAGAGAGTAAAAACAATGAAAATATTAAGACTTCAGAGAAGTAGTAAAGTCAAAGTCAACAACTACTCTAGGGCACCTGCCAACTCCTGATGGCTCCTAGACTCTTTGGTCTTAATCGGTTTGAAGTGGGGAAAGGAAACAAAATGTAGAACCTACTCAAGGTGGGAGATTTGATCAAAATTACCACACAAAGCTGGGACCACCAAAAAATCCTCTCATAATCGAAATGGAACCCAAAAAAGAGAAGAGCCAGACAGATTTCTCCACAGAGGGAGACATCTTTGGATTTCATGTGTGGGGGAGAAGGTGTAATGCTATCTTAATATTTTCCAATCAAATTTGCTCTCATACAGGTTTGAGGACAGATTTTATACCATACCTATAGCCCATCCCCAAAAACTCAAGGTAAGAATTTAATATAAAAGTTATTTGTAGAGTGCCTGGCTGATGCCACCCTAAACCTTTTAAATACTTTAACCTAGTCCATAAATTTTTATAAATAAAATTGGGATGATTAAATGGAATAAAAAATCATTTAAAAAACTCATTAAATATACTATGAAAAAGAATCCAGCAGATAGAACTATTTAAGAGATCCTACAGATCCTTTAATGATCAGATATTAAATATAAACTAAGTATGCTTAATACATTTAAAAAGTAATGTTAAAGGTGTGGTCAAATATTGAAGGAAAGTCAAAAAGGATAAGATAGGTCTTGAAGTCTACAAATGAGAAGAAATTTTAAAAAATATATAATATTTTAAAAGTAGATTGCTTAAAAAGCAAGTCAGAGAACATTTAATAAATTAAAAGATTCAAATGAGGGGTTCCTGGGTGGCTCAGTCAGTTAAGTATTGGACACATGGTTTTAGTTCAGGTCATGATCTCAAGATAGTGAGATCAAGCCCCCATTGGGTTCAGTGTTGAGCAAGGAGCCTGTTTGAGATTCTCTTTCCCTCTCTCTCTCTGTCTCTCCCCGACTCCCATATCTTCTGTCTCAAATAAATAATTTTTTAAAAAAGACTCAAAAGAATAAACCAAAAGGTAAGACAAATATTTTTATAATTAAGGAAAAAGGAAATCTTTTGAGGAGTATAACATTTTTCAGACAAACAAATACTGACATTTTCTAAAACACAGACTTTCACCAAAGGAAATTCTAAAGGCTATTCTCTAGAAAGATAAAGAAGGCAATATGTCCAGAAATCTAGTCAAACAATAGTTGTATAGACAATAATAATAATGGTAATAATAATACATTTTATAGAATTTAATAAAACAAGGTAGAGTTTAAAATCTTGCATTGAAGTATACAAAGTGGAGAGTGCCTGGGCTCAGGCCATGATCTCAGGGTTCTGGGATCAAACCTCACATCTGGCTCCCTGCTCAGTGGGCAGCCTGCTTCTTCTTCTCCCTCTGCCTCTTTCTTTCAAATAAATAAGTAAAATCTTTTAAAATAAGGCATATAAAAGGAAAGAAATTGATCACAAGTTTAGCATGATAAGATCTTGACTTTTTCAGAGAGGATAAGGAAACTAATTAGTATTCAAAATTATTAAGCTATGTTTAATTTTATTATGCTCAACTTTTTCAGGTAATAATTATAAAAATATAGAGAGAAAAAAAGAATGACAAAAAACGAGTAATTTTAAACAGGAGAAGAAAAGTGAAACCAAAAAAAGTGAATCAAATTGAAATAAAAATATAGTATAAGTAATCTAAATATTCAAATAATAATAGTAAATACAAATAATCTCCAATTTAAAATACAAAAATTATTTCATCATAAAAAACTGAGTTTCAGAATGTTGAAAGGAAATTATATAAAAAGATACAACAGATGAATAGTATTCTCTCCAAAAAATTTGTTAGTGAAGCATATTACCAGACTTAAAGCAACAACTACAACTAGAGAAAAATATATAGTCTCTAGGTAACAGTGAAAAATTCAGTAGACCAGGAAAATGATATTAAACTAAACTTAAAATAAATACAGCAAAAACTGACAAAATTATAATGGGAAAGCCCATCCTAGTGGAATGTTTTAATACTCTCCAAGAATATTAAATTTAGTAAATGTTAGAAAAGTTGAGCAATACAATTCAGAAACTTAATATTATAGGCAGTTATATGGAACTATTGAAGAACATTTTTCAAAAATCTTAAAAATTAGTCAAGTCTAAAATATTTCAAAGAATCATGTATCAGGAAGAACACATTCTCTAATTCTAACACAATTAAGTTAGAAAAACAACTTTCAAATACCTTAAGTTGGAAATGTGTAAAATGTACTTTTGAATAGCTCAGAGATAAAAATATATATCGAGTAGAAATTTAACATTCTGTACTGAACGGTAAAAATATTAAATTTAAATACTTGTGGGATCCTGCTAAAAGAGTGAATGGTGATTTTAAAAGCTAAAATTCTTGTTCTAAGGAAGAAAGATAATATTAATATATAAAACATTTTCATTAAAGAGTTAGGAAAGGAAAACAGAATAAATGCACCAAAAAAGCAAGTGGAAGTAAGAAAATAATAAACCAAGAGCAGAAGTGAATAAAATAGAAAGAAAATTAGTTTTTGAAAAAGAATAATAAACCTGAAAAACCCCTGACAAGACTGATTGAGGAAAAAAAGACTCAAACAATATAGAGAACTAAAAGAGAACATTTCAGTCAGGCAGGAGAGATTTTTTTAAGAGAATATTAGAAATATCTTGATCCAAATACATTTAAAATCTTTGGTTAGGTGGACAAATCCCTACAAAAATATAAATTACCCAAACTACTTCAAAATGAAGTAGGAAACCTCAGCTGCTACAACCATTTTGAAAAATGGATCCAGACTTTAAAATATTCACTAGGATCCGTTGTTTTTACAGATGCATTCAGTTACACATTCATGGAAAAAAATTCTTTCAGAGAAAGGAGAAAGAAAAGAAAGCAAGAGTTTTGGAGGGGAAGAAGGTGGGAGATTGGGTGAGCCTCGTGGTGGGTATTGAGTAGGCCATGTACTGTATGGAGCACTGGGTGTGTTGCATAAACAGTGAATCTTGGAACACTGAAAAATAAAATTAAATTAATAAAATAAAATAAAATAAAATAAGAACCCTCCCTATTTGTCAAAGTCAATACAACTTTGTTACAAAATCTAGACAAAAAGCATGAGACAAAAAATAATTACAAGCCAATTTCATTCAAAAACATAAATGCAGAAATTTAAGTAAAAAATAAGAAAAAAATATAATATATTAAGACCACATAACCTCATTGAGTTTACCTCAAGAACACAAGAGTGGTTCAATTTAAGGAACCCTATTAGTTAAATGCACTATCAAAATAAAGTAGAAAAATAAGACTACCTCAATAGAGGCAAAATAAATATTGAATAAAATTTAGAACCTATCACAATAAAACAAAACACTAAATTACAAATAGAAGGAATCTTCTTATCTGAAAAGATTCTCTTCAAAATCAGGAGCAAGACTAAAATGCCCACTATTACCATTTTTATTCAACATTATCCTGGATATCTTAGCTTTCAATATAGAAAAAAAAATAAGAACAATAACAATAATAATACCTTAATATATAAAGATTGCAATGGAAGGAACATACATTCCTTATTTGTAGATGATATGACTGCCTACATGAAAAACTCCAAAGAACCTACAGATAAATTATGTAAATTAATAAGATACTTTAGGAAGCTTTTTGGATTAATAGAATTAATTTAGAATGAATATCCAAAGTTAGTTGCATTTTTTATGCACTTAATAAAAAATGCAGTTAGTTAAAAATACCATTAGTCATGTATAAAGAAGATGTGGTATATATATATACATATATATGTATATATATACACACACACACACACTATATATGTATATATACACACACACACACACACATATATATAAAAGTATACTACACAGCCATCAAAAAAATAACTCTTGCCATTTGCAATGACGTGGATGGAACTAGAGTCTATCATGCTAAGTGAAATAACTCAATCAGAGAAAGACAATTAACATATGATCTCACTAATATGTGGAATCTTAGAAACAAGGCAGAAGATGATAGGAGGAAAGAGTTAAAAATGAAACAAGTTGAAACCACAGAGGGAGACAAATCATAAGAAGACTCTTAATCATAGGAAACAAACTGAAGGTTGCTGGAGGAGAGGAGGGTGATGGGATTTCATGGCTGGCTGATGGACATTGAGGAGGGTATGTGTTGTAATGAGCACTGGGTATTATGTAAGACTGATGAATGACAGACCTGTACCCCTGAAACAAATAATACCTTATATGTTAATTTTTTTAAAAAAAGAAAAAAAAATACCACTAGTCTTCTTTATAGCAACAAAAAAGAAGAAAAATTACCTAGTGTGGCAGTATTGCAATATGCTTCCAAAATGCTTTGATACTCCTTTCATTAAGTGAGAGAGCTTGTGACTGTTTCTGTCAATAGAGTATAGCAGAAGGGATGCTATCCAAGACTAGGTGGCAAAAATTTGTATAGCTTTTACCTTGTTCTCTTAGCACACCTGCTCTTAAAAAAAAAAAACAAAAAACAAAACACCTGCTCCTACTATATTTGCTTATGAGACAATCTCTTTGGAACAAGAAAATGACAAAGTTAACATATAAACTTTAAGAAGATCAGTTTGCATTGAGAGACCAGAGAGTTCATAAAGCCTCTATTTTGTAGCTACAGTTGAACATCTAGCCAACTGTAAGGATCATCTGCCAGCCATGTAAGTAAACCATCTCTTTTGTTTGTTTAGACAATGATGGTCTTTGTTGTTGCTGTTTTGTGGCTGTTCATTTGGTTAACTCAGTTTGAAATGGTTTATAAGCTATCGGATCCGGGTGCTCAAATGATGTTGTCAGGGCCCTGGCTATCTTGCCATGTCTGGAATCAGCTTCTCACTCTATGCTTGTGTTATTCTCAGATAAGCTCTTTCGAGGTGGTTAGAAAGATGACCACTACCATCCCCAGCCTTAATCCTAATAACTCATGATACAGCTAGTAAGTCTTAAAGTAATCAGTAAAAGATGAGTAGATTGATTTCTACTCAAAAGTCTTGTACATGTTTAATAAACATCAAACAATCCACAATTCTGCACAATTGAACCTTCAGGAGTCACCAGCCTCACCCTAGTAACAATTTGATGATCTGATGACATTGTATGAGAGAACCCAAATAAGAACCAGTCCCTAGTTGAACCCTCCCAATCCATAGAACTATAATAATGACAACAAATTGTTGTTTTAACCCACTAGCTTTGGTGTACTTTGTCATATAGAAACTATAATAAAATACCTATCAATAAATAAAATAAAAAATTGTGTAAGATCTTTATGGAGAAATTTCAAACTTCTATTTAAAAAACACTAAAGAAGATCTCAGTAAAAAGAGATAGATACAATGATTTTTGGAGAGGAAACTTACTATAATAAAGATGCCACTCCTATACAGATTGTTTCTTCAATTGAATAAAAGTCCAAAAGGCAATTTCTTTGTATATGTACAGATGATATATAGATAGAGGACAGATTCTAAAATGTGGGGGAAAAAAGACAAAAAAGATCCAAGACGACTGAAAAAAAGGAGGGGGAAATGAAGGAGACAAAGGAGGAGGAGGAAGAGGGAGAGAAGAGTGAGGAGGGATGGGAGAAGAAGAAGGAAGAGAGATAGAAGGAAGACGTGGAGGAAAGGAGGGAGAGAAGAAAGAGAAGGAAAAATTTGAAATGCCATGCATGCCAGATATCAAGAAAGCTACAGTAATTAATATAATACTAGTGAAGGGGTAGGAAAATAGACCAATGAAAGACAATAGAGAGCTTGAAAGCAAATCCATGCATATAAGAAAAGTTGACATAGAATATCTGTGGCATTATAGATCAGAGGAGAAAAATAAATTATTCATCAAATAATACTTGGGTATATGCTCATACACACGAAAACAAAACACAAAAATCACTTAACATATAAAGATCAGTTCTAGAGGGATTAAGGCTTCATGTGAAAGTCAAATTATTAAAACATTTAGAAGAAAAATACGCAGTAGATCAAGATTTTTTAAATACAAAAAGAAAAGAATAAATCATAAAGAAAAACTTTAATAGATTTGACTACATTTAAATCTGTTGATCAAAGACACCAATGAAGTTAAAAAAAAAAAGCCATAAATTGAAAGATGGTACTTGTAGCAGATATTATTGACAAAGGATTAATGACTGTAATTACAAAGAATTCCCATAAATTAATGAGTAGCAAGAAAATGACAACATAAGGAGACACTTGCAGAAGGGGAAATATATTTAGCCAAATGTGACTAGTAATAAAAATGAAGCAAATTGAAAGTATAGTAAGACATTGTTTTCTTCCCCACCAAATTTTTAAAAATCAAGAAGTTTGATCATACCAAGAGCTACTGAGGCCATGGAAAGTAATTTGGAGTATATTTTAGCATTGCCAAATAAAATTTAAGATATGTATACTTTTAATCTAATAATTCCATTCTGGAGAAAATGAACAGATGATAGATAATAATAATAATTAATAAGAATAGATGATAAATAGATTTATTTCACTCAGCATAATCTCTTCCAGTCCCGTCCATGTTCATATGGTTTCACTTATGTGTGGAGCATAAGGAAAAAGATGGAAGACATTGGGAGAAGGAAAAGAAGGGTGAATTGGGGGAAATTGGAGGGGGAGATGAACCATGAGAGACTGTGGACTCTGAGCAACAAACTGAGGGTTTTGGAGGGTGGGGGGAGGGGGTTTGGGTGATCTTGGTGGTGGGTATTGCATGGAGCACTAGGTGTGGTACATGAACAGTGAATCTTGGAACACTGAAAAAATAAAATAAAATTAATTGAAAAAAATAGATGATAAATAGATGTTACAGATGATCGAGATAGATGATAAATAGAAGATAGATAGATGATAGAAGATAGATGATAGATAGAAGATATTCCATAAGAAACTCTTCTACATAAGCATGAAAACATGGAAATATACAAAATTGTAATATAAATGTTACTTGTCAAACAAAAAAACTGAACACAGTTTAAATGTTTATTGACAGAGGAAGAGATAAATTATATACACACACACCAGAATATCTCAGAACATTGAAATGATTTAACCATTGCTATGTTCATCAACATGAATAAATTTTAAGGAAAAACAGTGAAAGACATTAAGTGAAAAGTCACATGGAAGAATATGTATTTTGTTATTCCTTTTCTATAAAGGTCAAAAACATGCTAAACTACATAACATAGTATTGGTTTTTCGTCCAGCATGTATAAGTTTGGAAGTTGCCATTTCATCCTAAGAAGTGAAAAGTTGAAAAGATGGAAAAATCAACAACTCTTCTTAGGTCTGTAAGAGAAGGACGGTATAGGCCAAACTGTTGCTTTTAAAATTGGAGGTAAATACAGAGAATCACAACCTACCAAAGCAGAAACTCAAGAGCTAAAATCTCTGCAGACCAGGTCAGAGTAGGGAAACCTGAATTATATTTGGTGAATTCCTGAAGGATTAGTATGGACAATTCAGAGAGTTAAAAACTCCAGAGAAACCATGTAGTCAAGAGTCTAAGATGTTTCTCACAGTGAACATCAAAGAAAAATCATGGTTCTGATTGGGGGAAAGAGCTTAAGAACTTGAATGAGTGGGAGTTTAGAAGAACCTAACTGCTATGGTGAAAAGGAAATACTCAACTTCAGCCCACTCTAGTCATCCTGTTTCAACTAAGGGATGAGGGACAAAAAAAACCCTCATGTGTGAGTTAGAGGGAGGCTCACCAAAAGACTGAGACCTGGTCATAGGACTATAGGATGCTTCCCCTCTCTCTGGACATTGCAATCACATCACTAAAGACCTATTTACCTAAATTCCTTTACCTAGTATATCACATCCAGCTATCAAGAAAAAAATTACAATATATAATAAAATCAAAAACAAAACCCAGTTTGAAGAGGCAAGCATCAGAATGAGACTCAGATATGGAAAGGATGTTGGAATTATCAGGCTAGAAATTTAAAGTATCTATGATTAATATGCTAAGGGCTATAATGGATAAAGTGGACAGCATAAAAGAACATATGGGCAATGTAAGCACAGAGATGGAAACAAAAAGAAATGCTATAGATCAAGGCTTTTGACGGGATTATTAGTAGAGTGAACATGTATAAAGAAAGAATCTCTTAGTGTGAGGTTATCTCAATAACCACAAACAGAAGGCAAAGAGAAAATATTTTTTTTAAAGAGAAAATATTTTAAGAACAAAAGAGAATAGCCAAGAACCATGGGGGTAAGTATAAAAGGCATAACATATATGTAGTGGGAATATCAAAAGAATGAAAGAAGGTAACAGGAGAAATATTTGAAACAATAATGACTAAGAATTTCCCCCAAAACAATGTCAGACACCAAACCACAGGTCTAGGAAACTCAGAGAACACCAACAAGGACAAATGCAAAACAATAATAACAATGAAAACAACAACAAACCCCTACATCTCTGCATATTCTTTTCAAACTAAAGAAAATCAAAGATAAAGAAAATATTCTAAAAGAAGCCAAAGGATAAAAACATCTTACCTATAGCGAAGCAACAATAAGAATTACAAGTCTTCCTAAGGAACCATGCAAGTAAAGAGTTGAGTGATCTATTTAAAGTGTTGTAAGAAAAGAAACACCAACCAGAATTCTTTACTCATTCTGTATCCAGTGGAATTATCCTTCTAAAGTGGGCAAACAAAACAGACTAACAAAAATCGAGGGAATTTATAGCCAGTAGACCTGGCAAGAAATATTAAAATAGATTCTTTAAAGAGAAGGAAAGTGATACAGGTCAGAAATGCAGATGCACATGAAGAAAAGAAAAGCACCAAAAAAAGTGAGGATAAAAAAAATATGTTCTTATATTTTATTGATCCAACAGATAAGAGTTTGCTCAAAATAATAATATCAACAATATATTGATTATGTATGATTATGTTTATAAACCTACTCCTGTATGCTTACATATAAGTGAAATAAATAAAGGCAATGATCCAAGAAATGGGAAGGAGGAATTAGAAATAATTTGTTATTATAAGGTACTTGCATTACCTGTGAAGTGGCATACTGTTATTTAAAAGTGATCTTGGATTAGTTGTAAATGCATATTGCAAACTCTAGAGGAACCAGTAAAATGTTTTTTAAAAAAGTAAAACGAATACCTCACCAGAAAGATGTTGGAGTCACATAAAATTCTCAATTAAAACCACAAAAAGGAGAAAAAGAAAAAAAGAAAATAAGAACAAAGAACAAGGGCACCAAATAGAAAACGGTAACAAATATGATAGCTGTTGATTAACATCATTGATCAATAACGCTTTAAAGTGATCAATAATCACTTTAAATGTCAGTGGTCCAAATATACCAATTAAAAGACAAAGATTCTCAGAATAGATGAAAAAAGAAGAACCAACTATAGAGTTGTCTACAAAAAGTCCACTTTAAATATACACATAGATTAAAAGTAAATGAATGGAGAAACATAACTATGCTAACACTAATCAAAGAAAGTGAGAATAGCTTTAATTTGAGACAGAGCAGACTTCCAATCATGGATGATTATCAGAGATAAAGAGAGGTATTATGTAATTATAAGGGGTCAATTCTCCAAGAAGACATCACAATCCCTAATATATACGTACCCAGCAACATAGTGTCAAAATGCTGAGGACCATTCCTCTAGAGCAATACTGAATGAAAAGCACTACCAGAAAGGAATTGGACAAATCACAAGAGTGTGCCTCCTAAAAAAGGCTATTGTTTTGGACCTGGCCATTCTTTTACTCTAAACTTTCATAGTCTATTTTTTTTTTCTGTATTTTGTTTTATTTCATGTTTACAGTAAATGTCACCTAAATACACTAGTGGAACTCAGCATTTTTTTTTACTTTCAAAAGTTGTTGACATTGATAACTGTCATATTAGTATCCATTGATTAGGAATACACACAAGCACATATACACACACAAATACATAAGTTCTTTGATTTCTAGGTACCATATCTGCTCTGTGCTCCAGATTTGTAAGGCATATGATTAAAGAACTACTATTTGACTGCAATAACACAGATAATGGTGAAATTACTTTTCCTTTAAATGCAAGATGCAAAAATGGATAGAATTGCAGGGAGAAATAGATTAATCCGCTATTATAATTGGAGACTAAGGACCCCTCTATCAGAAACAGACACATCCAGTAGGCATAAAATCAGTAAGGCATACCTGACCTAAACATTATCAATACTACTTGATCCAACAACAGCAGAATACACATTCTTCTCAAGACCACATAGGACATTCACCAAGATAAACCACTTTTGAGCCGGAAAACACATCTTAACAAATTGAAAAACTAGAGATCATACAATACCTGCTCTTAGCTATAAGAAAATTAAACTAGAAATCAATAATAAAAAAAGTAGCTGGAAAATCTAAAAAAACCTTGGAGATCAATACACTTCTAAATAACATATAGGTCACAGAAGAAATATCAATTTACAAAATATTTTGAACTAAATGAAAATGAAAATACAACTTTACAAATTTTATGAGATTCAGTAAAAGAGAAATTTATACCATTCAATGTATATATTAGAAAAGAAGAAAATCTAAAATAAATCATCCAATCTTTCACCTAGAGAAAAGGGATAAACAAATAAATGAACAGAAAAACAGACTCTTAAATACAAAAAACAAACTGCTGATTGCCAGAGGGGTGGTTAATGGGGGAACGAGTAAAACAGATGAAGGGGATTAAAAGGCATAACTTTCAGTTAAATAATAAATAAGTCACAGAAATGAAAAGCATGGGAAATACAGTAAATAATAATGTAATAATGTTGTATGACAGAGGGTAACACGCTTATTGTGATGAGCATGGAATAATGTATAAAATTGTCAAATCAGGAGGAGAAGGCAAGATGGCAGAGGTGTAGGAGGCACAGAGAGCCCTGGGAATCAGAAGTCCAGCTAAAGAGGAGGAAATCACTCTGAAAGCCGGCAAACGCAACAGCAGAGAGAAGAGAATAAGAACAGCAATTCTAGGAGCAGAAAATCGACCACTTTCAGAAAGGTAGGACATGTGGAAAAAGTGATTTTAAAGTGACGGGAAGAGAGACCCCGGGGGGAGGGGCCGGCTCCCAGCAGCCGCAGAGCCGCGGAGCACAAAATCCGGAACTTCTAGTCCGCTCCGCTGAGGGACATTGCTCCGCAGGCTAACCGGGGGTTCAGCCCTCACGAGAACAGTGTGATTTCGGGACCCGTGGGGTCACCGAGGGACCAGGGGAGCCCGAGTGCAGCAGAGCTCCCAGGTATCGGGGCAGAGAAGCCCGAGGCAGAGAAGGAGCCGCGCAGCACCGCATAGGCTTATCTTGGACTATAGGAACTGAGACATATATAGTCCATATAGGGCTGCCGTACCTAAAGCGGGGACCCCGCAGGAGGCAGCTCCGGAGACACCCCCTCCTTCCTCCTCCAGAAGGAGGGGTGTGAGAGTGCACAGCAGGAATCTGCTGGTTTGGGGACCCCGGACAGGGCCACGCGCCACAGATAGAGGTGCTCCACCGCGAGCCAGCTGAGCACAGAGCACGGACCATGGACAAGGGACACGGGAGTGATAAGGGCTTTCCTCTGACGGTGTGTGGAGGATCGCAGCGCCCAGCACTCGGCTCCTCTGGGCCGGAGACTGGGAGGCCACCATTTTCATTCCCGGCCTCCAGGGCGAAACGGAGAGCGCTCAGGGAACAAAGACCCTGAGAGCGAACCTGAGCCAAGTGCTCGGCCCATCCCTTGGCAAGGGCGGTGCAATTCAAGGGCGGTGCAATTCCACCTCAGGCAAAGACATTTGAGAACCAGGGCAACAGGCCCCTCCCCCAGAAGATCAGCTAGAATATCCAGTCAAGACCAAGTTAATCAATCAGTGAAAACTGCAGAACTCCAGAGAATCTTTCTCTCTCACCCATCTACTCTTACCTTGACAAAATGACGAGGTGGAAAAACTCACCACAAAAAAAAGAAGAGACAGTACCGATGGCTAGAGACCTAGACAATGCGGACATTAGTAATATGTCGGAAATAGAGTTCAAAATGACAGTTATCAAGATGATAGCAGGGCTCGAAAAAAGCATAGAAGATATTAGAGAATCTCTTTTGGGAGAAATAAAATCCCTTTCTGGAGAAATAAAAGAAATAAAATCTAACCAAGTCGAAGTTAAAAAAGCTATTAATGAGGTACAATTAAAAATGGAGTCTC